>CM046340.1:28289129-28690820 GCA_025403435.1 Artocarpus heterophyllus | reverse complement strand
TGGGCGCTTTATTCATGTAAAGATTGTTATGTTGTCTATATCCCTACTGGGAGATGGTTTGTCTTGACCATCGGAGTTGGACTCTGTGAATAGAAACATTGGCACGTTGTCATAGGTGACGATGTGTTGGATCGGGACATAAAGTGAATTGATTTGGATTAATAATTCTGTCTTGGAAAATCGATTCACTTTAGACAGTCATTTGTATTGTATCTTAATCCTGAGATGAATAGTGGGCCCGTTGTCTCGACTTGTGTCTTTTGATGTACCAATGGGTGACTCCCACATCTCTATAGTGGTATGCATGCCGGTACATTGGAGGCATGACTCTTGATAGCGTAGACTTGTTATTCATAGATATGGAATCCATAGCTCCTCTTTAGGAGTAATGATATCCTCTTATATGCGTTGTCCTGTAATTGGAAAACTGGAGCGCTCAACCATTTGGATACATAGGTGTAACCGAATGGTATACTATCTTTGGATGGTAAGTTTTCTAATGGTGAGACAATGGAACGTAAGATGAAAATAATCGGGAAGGTAAGACAGAACTTGTCCTTAAGCCGATTATGGATTATCATATGGGGATACGATACACTTTGATTTGTCATGGAGACTTAGCTACACGAGCTTCGTAATTCTATAAAGTTCGAGAGTGCAGCTCCAAGCTTTTAGTGGAGTAGCGTTGGAGTTGATAATTGTGAAATGTATATCTGGGATATTGGGTTTCATAATTATCATGAGCTTGAAGTTTATAGGTCCATTTTGGTCCCCTTTGCAAGCTCACAAAATCCTGTAAGGACACGGCATGCTTTTCCAATAATTGGTGACTTATGTCAGATTTATCAGATTGGTTTAAAATTTGTAAGAATCAAATAATTTATGTTTGTTTATCGGTTGAATTAAATTTGTAAGAAATTAGTTCAAGATAAACTTGTTGAATTATTGCGATCAGATAATTCTTGTCTGTTTATCGGTTGTTTTAATTTTGGACAAATTAGAACAAGATAAACTTGTAGAATTATTGTGAATTGATTTATTTTCTTAGAGATTATCTTGATAAAGTTTGTTTTGATCAGATAACTTCTCTATTGGGTTATTTGAATCAAAACTGAGACTTTATCTTTTAGAATCTCGGATGGAAAATAAAAGATTCGCAGAGATTTTTTCTCGGGAGTTCGGCCTGCTGGATGACGTGTTCGGCCTGCCGATCAAAATGTTTGACTTACCGATCAGCGGGAGATAAGATTACGCATTTTCACTTGGATCTTATCAGATACTGATCCAAATTTGATTCTGTTTCGAGTTTTTGAGACCTAATATGATATGGACTGACCCGAGGACCAATAGGTATAAAAAGGGACTGAGTCTCATGATTTACTCAGATCAATTTGAGAGATTAAGAGTGATACTCTTCTAGTGAGCATCTAAAAACTCTCTGTGAGCTTTTGTTCACAAATTACTAGCACTAGCTTTGGGTTCTCTCTGTTGGTTGGAAGGAGAGTCACCGGTGGAAGAGCTGTACGCGTGAGCCCACACTCACTCCAGTTGTGGATAGAGAATAGCAAAGAAGACCAGTTGGTTGAGACTCTTCTGGACCGTTACTTCTCTACACAGGTTGCGGAGGTTCTTCGGCACACTAAGGTTAGTAAGATCTATTTAATTTATACATATAACATGTCAAACTTGTGTTTTGGAAAATACTCTGATGGAAAATTTTAAAAAATTTTGCTGCGCACTTTGTTTCCAACATGCATATCCCCAAAAGGGTAAAGGCAATGATGAATAACTCATCATGGACCTAATCATGTCCAACAAAGTCCTATTCCGTCTCTCTACTACGCCATTCTGTTGCGGAGTGCCCGACGCTGTCGAATGGGATAAAATCCCATTCTCTAACAAGTGTCCCAAGAACTCATCAGAAAGGTATTCCCCACCTCGATCAGATCGAAGTGCCTTTATGGGTCTACCCAATTGCTTTTCCACTTCAGCCCGAAACTCCCTGAACTTATCATAAGTTAAGCTTTTGTGGTGCATTAGGTACACATACCCATATCTTGAGTAATCGTCAATAAAAGTGACGAAGTACTCATACCCTCCTCATGCCCGGATGTTCAACGGTCCGCAAACATCACTATGCACAAGTTCTAGAACCCCTTCGGCCCTATTGCCCTTAGACCCGTATGGTCTTTTGGTCATTTTACCCTCCAAACAAGATTCACATTGAGGTATAGATTCCACCTTTAAGTGACTTAAAGGTCCATCCCTTACCAACCTTTGAATCCTATTCAGGTTAATATGGCCAAGGCGCAAATGCCAAAGATAAGTCTTATTAGAGTGAGAAGTTTTAAGTCTTTTTGAGTCATTATCATTTATCTCATCATTATCATATATCTCAGCATTAAGCAATAAGTCCATCTTAGGTTTGATAGAATATAAATTATTTTGCATCCATCCAGAACAGATAAAAGATTTGTTTTTACGAATCACCACTTTTTCATTAAAAGATACCACGTAGGAGTCTTTAAATAAAGAAGATACAAAAATTAAATTCCTTTTAAATTTAGGAACATAAAAACAATCTCACAAAATTAAATTCCTATAATTATAAAAATAAAGATGGACATCTCCCACTGCTTCCGCTGAGACCAAGGATCCATCGCCCATCCGAAGCGTTAAGTGTTCACGTAGTAGACTTCTCGTTTCTTTGAATCCCTGTAGAGAAACACAAACATGATTAGTTGCACCGGAATCTATGACCTAGATGTCACTGGATTCCTCAACCAAACAAGTTTCTAATTATAGAAGATCACACCTACCTCCCTTGGAAAGGAAGTCCTTGCAATGCTTCTTTATATGCCCGACCTTACCACAGAAGAAGCACTTAAGCTTCTTTGGGTTCTTCTTCTTCTTCTTCTTGCTCTGGGTAGCAGGAGGAATGGAAGACTTCCCACTCTTGGCCTGTTGCTTCTTTCCATTCCCAGAGTTAGGATTGGAACCAGAAGCAACTACCACATAGGCCTCACCATCAGCAGGGGACTCCCTGATCAGCAGTTCAAACTCCTGTAACTGTTTCATCAGTTCTGTCAAGGTCATATTCCGTCTATTACTTAAATTAAAAGTAGCTCTAAACGGAATAAATTCCTTAGACAGAGTCTCAAAGACCATAGTCAATTGAGTTTCAGCATCGATGTCGGCTCCATTGGTTTGAGCCTCAGCGAGGTAACCCATGACCAATATCATGTGCTCCTTTACAGATGTCCCCGGTCTCTATCTACAGTTTAAGGGTTTCCGAAGCGCCCCCTGCCGCTTTGTTATGGCCTGGCCTCTGAACATATCCTCAAGATTATCCAAGATCTGCTTCGCAGCCTCATAATCTTGATGTTGAGCCTGCAGCACGTTGTTCATGCTAGCCATAACATAGCAGCGGGCCTGATCATTAGCATCTTTCTAGCGGTCGTACGCTTGGAATTGCTCATTACTTGAGTCTCCCGTAGGCTCGGGAGGACAAGGAGTTGTTAGAACATATTTTAGTTTCTCAAAGTAAAGGACGATGTCCAGGTTCCGTTTCCAATCGTTATAGTTCTCACCGGTTAATTGGTTTTTGTCAAGTATCGATGATAAAGCATTTTTAGACATTTTCAATCTACAATAAAGAATCAAATACCAAACATAAGCAAACATATATAATAATTTAGTAAGATAACACAATCATGTAAAATCATACAAATGTGTTTATGTGTCAAAACCTTGAAAATATCACAACCTTACAACGATAATTCCCAACTTAGAATTTAACAAGCTCCTAGGGGAGTCATGCCAAATTCAATCAGGAACACAGATCCCCTCCTGATTAATATATGACATCCAGGACCCGTATGATCCAGCATATACTAATAATCATTTCTTTGGCCATTGATTTTATTAACAGAGCTCCTAGAGGAGGTTAATAATAAAATTAACGTGAGTGTATAACCACCGTTTCAATATTTTATCCATGATTTATAATCACTACCTAGGGGTGTGCAACCATAAATCATACTAAAATACCTTATCCTTTCAGAGATCCAATCTGGTACATGATAGAAATCCCTTCCTAGGGGTCGGGACCACCATGTTCTTCCTATGGACCAACGATGGTGGCCTTAGGTCCTCTCTTCGAAAACCTTCTCCCACTCAATCTTTTGAAGTCAAGGTTTTATTTTAAAATTATGCATGAACAATTTTAATATGAGCGGCACTCCCTATTCTATATGACATGTTATCCATATACATGGTAAATCATATTATAATGCAGACAAGCAAAGCAATCAAGCAAAGCTACAAGCAAAATAATAATAACCGTAATATTATGGTTCCACCCTAGAGAATAGAAAACTAAGATTACAAGAGAATAATCGAGACATTTATCGATTCTTCATCCTTGAATCCTCAAGCTGTATCCTTTTTCATGTAATATCCATCTTCAAGTCTTCAATCCCGTATGAATCGAATGCTTCATATTTCCGGTCAAATCCAAATTTAATGTTTCTCAGAATCGTCTCAAAAATAAAATTAAAACTGAGCCGGAAAAATTGCACCTTTTCTGGACACCCGACAGCTCTCTGTCGGCTGGCCGATCTGGGTGATCGGCCTGCCGATCTATGCAGATTTGGCTTGCCGAACTAAAAGTTTGGCCTACCGGTAGAGCACCAAATTTTCTGCCCCACTATCGGCCTGCCGAACCACATGTCCAGCCTGCCGATCTGTGACCTTCGGCCTGCCGGACTGTGAGGTCCGGCAGGCCGACCGAGTAGAAAACCCTCAATCCAAAAAATATAATTTTAATGCAATTCATCAATTTTATTTTCAACAATTCAAAAATATAAAACTAGAGACTCAGGAAATATCTTGAGGCGCCATCATCAATCTTCTAGATCCGACTTCTCGATCCGTCTTCTCTGAATAATTATTTAATTACAAAAATCTAATTACATGAAAAACCTAGATACACATTCTAACCTCTAAGGAACCATAATCGGTATTAATTAATTAATAAATAATTAAACTACGATTTAATCAACCATAATTAATTAATAAACATTCCCCACATAATCCATGACAACATATACATTATATAGAAACCTAGAGTGCCATCTCTCTATAAAATTCAGTTCAAGCATAGGAGAGATTAAGATCACAAAATTTATGCATATAACATGATCACAAACTTGCAAATTTATGTAAAAACCACGTCTCTGATACGAATTGTTGGAAACAAAGTGCGCAACGGAATTTGAAAAATTTTTCATTAGAGTAATTTCCAAAACACAAGTTTGACATGTTATATGTATAAATTAAATAGATCTTACTAACCTCAGTGCACCGAAGAACCTCCGCAATCCGAGTAGAGAAGTAACGTTCCCGAAGAGCCTCAACCAACTGGTCTTCTTTGCTATTCTCTATCCACAACCAGAGTGAGTGTGGGCTCACACGTACAGCTCTTCCATCGGTGACTCTCCTTCCAACCAATAGAGAGAACCCAAAGCTAGTGTTCGTGATTTGTGAACAAAAGCTCTCAGGGAGTTTTCATATGCTCACTAGAAGAGTATCACTCTTAATCTCTCAAATTGATCTCTATTGATCTGAGTGAATCATGTGACTCACTCCCTTTATATACCTATTGGTCCAGGGGTCAGTCCATATCAGATTAGGTCTCAAAAACTCGAAACAGAATCAAGTTTGGATCAATATCTGATAAGATCCATGTGAAAATGCGTAATCTTATCTCCGCTGATTGGTAGGCCGAACATTCTGATCGGCAGGCCGAACAGGCCAGTTCGACAGGCCGACCACGTCATTCGGTAGGCCGAACTCCCAAGAAAAAATCTCCGTGAATCTTTTATTTTTCACCCGATATTCTAAAGGATAAAGTCTCAGTTTTGATTCAAATAACCTAATAGAGAAGTTATCTGATCAAAACAAAATTTATCAAGATAATCTCTAAGAAAATAAATCAATTCACAATAATTCTACAAGTTTATCTTGTTCTAATTTGTCCAAAATTAAAACAACCGATAAACAGACAAGAATTATCTGATCGCAATAATTCAACAAGTTTATCTTGAACTAATTTCTTACAAAATGAATTCAACCGATAAACAGACATGAATTATTTGATTCTTACAAAATTTAAACCAATCTGATCAATCCGACATAAGTCACCAATTATTGGAAAAGCACGTCGTGTCATTACAGGACATTGTGAGCTAGCAAAGGGGACCAAAATGGACCTATAAAGTTCAAGCTCATGATATTTATGAAACCCAATATCCCAGATATACACTTCACAATTATCAACTCCAACGCTACTCCACTAAAAGCTTGGAACTGCACTCTCGAACTTCGTAGAATTACGAAGCTCGTGTAGCTAAGTCTCCATGACATATCATAGTGTATCGTATCCCCATATGATCATCCATAATCGGCTTAAGGACAAGTTCTATCTTACCTTCCCGATTATTTTTATCTTACGTTCCATTGTCTCACCATTAGAAAACTTACCATCCAAAGATAGTATACCATTTGGTTACACCTATGTATCCAAATGGTTGAGTGCTCCAGTTTTCCAATTACAGGACAACGCATATAAAAGGATATCATTACTCCTAAAGAGAAGCTATGGATTCCATATCTATTAATAACAAGTCTACGCTAACAAGAGTCATGCCTCCAACGTACCGGCATGCATACCACTATAGAGATTTGGGAGTCACCCATTGGTAGATCAAAAGACACAAGTCGAGACAACGGGCCCACTATTCATCTCAGGATTAAGATACAATACAAATGACTTTCTAAAGTGAATCGATTTGCCAAGACAGAATTATTAATCCAAATCAATTCACTTTATGTCCCGATCCAACACATCATCACCTATGACAACATGCCAATGTTTCTATTCACGGAGTCCAACTCCGATGGTCAAGACAAACCATCTCCCAAAAGGGATATAGACAACATAACAATCTTTACATGAATAAAGTGCCCAACTTTATTCCCTCGATTGCGGATCATATGTTTTAGACTGTCACCTTAAGAATCGTGTCTTCCGCATAATCAGTCCATCATATGCCCAATTCTTAAGGTTTAGACTGACAGTCTCAGACTACTGTTTGCTTATCATACATTCAACAAATATGAACGTAAAGAGGACAAGATTTGGTATATATAAATGAATAAATTCTTTATTGATAAAAATGTCTCCAAAAACGTATTACATTTTTACTCCTTAGGGCATAAATGTCTAACACCCAATAACTCAACATGTTTATCTTAAATTAATTTTAATACAAAATTAATTTAACCAATAAACAGACATGAATTGTTTGATTCTTTCAAATTTTAAACCAATCTGATAAATCAGACATAAGTCACCAATTATTGAAAAAGCACACCGTATCATTATAGGATTTTGTGAGCTAGCAAAGGGGACCAAAATGGACCTTTAAAGTTCAAGCTCTCGATAATTATGAAACCCAATATCCCAGATATACATGTCACAATTATCAACCCCAACGCTACTCCACTAAAAGCTTGGAGCTACACTCTCAAACTTTATAGAATTACGAAGCCCGTATAGCTAAGCATCCATGACATATCAAAGTGTATCGTATCCTCATATGATAATCCATAATCAGCTTAAGGACAAGTTCTGCCTTACCTTCCTGATTATTTTTATCTTACGTTTCATTATCTCACCATTAGAAAACTTACCATCCAAAGATAGTATACCATTCGGTTACACCTATGTATCCAAATGGTTAAGCGCTCCAGTTTTCCAATTACAGGATAATGCATATAAGAGGATATCATTACTCCTAAAGAGGAGCTATGGATTCCATATCTATGAATAACAAGTCTACGCTATCAAGAGTCATGCCTCCAACGTACCGGCATGCATACCACTATTGAGATGTAGGAGTCACCCTTTAGTACGTCAAAAGACATAAGTCGAGACAACGGGCCCACTATCCATCTCAAGATTAAGATACAATACAAATGATTGTCTAAAGTGAATCGATTTGCCAAGACAGAATTATTAATCCAAATCAATTCACTTTGTGTCCCGATCCAACACATCATCACCTATGACAACATGCCAATGTTTCTATTCACGGAGTCCAACTCCGATGGTCAAGACAAACCATCTCCCAACGGGGATATAGACAACATAACAATCTTTGCATGAATAAAGCGCCCAACTTTATTCCCTCGATCGCGAATCATATGTTTTAGACCGTTACCTCAAGAATCGCGTCTTTCGCATAATCAATCCATCATATGCCCAATTCTTAAAGGTTTAGACCAACAGTCTCAGACTATTGTTTGCTTAACATACATTCAACAAATATGAACGTAAAGAGGACAAGATTTGATATATTTAAATGAATAAATTCTTTATTGATAAAAAAGTCTCCAAAAACATATTACATTTTTACTCCTTATGGCATACATATCGAACAATCTCCCACTTGCACTAAGTGAGTAAATACAGCAAATCTCGCATCCCCATAGCTTCCACATGTTTCTCGAAGACTCTCTCTGTAAGTGTCTTCGTAAATGGATCAGCTAAATTGTCCTCTGACGCGATCTTGCACACCGTGACATGCCCGCCCTCAACGAAGTCCTTTATCACATGATACTTCCGATCAATATGTTTACTCTTGTTGTGAAATCTTGGTTCCTTAGCATTAGCTACCAACACACTGTTATCACAGTATAGTGATACCGCCTTATCCATGTCAGGAACAACCTCAAGAGCCCCAAGGAACTTGCGGAGCCGCACTGCTTCTTTCGAAGCATCACTAGCTACCACATACTTGGCCTCCATCGTTGAATCCAAAGTGCAATCTTACTTTGCAATTCTCCAACTGATGGCACCGCCACCCAGAGCAAACACAAACCCTGAAGTCGATTTCCTAGAATCTAGACAGGATTGAAAATCTAAATCAGTATATCCTAGTGGAGTCAGGTCCTCACCCGAATATACAAGCATATACCCTTGAGTCCTTCGCAGGTACTTGAAAATATGCTTTACCGCAACCCAGTGGTTTGGTCCTGGATCCGCCTGAAATCGACTTACAATCCCGACCGGATAACTAATATCCAGTCTTGTGCAAAGCATGGCATACATGAGACTACCCACTGCTGAAGCATAAGGCACCTGCTTCATGTATTCTCTTTCTTCATAAGACTTTGGAGAGTCTTTCTTAGAAAGAGTAATTTCAGACCTAGATGGTTGTCCACCTTTCTTGGAATCCTACATTGCAAACCTCCTGAGAATTTTATCTATGTAGCCAGCTTGTGACAAAGCTATCATTTTGTTCTTCCTATCCCGAAAGATCTGGATACCAAGAAGAAATGTAGCCTCACCCAAGTCCTTCATGTCAAACTGCTTGGTCAACCATAATTTGACCGATGACAATGCCCCAACGTCATTGCCAATTAACAAAATGTCATCTACATAGAGCAGTAGAAAAATCACCTTTCCATCCTTTATGTGTTTATAAACACATGGTTCATCCACATTTTGTGAGAACCCATAAGTCTTGATCACCTGATCAAATCTTATGTTCCAAGAACGAGAAGCCTGCTTAAGTCCATAAATTGACTTTAGCAGCTTACAAACCTTACCCTCCTAACCCGTGACCTTGAACCCGTCTAGCTGTTCCATATAAATGGACTCATCAAGATAGCCATTTGGAAAAGTCGTCTTGACATCCATCTGCCAAATCTCATAGTCGAGAGCGGTAGCTATGGATAAGAGAATCCGGATGGACTTAAGCATGGCTACAGGCGAAAAGGTTTCCTCATAATCGATTCCTTTCTTTTGCGTATAACCCTTAGCTACTAGTCTAGCCTTAAAGGTTTTGACCTTTCCATCCACTCCTCTTTTCCTCTTGTAGATCCACTTACACCCTATGGGTTTTACCCCTTCGGGAAGATCCACAAGCTCCCAGACCTGATTAGTCTCCATAGACTTCATCTCTATGTTCATGGCCTCTGTCTAGAGTTTTGAAACAACATCCTCCATAGCTTCTGCGTAAGTATAACGATCCCTGTCATGTTCATCCAGTTCAGCCAAGAAGACCTCCCCATTGAACATATACCTCTCAGGTTGACGTCCGATCCTCCCACTATGCCAAAGCCCCTGAGATTGTTGTTCAAGTTTGCTTGGTTTTTCTACACTGATCGAAACGGTTTCATTTGGAACCTGCGGAGTGATTTGATCACTCCTTAACTCCTCCAGCACCACTTTGCTTTGAGGTTTAAAGTCGTCCATGTAACTTTCCTCAAGGAAAGTTGCATTAGCAGAAACCATGACTTTATTTTCCTTCGAGTTATAAAAATAACCCCCTTTAGTCCCTTTTGGATATCCTATAAACACGTAAAATTTCGAACGTGCTTCTAACTTATTCAGATACTTAAACAGGACATGAGCCGGACATCCCCATATACGAATATGGTTTAAGGCTGTCCTCCTTCTTGTCCACAACTTGTGAGGAGTTTTAGGGACCAATTTTTAAGGCACATTGTTCAAAAGATAACATGCAGTTTGTAGTGCATATCCCCAAAAAGATAAAGGTAATGATGAATAACTCATCATGGACTTCACCATGTCCAATAAAGTCCTATTTCTTCTCTCCGCTACGCCATTCTGCTGTGGAGAGCCCGACGCAGTCAAATGGGATAAAATCCCATTCTCTAACAGGTGTCCCAAGAACTCATCAGAAAGGTATTCTCCACCTCGATCGGATCGAAGTGCCTTTATGGGTCTACCCAATTGCTTTTCCACTTCAGCCTGAAACTCCCTAAACTTATCAAAAGTTTCACTTTTGTGGTGCATCAGGCACACATACCCATATCTTGAGTAATCGTCAATAAAAGTGACGCAAGTACTCATACCCTCCTCGTGCCCGGATGTTCATCGGTCCGCAAACATCACTATGCACAAGTTCTAGAACCCCTTCGACACTATTGCCTTTAGACCCGTATGGTCTTTTGCTCATTTTACCCTCCAAAGAAGATTCACATTGAGGTATAGATTCCACCTTTAAGTGACTTAAAGGTCCATCCCTTACCAACCTTTGAGTCCTATTCAGGTTGATGTGACCAAGGCGCAAATGTCAAAGATAAGTCATATTAGAGTGATAAGTTTTAAGTCTTTTAGAGTTATTATCATTCATCTTAGCATTAAGCAATAAGTCCATCTTAGGTTTGATAAAATATAGATTATTTTGCATCCATCCAGAATAGTTAAAAGATTTGTTTTTACAAATCACCACTTTTTCATTAAAAGATACCATGTAGGAGTCTTTAAATAAACACGATACAAAAATTAAATTCCTTTTAAATTTAGGAACATAAAAACAATCTTGCAAAATCAAATTCCGATAGTTATCAAAGTAAAGATGGACATCTCCCACTGCTTCCGCTGAGACCAAGGATCCATCGCCCATCCGAAGCGTGAAGTCTTCACATAGTAGACTTCTCGTTTCTTTGATCCCCTATAGAGAAACACAAACATGATTAGTTGCACCGAAATCTATGACCCAAATGTCACTGGATTCCTCAACCAAACAAGTTTCTAAATACAGAAGATCACACCTACCTCCTTTGCAAAGGAAGTCCTTGCAATGCTTCTTTATATGCCCGACTTTACCACAGAAAAAGCACTTAAGCTTCTTTGGGTTCTTCTTGTTCTTCTTCTTACTCTTGGTGTAAGTAGGAACAAAAGACTTCCCATTCTTGGCCCATTGCTTCTTTCCATTCCCAGAGTTAGAATTGTAACCAGAAGCAGCTACCATGTTGGCCTCACCACCCATAGGAGACTCCCTGATCAGCAGTTTGAACTCCTGCAGCTGTTTCATCAGTTCTATCAAGGTCATATCCCGTCTATTGCTCAAATTAAATGTAGCTCTAAACGGAATAAATTCTTTAGACAGAGTCTCAAAGACCATAGTCATCTGAGTTTTAGCATCGATGTCGGCTTCATTGGTTTGAGCCTTAGCGAGGTAACCCATGACCAACATCATATGCTCCTTTACAGATGTCCCCGATCTCTGTCTACAGTTAAGAAGTTTTTGAAGCGCCCCTTGCTTCTTTGCTATGGCCTGGCCTCCAAACATGTCCTCAAGATTATCCAAGATCTGCTTCGCAGTCTCATAATCTTGAAGTTGAGCCTGCAGCACGTTATTCATACTGGCCATAACATAGCAGCGAGCATGATCATTAGCATCTTTCCGACGGTCATACGCTTGGAATTGCTCATTAGATGAATCTCCCGTAGGCTCGGGAGGACAAGGGGTTGTCAGAACATATTTCAGTTTCTCAAAGGACGGACAATATCTAGGTTTCATTTCCAATCATTGTAATTCTCACCAGTTAACAGGTTTTCGTCAAGTATCGATGATAAAGCATTATTAGACATTTTTAATCTACAATAAAGAATCATATACCAAACATAAGCAAACATATCATAATAATTTAGTAAGATAACACAATCATGTAAAATCTTACAAATGTGTTTATATGTCAAAACTTTGAAAATATCACAACCTTACAACGATAATTCCCAACTCAGAATTCAACAAGCTCCTAGGGGAGTCATGTCAAATTCAATCAAGAACACGGATCCCCTCACGATTAATATATGCCATCCAAGACCTGTATGATCCAACATATGTTAATAATTGTTTCTTTGGCCATTAATTTTATCAACAGAGCTCCTAGGGGAGGTTAATAATAAAATTAACTTGAGTGTATAACCATCGTTTCAATATTTTATCCATGACTTATAATCACCACCTAGGGGTGTGCAACCATAAATCATGCTAAAATACCTTATCCTCTCAGAGATCCAATCTGGTACATGATAGAAATCCCTTCCTAGGGGTTGGGACCATCATGTTCTTCCTATGGACCAACGATGGAGGCCTTAGGTTCTCTCTTCGAAAACCTTCTCCCACTCAATCTTTTGAAGTCAAGGTTTTATTTTAAAATTATGCATGACCAATTTTAATATGAGCGGCACTTCCTATTCTATATGACATGTTATCAATATACATGGAAAATCATATTATAATGCAGACAAGTAAAGCAATCAAGCAAAGCTACAAGCAAAATAATAATAACCGTAATATTATGGCTCCATCCTAGAGAATAGAAAACTAAGATTACAAGAGAATAATCGAGACATATATCGATTCTTCATCCTTGAATCTTGAAGTTGTATCCTTCTTCACATAATTCCCATCTTCAAGTCTTCAATCCCATATGAATCAAATACTTCATATTTTTGGTCATATCAAAATTTAATGTTTCTTAGAATCGTCTCAAAAATAAAATTAAAACTGCACTGTAAAAATTACACCTTTTTTGGAAATTTTCTAGCTCTCGGTTGACAAGCCGATCTGGGTGATCGGCCTATCGACCCACGAAAGTTTGGCATGCCGAATTGGAAGTTCGGCCTGCTAGTAGAGCCAGCCTATTTCTGCCCAGTTGTGGGCTTGCCGAATCACACGTCCGGCCTGTCAATCTGTGACCATCGGCCTGCCGACCGAGCAGAAATCTCCATTCCTGAAAATACAATTTTAATGCAATTCATCAATTTTATTTTTAACAATTCAGAAACATAAAATTAGAGACACAGGAAATACCTGGGGGCGCCATCATCTTTCTTCTAGATTCGTCTTTTCTGGATAATTATTTAATTACAAACTTCTTTACAAATTTAAATAAATAATAATTCCTAGACGGAGATGATAGTCTGCCATCTAATTACATAAAAAACCTAGATACACATTCTAACCCCTAAGGAACCATAACCGGCATAAATTAATTAATTAAAAAATAATTAAATAACAATTTAATTAACCATAATTAATTAATGAACATTCACCACATAATCCATGGCAACATATAATAATATAGAAACCTAGAGTGCCAACTCTCTTTGTAAAATTAAATTCAAGCATATGAGAGATTAAGATCACAAAATTTATACATACAGTATGATCACAAACTTGTAAATTTATGTAAAAACCATAGCACTGATACCAATTATTGGAAAAACAGTGTGTGAGGTGCATAGTGAAAATTTAAAATTTTAACATCAGAGTATTTTTCCAAAACACAAGTTTGACACGCTTTATGTATAAATTAAATAGATCTTACTAACCTTTATGTGCCGAAGAACCTCCACGACCCGTGAAGAGAAGTAACGTTCCACAAATGCCTCAACCAACTAGTCTTCTTTGCTATTCTCTATCCACGATTGGAGTGAGTATGGGCTCACACGTACAGCTCTTCCACCAGTGACTCTCCTTCCAACCAATCGAGAGAACCCAAAGCTAGTGTTCGTGATTTGTGAACAAAAGCTCTCAGGGAGTTTTCAGATGCTCACCAGAAGAGTATCACTCCTAATCTCTCAGTTGATCTGTGTAACTCATGAGACTTACTCCCTTTATATAGCAATTGGTCCTGGGGTCAGTCCTTATCAGATTAGGTCTCAAAAACTCGAAACAGAATCAAGTTTGGATCAATATCTGATAAGATCCACGTGAAAACGCGTAATCTTATCTATCGCTGATCGGTAGGTCGAACACGTAGATCGACAGGCCAAATTGCCGCATAAACATCTCCGCGAATCTTTTATTTTCCACCCGAGATTCTATAGGATAAAGCCTCAGTTTTGATTCAAATAACCCAATAGGGAAGTTATCTGATCAAAACAAACTTTATCAAGATAATCTCTAAGAAAATAAATCAATTCATAATAATTCTATAAGTTTATCTTGATTTAATTTATCCAATTAAATCAACCGATAAACAGACAAGAATTATCCGATCCCAATAATTCAACAAGTTTATCTTAAATTAATTTTATTACAAAATTAAATTAACCAATAAATAGATATGAATTATTTGATTCTTTTAAATTTTAAACCAATCCGATAAATCCAACGTAAGTCACCAATTTGTGAAAAAACACGCTGTATCGTTACAGGATTTTGTGAGCTAGCAAAGGGGACCAAAATGGACCTATAAAGTTCAAGCTCTCGATAATTATGAAACTCAATATCCCAGATATATATTTCATAATTATCAACTCCAACGCTACTCCACTAAAAGCTTGGAGCTACACTCTCAAACGTTATAGAATTACGAAGCCCGTATAGCTCAGTCCCCATGACATATCAAAGTGTATCTTATCCCTATATGATAATCCATTATCAGCTTAAGGACAAGTTCTATCTTACCTTCTCGATTATTTTTATCTTACGTTCCATTGTCTCACCATTAGAAAACTTACCATACAAGGATAGTATACCATTCGGTTACACCTTTGTATCTGAATGGTTAAGCGCTCCAGTTTTCCAATTACAGGATAACGCATATAAGAGGAAATCATTACTCCTAAAGAGGAGCTATGGATTCCATATCTATGAATAAAAAGTCTATGCTATCAAGAGTCATGCCTCCAAGGTACCGGCATGCATACCACTATTGAGATGTAGGAGTCACCCTTTGGTACATCTAAAGACATAAGTCGAGACAACGGCCTACTATCCATCTCAAGATTAAAATACAATACAAATGATTGTCTAAAGTGAATCGATTTGCCAAGACAGAATTATTAATCCAAATCAATTCACTTTGTGTCCCGATCCAACACATCGTCACCTATGACAACGTGCCAATGTTTCTATTCACAGAGTCCAACTCCGATGGTCAAGACAAACCATTTCCCAATAGGGATATAGACAACATAACAATCTTTGCATGACTAAAGTGCCCAAATTTATTCCCTCGATTACGGATCATATGTTTTAGACCGTCACTTGAAGAATCGCGTCTTTCGCATAATCAGTCCATCATATGCCCAATTCTTAAAGGTTTAGATCGATAGTCTCAGACTACTGTTTGCTTAACATACATTCAACAAATATGAACGTAAAGAGGACAACATTTGGTTTATTTAAATGAATAAATTCTTTATTGATAAAAATGTCTCCAAACACATATTACATTTTTACTCCTTAGGGCATACATATCTAATAGGGTGACCTCCTGGGAAGTCCTTGTCTTGCACCCCTCTTTTTTTCTTCCACGTTGCATTTATTTCCTTTTTTTTATTTGCATCCGGCCCCCTATTTTAACAATGGCCGCCAGCCCCCCTCAAGCCCCGCCCATCGGCCTCTAGTGCTACACTCTTTCCAGCCATGGGTCTCGTAGGTTCCAAACCACCCGGCATCGAATTCCCATGCAAAAGCACACTATTTCAAGCAAAAATGGGCCCCTAAGCGTGACTTGATGCTTTACGATGACCTGGGGGCTTTTGTGGCCAAATTGGATCATCAAGGCCATCAAACTGGCCCTTTCTCGGCAAAGTTCTATGGCCCCTGCTTGCCATGGTGAGCCCTTAAGTGCTTTTGTTAAGATTAGGCTTACGGTTGCGATCATACAAGCACTAATGCACCAGATCCCATCAGAACTCTGTAGTTAAGCATGCTTGGACAAGAGTACTACTAGGATGGGTGACCTCTTAGGAAGTCCTCGTGTTGAACCCCTCTTTTTTCTTTTTTTTCCCCCGTTGCGTTTATCTTCCATTTTTTTTAGTTGTGTCTGCCAGCTCCGCCTTCACAATGGCCGCCGGCCCCCCTCAAGCCCTGCCCATTGCCCTCTAGTGTTGTTCTCATTCCAACTGAGGGTCTTGCAGGTTCCAAACCTCCTGGTATCAGATTTTGGCGCAAGAGCGCACTATTTCAAGTGGAAACGGGCCATTGAGCATTACTCGTTGCTTCGCTACAAACTGGGGGCTTTTGCGACCAAATTTGATCATCGGGTCCCTCGAACAGGCTATTTCTCGGCAAAGTTCAATGGCCCCTACTTGGCACGGTGAGCCCATACATGTTTTTTTGGCGCTTAGGATTCTAGGTGCGATCATACCAGCACTAATGCACCAGGTCCCATCAAAACTCTGCAGTTAACCATGCTTGGGCGAGAGTAGTACTAGGATGGGTGACCTTCTAGGAAGTCCCTATGTTGCACCCTTCTTCTTTTTTCCCCATTGGCTTTATTTCCTTTTGTTTTTTGGTTGCGTCTGCCACCTCCACTTTCACAACGGCCACTGCCCCCCTCAAGCCCTGCCCATCGCCCTCTTATACTGCACTCATTCCAGCCGTGGGTCCTGCAGGTTCCAAAGCTCTCGGTGTCAGATTACGGCACTAGAGCACACTATTTCAAGCAAAAATGAGTCATTGAGCGTGACTCGATGCTTTACGACGACCTGGGGACTTTTATGGCCAAATTTGATCATCGGGGCCCTCGAACGGGCCATTTCTCGCAAAGTTCAATGGCCCCTACTAGAAACGGCAGGCCCACAAGTGCTTTTTTTGCGCTTAAGCTTACGGGTGCGATCATACCATCACTAATGCACCAGATTCCATCAGAACTCTATAGTTAAGCGTGCTTGGGCGAGAGTAGTACTAGGATGGGTGACCTCCTAGGAAGTCCTCGTGTTGCACACGTCTTTTTGTTTTTCCCCGTTGCATTTATTTCCATTTGTTTTTAGTTGCGTCTGCCAGCTACACCATCACAATGGCCGCCGGCCCACCTCAAGCCCCGTCCATCGCCCAATAGTGCTGTTCTCATTCTACCTGAGGGTCCTGTAGGTTTCAAACCTATCGGCCCCTCATTTCAGCACAAGAGCACACTATTTCAAGCGAAAATGAGCCATCAAGCATAACTCGTTGCTTTGCGACATACTGGGGGCTTTTCCGGCCAAATTCAATTGTCGGGTCCCTCGAACGGGTTCTTTTTGGGCAAAGTACAATGGCCCCAGCTTGCCATGACAAGCCCATAAGTTCTTTTTTTACACTTAGTCTTATGGGTGCGGTCATACCAGTACTAATGCATCAAATCCCATCAGAACTCCGCAGTTAACCCTGTTTGGGCGAGAGTAGCACTAGGATGGGTGACCTCCTAGGAAGTCCTCGTGTTGTACCCCTCTCTTTTTTTCCCCGTCGTGTTTATTTCCCTTTTTCTTTTAGTTACGTCTACCACTTCTGCTTTCACAATGGCACCGGCCCCCCTCAGGCCCCGCCCATCGCCCTCTAGTGCTGCTCTCATTCCAGCCGAGTGTCCTGTAGGTTCCAAACCTCCCGGCATCAGATTTTGGCACAAGAGTGCACTATTTCAAGTGAAAACGAGCCATTGAGCAAGACTTGATGCTTTGCAAAGACCTAGGGGCTTTTGCAGCCAAATTTGATCATCGGGCCCCTCAAACAGGCCCTTTCTCGGTAAAGTTCAACAGCCCCGCTTGGCACGGTAAGCCCATAAGTGCTTCTGTTGCGCTTAGGCTTACGGTTGCGATCATACTAGCACTAATGCACGGGATCCCATCAGAACTCCACAGTTAAGTGTGCTTAGGTGAGAGTAGTACTAGGATGGGTGACCTTTTGGGAAGTCCTCGTGTTGCACCCCCCTTTTTTCTTCCCCATTGCGTTTATTTCCTTTTTTTTAGTTGCATCCACTCCCTCTGCTTTCACAATGGCCGCTGGCCCCCCTCAAGCCCAGCCCATAGCCCTCTAGTGTTGCCCTCATTCTAGCCATTGGTCCCATAGGTTCCAAACCTCCTGGCATCGTATTCCTATGCAAGAGCACACTATTTCAAGTGAAACAGGCAATTGAGTGTGACTTGTTGCTTCCCGATGTCCTGGGGGCTTTTTTGGCCAAATTTTATCGCTAGGGCCCTCAAACGAGCCCTTTCTCGGTAAAGGTCAACAGCCTTAGCTTTGGACTGCGAGCCCATAAGTGCTTTTTTTGCACTTAGGCTTACATGAGCGATCATACTAGCACTAATGCATCGGATTCTACAGTTAAGCGTGCTTGGACGAGAGTAGTATTAGGATGAGCAACCTCTTGGGTAGTCTTCATGTTGCACCCCTCTTTTTTTTCCCCGTTGCATTTATTTCTTTTTATTTTAGTTTTGTCTGGCCCCTTCGCTTTCACAATGGCCATCGGCCCCCTCATGTCCTGCCAAATGCCCTCTAGTGCTGCCTCATTCCTGCCGTCGGTCCCGTAGGTTCCAAACCTCCCGGTGTCGAACTCCTATGCAAGAGCACACTATTTCAAGTGAAACGGGGCATTGGGCGTGACTCGTTGCTTCACGACATCCTGGGGGCTTCTTTGGCCAAATTTGATTGCTGGGGCCCTTGAACATGCCCTTTCTCGGCAAAGTTCAATGTCCTCTGCTTCACATAGACATACAGGAGCAATCATGTCTTCACTAATGCATCGGATCCCATCAAAACTCTATAGTTAAGCGTGCTTTGGTGAAAGTAGTAGAAGATGGGTCACCACCTGGGCAGTCCTCGTGTTGCAACCCCTCTTTTTTTCATCCTCGTTGCGTTTATTTCCTTTTTTTTATTTACGAGGATGGGTGACCACCTGGGCAGTCCACGTTTATTTCATTTTTTTCCCCATTGCATTTATTTCCAATATTTTTTTTGTTGCGGAAGGCCCCCAGTTTTCACAATGGCTGCTGGCCCCCCTCAAGCCCTGCCCATCGCCCTCTAGTGCTGCACTCATTCCAGCCATTGGTCCTACATGTTCCAATGCTCCTGGCCTCGAATTCCCATGCAAAAGCACACTATTTCAAGCAAAAACGGGTCCTTGAGCGTGACTCGTTCCTTCACTACATCCTGGGGGCTTTTCTAGCCAAATTCTATCACTGGGGCCCTCAAACGGGCTCGTTCTCAACAAAGTTCAATGGCCCCTACTTCATAAGGGGAGCCCATAAGTGCTTTTTTGGCGCTTAGGCATATTGGTGCGATCATACCAACACTAATGCACTGGGTCCCATCAGAACTGTATAGTTAATTGTGCTTAGATGAGAGTAGTATTAGGATGGGTGACCTCCTGGGAAGTCCCTGTGTTGTACCCCTCTTTTCTTCTTCCCCATTGCATTTATTTCCTTTTGTATTATTTGCATTTGGCCCCCTGTTTTTAAATTGGCCGCCGGCCCCCCTCAAGCCCCGCCCATCTCCCTCTAGTGTTGTTCTCGTTCCAGCTGTGGGTCCAGTAGGTTCCAAACCTCACGACGACAGATTCTAGCACAAGAGCACACAATTCCAAGCAAAAACAGGCAATTGAGCGTGACTCGTTATTTCATGATGAGCCGGGGGCTTTCGCGACCAAATTCGATCGTCGGGATCCTCTAACAGGCCCCTTCTCGGCAAAGTTCAATGGCCCCAACTTCACACGTTGAGCACATAAGTGCTTTTTTTATGCTTAAGCTTACAGGTGCAATCATACTAGCATTAATGCTTCAAATCCCATCAGAACTCTACAATTAAGCGTGCTTGGGTGAGAGTAGTATTCAGATGGGTGACCTCCTAGGTAGTCCTCGTGTTGCACCCTTCTTTTTCTCTTCCCTGTTGCATTTATTTCCTTTTTTTTTTCAGTTGCATCCCCCCCCTGTACTTTCACAATGGCCGTTGGCCCCCCTTAAGCCCCACCCATTGCCCTTTAGTGTTGTTCTCATTCCAGCCATGGGTCCCACAAGTTCCAAACATCCTAGCGTCGGATTCCTGCATAAGAGCACACTACTTCAAGCACAATCAGGCCATTGAGCATGACTCGTCACTTCACGACATGCCGGCAGCTTTTTTGGCCAAATTCGATCACCGAGGCCCTCGAATGGGCCCTTTTTTGGAAAAGTTCAATGGCCCCTGCTTGGCACGGAGAGCTCATAAGTGCTTTTCTTGCGGTTAGTTTTACGGGTGCGATCATACCACCACTAATGCACCAGATCCCATTGGAACTCCATAGTTAAGCATGCCTAGACGGGGGTAGTACTAGGATGGGTGACCTCCTGAGAAGTCCATGGGTTGCACCCCTCATTGTTTTTTCCCCGTTGTGTTTATTTCCTTTATTTTTTTTTAGTTGCGTCTGCCCCCCCCATTTTCACAATGGTCGTCAGCCCCCCTAAAGCCCCGCCCATCGCCCTCTAGTGTTGTTGTAGTTCCAGCAGTGGGTCCAGTAGGTTCCAAACCTCCCGGCATTGGATTTCAGCACAAAAGCACACTATTCCAAGTGAAAACGGGCCATTGAGCTTGACTCTTTGCTTTGCGATGAATCGGTGGCTTTTTTGGCCAAATTTGAACACTGGGGGCCCTCGAACGTGCCCTTTCTCGACAAAGTTCAACGCCCCCTGTTTCGCACGATGAGCCCATAAGTCCTTTTTTTGTGCTTAGGCATATGGGTGCGATCATACCAGCACTAATGCACTGGATCCCATCAAAACTACGAAGTTAAGCGTGCTTGGGCGAGAGTGGTACTTGGATGGGTAATCCCTTGGAAAGTCCTCATGTTGCACCCCTCTTTTTTTTTCCCCCTTGCATTTATTTCCTTTTTTTTTTTAGTTGCATCCCCCCTCTGATTTAACAATCGTTGCCGGCCCCCCTTAAGCCCAGCCAATCACCCTCAAGTGTTGTTCTTGTTCCAACTGTGGGTACCGCAATTTCAAAATCTCTAGGCGTCGAATTTCGGCACAAAAGCACTCTATTTCAAGCAAAAACAGGCCATTGAGCTTGACTCGTTGCTTCACGATGTCCCAGTGGCTTTTCTGTCTTAATTCAATCGCCAGGGCCCTCGACCGGGCACTTTCTCGATAAAGTTCAACAGCCCCCGCTTCGCACGATGAGCCCATAAATCCTTTTTTTGCGCTTAGGCTTACGAGTGCGATCATACCAACATTAATACACCAGATCCCCTCAAAAGTCTACAGTTAAGCGTGCTAGGGTGAGAGTAGTACTTACGGTGGGTGACCTCCTGGGAAGTCCTCTCCTTGCACCCCTATTTTTTTCTTCTCCGTTGCGTTTATTTCCTTTTTTTTTATTTGCGTCTAGCACCCCATTTTCACAATGGCCGTCGGCCCCCCTCAAGCCCTACCTATCTCCCTCTAGTGTTGTTCTTGTTCCAACCATGGGTCCAGCAGGTTCCATTCACGACGACCCGGGGGCTTTTACGGCAAAATTCGATCACCGGGGACCTCGAATGGGCCCTTTCTCGGCAAAGTTCAACTGCCCCTGCTTCGCAAGTCAAGCCCATAAGTGTTTTTTTTGTGCTCAGGCTTATGGGTAAAGTCTTACCAGCACTAAAGCATGGGATCCCATCTGAACTCCGTAGTTAAGCATGCTTTGGCGAGAGTAGTGTTCAGATGGGTGACCTCTTGGGATGTCATCGTGTTTCACCCCTCTCTTTTTTTCCCCGTTGCCTTTGTTTTTGTCATTTTTTTAGTTGCATCTGCCCCCCAATTTTCACAATGGCCGTCGGCCCCCCTCAAGCCCCGCCCATCGCCCTCTAGTACTATTCTAGTTCCAACCGTGGGTTTCGCAGGTTCTAAACCTCTCGACATTTGATTCTGACGCAAGAGCACACTATTCCAAGCAAAAATGGGCCATTAAGCGTGACTTGTCACTTTACGATGACTTGGGGGCTTTTTTGGCCAAATTTGAGTGTCGGGACCTTCGAATGAGCCCTTTCTCAGCACAGTTCAACGGCCCCTCCTAAATACAGCGAGCCCATAAGTGCTTTTTTTGTGCTTAGGCTTACGGGTGCGATCATACCAACACTAATGCATCGGATCCCATCAGAACTGTGCAGTTAAGTGTGCTTGGACGAGAGTAGCTCTAGGATGGATGACCCCTTGGGAAGTCCTCATGTTGCACCCTTCTTTTTTTTCCCCGTTGCGTTTATTTCCTATTTTTTTTAGTTGTGTCAGCCACCTCTGCTTTCACAATGGCTGTCGGCCCCCTCATGCCCCGCCCATCGCCCTCTAGTGCTGCTCTCATTCTAGCCATGGGTCCCGTAGGTTCCAAACCTCTCAGCATTAAATTCCTGCACAAGAGCACACAACTTCAAGCGCAAACGATCCATTGAGCGTGAGTAGTTGCTTCACGACTGCCAGCGGCTTTTTTGGCCAAATTCGATCACCAAGGCACTCGAATGAGCCCTTTCTTGGCAAAGTTCAACGGCCCCTGCTTGGCACGGCGAGCCCATAAGTGCTTTTTTTTGTGTTTAGTTTTACGGGTGAGATCATTCCATCACTAATGCACCGGATCCCATCCGAACTCTGTAGTTAAGCATGCTTGGATGGGAGTTGCACTAGGATGGGTGACCCCTGGAGAAGTCCTTGGGTTGCACCCCTCTTTGTTCTTTCCCCGTTGCATTTATTTCCTTTATTTTTTTTGTTGCATCTACACCCCTCTTTATTTCTCGGTCAAATTTGAACGCCAGGGCCCTTAAGCGTGCCCTTTCTTGGCAAAGTTCAACGTCCCCTACTTCACACGGCAAGCCCATAAGTGCTTTTTTTGTGCTTAGACATACGGGTGCGATCATACCAACACTAATGCACCGGATCCCAGCACTAATGCGTGCTTGGGCGAGAGTGGTACTAGGATGGGTGACCCCTTGGGAAGTCCTCGTGTTGCACCCCTCTTTTTTTTCCCCTTGCATTTATTTCCTATTTTATTTTAATTACGTACCCCCTCTGCTTTCACAATGGCAGCCAGCCCCCCTTAAGCGTAGTCCATCACCCTCTAGTGCTATTCTTGTTCCAACCATGGGTCCCGTAGGTTCCAAACCTCTAGGAGTCAAATTCTGACGCAAAAGCACACTATCTCAAGCGAAAACGGGCCATTAAGCGTGACTTGTTGCTTCACGACATCCCAAGGGCTTTTCTGGCTTAATTAAATCACCGGGGCCTTCGAACGGGTACTTTCTTGATAAAGTTCAACGGCCCCTGCTTCACACGGCAAGCCCATAAGTCCTTTTTTTGTGCATGGGCTTACGAGTGTGATCACACCAGCATTAATGCACTAGATCCCCTCAAAACTTCGCAGTTAAGAGTGCTGGGGCGAGAGTATTACTAAGGTGGGTGACCTCTTGGGAAGTCCTTGTGCTGCACCCCTCTTTATTTCTCCCCATTGTCTTTATTTCATATATTTTTTTTTGTTGCGTAAGGCCCCATTGTCTTTATTTCTCCCCGTTGTGTTTATTACCTCTGGGGGGCTTTTTCGGCCAAATTCGATCACCGAGGCCCTCGAACAGGCCCTTTCTCGGCATAGTTCAACGGCCTCGGCTTTGCACGGCAAGCCCATTAGTGTTTTTTTGCTCTTAGGCAAACAAGTGCGATCATACTAGCACTAATGCACCAGATCCCATCAAAACTCTGTAGTTCAGCATGCTTGGGCGAGAATAGCACTAGGATTGGTGACCTCATGGGAAGTCCTCGTGTTGCACCCCTCATTATTTTTCCCCATTACATTTATTTCCTATATTTTTTTTTGTTGCATAAGGCGCCTAGTTTTCACAATGGCTACTGGCCCCCCTCAAGCCCTGCCCATCGCCCTCTAGTGTTGCACTCGTTCCAGCCATGGATCCCGTAGGTTCCAAACCTACCGACGTCGAATTCCCATGTAAAAGCACACTATTCCAAGCAAAAACGGGCCTTGGAGCATGACTCCTTGTTTCACGACGTCCTGGGGGCTTTCTTGACAAAATTCCATCTTCAGGGCCCCCAAACAGGCTCGTTCTCAGCAAAGTTCAAAGGCCCTTACTTTGCACGTTGAGCCTGTAAGTGCTTTTTTTACGCTTAGGCATACGGGTGCGATCATACCAACACTGATTCACTAGGTCCCATTAGAACTCTGTAGTTAAGCGTGCTTGGGCAAGAATAGTACTAGGATGGGTGACCTCCACAGAAGTCCTCATGTTGGACCCCTCTTTTTTTGCTTCGCTGTTGCATTTATTTCCTTATTTTTATTTGTATCTGGCCCCCCATTTTCACAATGGCCGCTGGCCCCCTCAAGCCCCGCCCATCTCCCTCTAGTGTTGTTCTCGTTCCAGCCAAGGGTCCAGCAAGTGCCAAACCACACGATGTCAGATTCGACACAAGAGCACACAATTTCAATCGAAGATGGGCCGTTGAGTTTGTCTCGTTGCTTCGCGGTGAGCTGGGGGCTTTTGCGGCTAATTTTGACCACTGAGACCCTCTAACGGGCCCTTTCTCGACAAAGTTCAATGGCCCCTGCCTCGTATGTTGAGCCCATAAGTGCTTTTTTTGCCCTTAGGCATACGGGTGCAATGATACGAGCACTAATGCACCAGATCCCATCAGAACTCCACAATTAAACGTGCTTGGGTGAGAGTAGTATTCGGATAGGTGACCTCCTAGGAAGTCCTCATGTGGCACCACTCTTTTTTCCCCATTGCATTTATTTCCTTTTTTTTAGTTGCGTCAGCCACCTCTGCTTTCACAATGGCCACCGGCCCCCCTTATGGCCCACCCATTGCCCTCTAGTGCTGCTCTTATTCCAAACATGGGTCTTGCAGGTTCCAAACCTCCCGGTGTCTAATTCTAGTGCAGGAGCACATTATTTCACACAAAATCAGGCTATCGAGCGTGACTCGTTGCTTCACGATGACATGGGGGCATTTCAACCAAATTCGATCGTCGGGGCCCACAAACGGGCCCTTTCTCGGCACAATTCAATGCCCCTGCTTCGCGTGGTGAACCCATAAGCGATTTTTTTGAGCTTAGGCTTATGGGTGCGATCATGCCAGCATTAAAGCATGGGATCCCAACAGAACTTCGTAGTTAAGCATGCTTGGGCAAGAGTAGTACTAGGATGGGTGACCTCCTAGGTAGTCCTCATGTTGTAGCCTTCCTTTTTTCTTCCCCGTTGAGTTTATTTCCTTTTTTTTAGTTGTGTCTGCACCCTCCGTTTTCACAATGGCCGCCGGCCCCCCTCAGGCCCCGCCCATCACCCTCTAGTGTTGTTCTCGTTCTAGCGGTGGCACCCACAGGTTCCAAACCTCTCGACGTCAGATTCTTGCACAAGAGCACACTACTTCAAGCGCAAATGGGCCATTGAGTGTGACTCATCGCTTTGCGACATCTCGACTACTTTTTCGGCCAAATTTGATCATCGAGGCGCATGAATGGGCCCTTTCTCGGCAAAGTTCAACGGCCCCTATTTCGTACAGAGAGCCCATAAGTGCTTTTTTTGCGCTTAGTTTTACGGGTACGATCATACCAGCACTAATGCACCAGATCCCATCAGAACTCCGTAGTTAAGCGTGCTTCGACGGGAGTAGTACTAGGATTGGTGATCTCCTGGGATGTCCTCGAGTTGCACCCCTCTATGTTTTTTCCCTGTTGTATTATTTCCTTTATTTTTTTTAGTTGCGTTTGCCCCCCCATTTTTTAGAATGGCAGTAGGCCCGCCCCCAAGCCCCACCCATTGCCCTCTAGTGTTGTTCTAGTTCTAGCTGTGGATCCCGCAGGTTCCAAATTTCCTGGCGTTGGATTCCGGTGCAAGAGCACACTATTCCAAGTGAAAATGTACCATTGAGCGTGACTCGTCACTTCGCGATGACATGGTGGCTTTTTTGGCCAAATTTTAACACTGGGGCCCTTGAATGTGCCCTTTCTCGACAAAGTTCAACGTCTCTTGCTTCGCACGGTGAGCCCATAAGTGCTTTTTTTGCACTTAGGCATACGGGTGCTTTCATACCAACACTAATGCACAAGATCCCATCAGAAGTTCAAAGTTAAGCGAGCTTGGGTGAGAGTAGTACTAGGATGGGTGGCCCCTTGGGAAGCCCTCGTGTTGCACCCCTCTTTTTTTTTTCCCTGTTGCGTTTATTTCCTGTTTTTTTTTAGTTGCGTCCCCCCCTCCACTTTCACAATGGTTGCCGGCCCCCTTAAGCCCAGCCCATCATGATCTAATGCTGTTCTTGTTCCAGCCGTGGGTCCTGTAGGTTTCAAACCTCGAGGCATCGGATTTCGATGCAAGAGCACACTATTTCAAGCGAAAATGGGCCATTAAGCGTGACTCGCTGCTTCGCTATGAACCGAGGGCTTTTGCGAGCAATTCGATTATCAGGTCCCTCATTAAAGTTCAATGGCCCCTGCTTGGCACGATGAGCCCATACTTGGTTTTTTGGCGCTTAAGATTCTGGGTGCGATCATACCAGCACTAATGCACTGGGTCCCGTCAGAACTCGCCATGAACTCTGATGTTTTTATTCATGGAGTCCAACTTCGATGGTCAAGACAAACCATCTCCCCAAAGGGATATAGAGAACATAACAATCTTTACATGAATAAAGCATCCAACTTTATTCCCTCGATTACGGATCATATGTTTTAGACCATCACCTTAAGAATCGTGTCTTCCGCATAATTAGTCCATCATATTCCTAATTCTTAAGGTTTAGACCGACAGTCTTAGACTACTATTTGCTTAACATACATTCAACAAATATGAACGTAAGAGGACAAGATTTGGTATATATATATATATGAATAAATTCTTTATTGATAAAAATGTCTCCAAAAACGTATTACATTTTTACTCCTTAGGGCATACATATCTAACAATCTCCCGCTTGCACTAAGTGAGTAAATGCAGCAAATTTTGCATCCCCATAGTTTCCACATGCCTCTCGAAGACTCTTCTAGTAAGTGTCTTTGTAAATGAATCCGTTAAATTGTCCTCTGACGCGATCTTGCACACTGTGACATGCCCACCATCAACGAAGTCCTTTATCACATGATACTTTCGATCAATATGTTTACTCTTCTTGTGAAATCTTGGTTCCTTAGCATTAGCTACCGCCGTACTGTTATCACAGTATAGTGATACCGCCTTATCCATATCAAGAACTATCTCAAGATCCCCAAGGAACTTGCAGAGCCACACTGCTTCTTTTGAAGCATCACTAGCCACCACATACTTGGCCTCCATCGTTGAATCCGAAGTGCAATCTTGCTTCGCATTTCTCCAATTGATGGCACCTCCGCCCACAGTAAACACAAACCTAGAAATCGATTTCCTAGAATCCAGACAGGATTGAAAATTCGAGTCAGTGTATCCTAGAGGAGTCAAGTCCTCACCCGAATACACAAGCATATACCCTCGAGTCCTTATCAGGTACTTGAAAATATACTTTACCGTAACCCAGTGGTTCGTTCCTAGATCTGCCTGAAATCGACTTACAATCCCGACCGCATAGCTAATATCTGGCCGTGTGCAAAGCATAGCATACATGAGAGTACTCACTGCTGAAGCATAAGGCACCTTCTTCATGTATTCTCTTACTTCATAAGACTTTGGAGAGTCTTTCTAAGAAAGGTAATTCCAGACCTAGATGGTTGCCCACCTTTCTTGGAATCCTGCATTGCAAACCTCATGAGAATTTTATCTACGTAGCCAGCTTTTGACAAAGCTATCATTTTGTTCTTCCTATCCCGAAAGATCTGGATACCGAGAATAAAATTAGCCTCACCCAAGTCCCTCATGTCAAACTGCTTGGTCAACCATAATTTGACCGATGACAACGCCCCAACGTCATTGCCAATTAGCAGAATGTCATCTACATAGAGTAGTAGAAAAACCACCTCCCCATCTTTAATGTGTTTGTAAACACATGGTTCATCCACATTTTGTGAGAACCCATAAGTCTTAATCACCTGATCAAATCTTATGTTCCAAGAACGGGAAGTCTGCTTAAGTCCATAAATTGACTTTAGCAGCTTACAAACCTTACCCTCTTGACCCGCGACCTTGAACCCGTCTGGTTGTTCCATATAAATGGGCTCATCAAGATAGCCATTTAGAAAAGCCGTCTTGTCATCCATCTGCCAAATCTCATTATCGAGAGCGGCAGCTACAGACAAGAGAATCCGAATGGACTTAAGCATGGCTACAGGCGAAAAGGTTTCCTCATAATCGATTCCTTCTTTTTGCGTATAACCCTTTGCTGCCAGTCTAGCCTTAAAGGTTTCGACCTTTCCATCAACTCCTCTTTTCCTCTTGTAGATCCACTTACACCCTATGGGTTTTACCCCTTCGAGAAGATCCACAAGCTCCTAGACCCGATTAGTCTCCATAGACTTCATCTCTATGTTGATGGCCTCTGTCCAGAGTCTTGAATCAACATCCTCCATAGCTTCTGCATAAGTATAAGGATCCCTGTCATGTTTATCTGGTTCAGCCAAGAAGACTTCCCCATTGAACATATACTTCTCAGGTTGACGCCCGATCCTCCCACTATGCCGAAGCCCCTGAGGTTGTTGTTTAGGTTTGTTTGGTTTTTCGACACTGATCGGAACGATTTCATTTGGAACCTTAAGAGTGATCTGATCACTCCTTAACTCCTCAAGCACCACTTTGGTTCAAGGTTTAAAGTAGTCCATGTAACTCTCCTCAAGGAAAGTTGCATTAGTAGAAACCACGACTTTATTTCCTTTGGGTTATAAAAATAACCCCCTTTAGTCCCTTTTGGATATCCTACAAACACGCAAACTTCTGAATGCGCTTCCAACTTATTCGGATCCTTAAACAGGACATGAGCCGGACATCCCCATATGCGAATATGGTTTAAGGATGTCTTCCTTCTTTTCCACAACTCGTGAGGAGTTTTAGGGACCGATTTTGAAGGCACATTATTCAAAAGATAACATGCAGTTTGTAGTGTATATCCCCAAAAAGATAAAGGCAATCATGAATAACTCATCATGGACCTGACCATGTCCAACAAAGTCCTATTTCTTTTCTCCGCTACACCATCCTGCTGCGGAGTGCCTGGCGCAGTTAAATGGGATAAAATCCCATTCTTTAACAAGTGTCCCAAGAACTCATCAGAAAGGTATTCTCCACCTCGATCGGATCGAAGTGCCTTTATGGGTCTACCCAAATGCTTTTCCACTTCAGCCTGAGACTCCTTGAACTTGTCAAAAGTTTCGCTTTTGTGGTGCATCAGGCACACATACCCATATCTTGAGTAATCGTCAATAAAAGTGACGAAGTACTCATACCCTCCTCGTGCACGGATGTTCATCGGTCCGCAAACATCACTATGCACAAGTTCTAGAGCCCCTTCGGCCCTATTGCCCTTAGACCCGTATGGTCTTTTGGTCATTTTACCCTCCAAACAAGATTCACATTGAGGTATAGATTCCACCTTTAAGTGACGTAAAGGTCCATCCCTTACCAACCTTTGAATCCTATTCAGGTTAATGTGACCAAGGCGCAAATGCCAAAGATAAGTCTTATTAGAGTGAGAAGTTTTAAGTCTTTTTGAGTCATTATCATTTATCTCAGCATTAAGCAATAAGTCCATCTTAGGTTTGATAAAATATAGATTATTTTGCATCCATCTAGAATAGATAAAAGATTTGTTTTTACGATTCACCACTTTTTCATTAAAAGATACCACATAGGAGTCTTTAAATAAACAAGATACAGAAATTAAATTCCTTTTAAATTTAGGAACATAAAAACAATCTTGCAAAATTAAATTCCTACAATTATCAAAGTAAAGTTGGACATCTCCCACTGCTTCTGCTGAGACCAATGATCCATCGCCCATCCGAAGCGTGAAGTTTTCACATAGTAGACTTCTCGTTTCTTTGAACCCCTGCAGAGAAACACAAATATGATTAGTTGCACCAGAATCTATGACCCAAATGTCATTGAATTCCTCAACCAAACAAGTTTCTAAATATAGAAGATCACACCTACCTCCTTTGGAAAGGAAGTCCTTGCAATACTTCTTAATATGCCAGACCTTTCCACAAAAGAAGCACTTAAGTTTCTTTGGGTTCTTCCTCTTCTTCTTCTTGCTCTTGGTGTTAGCAGGAATAGAAGACTTCCCATTCTTGGCCCGTTGCTTCTTTCCATTCCCAGAGTTAGAATTGGAACCAGAAGCAGCTACTATGTTGGCCTCACCACCCGCAGGAGACTCCCTGATCAGCAGTTCAAACTCCTGTAACTGTTTCATCAGTTCTGTCAAGGTCATATCTCGTCTATTGCTCAAATTAAATGTAGCTCTAAACGGAATAAATTCCGTAGACAGAGTCTCAAAGACTGTAGTCATCTAAGTTTCAGCATCGATGTCAACTCCATTGGTTTGAGCCTCAGCGAGGTAACCCATGACCAACATCATGTGCTCCTTTACAGATGTCCCCAGTCTCTGTCTACAGTTTAAGGGTTTTTGAAGCGCCCCTTGCTGCTTTGTTATAGCCTGGCCTCCAAACATGTCCTCAAGGTATCCAAGATCTGCTTCGCAATCTCATAATCCTGATGTTGAGCCTGCAGCACATTATTCGTGCTGGCCATAACATAGCAGCAGGCCTGATCATTAGCATCTTTCCAGCGATCATATGCTTGGAATTGCTCATTAGATGAGTCTCCCGTAGGCTCAGGAGGACAAGGGGTTGTCAGAACATATTTTAGTTTCTCAAAGGACAGGACGATATCCTGGTTTCGTTTCCACTCATTATAATTCTCACCAGTTAACAGGTTTTTGTCAAGTATCGATGATAAAGCGTTTTTAGACATTTTTAATCTACAATAAAGAATCATATACCAAACATAAGCAAACATATAACAATAGTTTAGTAAGATAACACAATCATGTAAAATCATACAAATGTATTTATGGGTCAAAACCTTGAAAAAATCACAACCATACAACAATAATTCCCAACTCAGAATTCAACAAGCTCCTAGGGGAGTCATGTCAAATTCAATCAAGAACACGGATCCCCTCACGATTAATATATGCCATCCAAGACCTGTATGATCCAGCATATGTTAATAATTGTTTCTTTGGCCATTAATTTTATTAACAGAGCTCCTAGGGGAGGTTAATAATAAAATTAACGTGAGTGTATAACCATCGTTTCAATATTTTATCCATGATTTATAATCACCACCTAGGGGTGTGCAACCATAAATCATGCTAAAATACCTTATCCTTTTAGAGATCCAATCTGGTACATGATAGAAATCCCTTCCTTGGGGTCGGGACCATCGTGTTCTGCCTATGGACCGACGATAGAGGCCTTAGGTCCTCTCTTCAAAAACCTTCTCCCACTCAACCTTTTGAAATCAAGGTTTTATTTTAAGAATATGCACGAACAATTTTAATACGAGTGGCACTCCCTATTCTATATGACATGTTACCAATATACATGGCAAATCATATTATAATGCAGACAAGCAAAGCAATCAAGCAAAGCTACAAGCAAAACAATAATAATAACCGTAATATTATGGTTCCACCCTAGAGATTAGAAAACTAAGATTACAAGAGAATAATCGAGACATTTATCGATTCTTCATCATTGAATCCTCAAGCTGTATCCTTCTTCATGCAATACCCATCTTCAAGTCTTCAATCCTGTATGAATCAAATACTTCATATTTCTGGTCATATCCAAATTTAATGTTTCTTAGAATGGTCTCAAAAATAAAATTAAAACTGCACTGCAAAAATTGCACCTTTTTTGAAAATTTTCCAGCTCTCAACCGGCCCAGATCGGCCTGCCAGTCATGTTTCATCGGCCTGCCGATCATACAGATCAGCCTGCCGACTCATGAAGTTTCAGTTCAGCCTACCGGCAGAGCCAGCCAATTTTTGCTCCACTGAAGGGCCTGTCGGACCACACGTTCGGCCTGCCGATCTGTGACCATCGGCCTACCGAACTGTGATGTCCGGCATGCCGACCGAGCAAAAATTCCTCATTCCAGAAAATGCAATTTTAATGAAATTCATCAATTTTATTTTCAACAATTCAAAACATAGAATTAGAGACTCAAGAAATACCTGGGAGCACCATCATCATTCTTCTAGATCCATCTTCTTTAGATAATTATTTAATTACAAATTAAAAACAAATAATAATTCCTAGACGAAGATGATAGTCCGCCATCTAACTACATGAAAAACCTAGATACACATTCTAACCTCTAAGGAACCATGAGGGGTATAAATTAATTAATTAATTAATAATTAAACAACAATTTAATCAACCATAATTAATTAATAAACATTCACCACATAATCCATGACAACATACATAATTTATAGAAACCTAGAGTGCCCACTCTCTATAAAATTCAATTCAAGCATAGGAGAGATTAAGATCACAAAATTTATGCATATAATATGATCACAAACTTGTAAATTTATGTAAAAACCATGGCTCTGATACCAATTGTTGAAAAAAAAGGTGCGCAATGGAATTTTAAAAATTTTATATATCAGAGTAATTTTCAAAACACAAGTTTGACATGCTATATGTATAAATTAAACAGATCTTACTAACCTCTATGTACCGAAGAACCTCCGCAATCTGTGAAGAGAAGTAACGTCCGAGAAGAGCCTCAACCAACTGGTCTTCTTTGCTATTCTCTATCCACCATCGAAGTGAGTGTGGGCTCACATGTGCAGCTCTTCCACCGGTTAACCTCCTTCCAACCAATCGAGAGAACCCAAAGCTAGTGTTCGTGATTTGTGAACAAAAGCTCTCAGGGAGTTTTCAGATGCTCACCAGAAGAGTATCACTCTTAATCTCTCAATTGATCTGAGTAACTCATGAGACTTACTCCCTTTATATAGTGATTGGTCCTAGGGTCAGTCCTTATTAGATTAGGTCTCAAAAACTTGAAATAGAATCAAGTTTGGATCAATATCTGATAAGATCCATGTGAAAATGCGTAATCTTATCGATCGCTGATCGGCAGGCCGAACATGCCCCATCGGCAGGCCGAACACGTAGATCGGCAGGCCAAACTCTCGCATAAATATCTCCATGAATCTTTTATTTTTCACCCAAGATTCTATAGGATAAAGTCTCAGTTTTGATTCAAATAACCCAATAGAGAAGTTATCTTATCAAAAACAAACTTTATCAAGATAATCTCTAAGAAAATAAATCAATTCACAATAATTCTACAAGTTTATCTTAATTTAATTTATCTAATTCAATCAACCGACAAACATGCAAGAATTATCTGACCTCAATAATTCAACAAGTTTATCTTAAATTAATTTTATTACAAAATTAATTTAACCAATAAACAGGCATGAATTATTTGATTCTTTTTAAATTTTAAACCAATCTGATAAATCCGACATAAGTCACCAATTATTGGAAAAGCACGTCGTATCGTTATAGGATTTTGTGAGCTAGCAAAGGGACCAAAATGGACCTATAAATTCAAGCTCACGATAATTATGAAACCCAATATCCCATATGAAAGCTTGGAGATGCACCCTTGAACTTTATAGAATTACGAAGCCCGTAAAGCTAAGTCTCCATGACATATCATAGTGTATCGTATCTCCATATGAAAATCCATAATCGGCTTAAGGATAAGTTCTATCTTACCTTCCCGATTATTTTTATCTTACGTTCCATTATCTCACCATCAGAAAACTTACTATCCAAAGATAGTATATCATTCGGTTATACCTATGTATCCAAAATGGTTGAGCGCTCCAGTTTTCCAATTACAAGATAACGCATATAAGAGGATATCATTACTCTTAAAGAGGAGCTATGGATTCTATATCTATGAATAACAAGTCTACGCTATCAAGAGTCATGCCGCCAACGTACCGACATGCATACCACTATTGAGATGTGGGAGTCACCCTTTGGTACATCAAAAGACACAAGTCGAGACAATAGGCCCACTATTCATCTCAGGATTAAGATACAATACAAATGACTGTCTAAAGTGAATCGATTAGCCAAGATAGAATTATTAATCCAAATCAATTCACTTTAAGTCCCGATCCAACACATCGCCACCTATGACAACGTGCCAATGTTTCTATTGATGGAGTCCAACTCTGATGGTCAAGACAAACCATCTCCCCAAAACGGATATAGACAATATAACAATCTTTACATGAATAAAGCACCCAACTTTATTCCCTCGATTACAGATCATATGTTTTAGACCATCACCTTAAGAATCGTGTCTTTCGCATAATCAGTCCATCATATGCCGAATTCTTAAGGTTTAGACCGACAGTCTAGACTACTATTTGCTTAACATAAATTCAACAAATATGAACGTAAAGAGGACAAGATTTTGTATATATATATATATATGAATAAATTCTTTATTGATAAAAATGTCCCCAAAAACGTATTACATTTTTACTCCCTAGGGCATACATATCTAACAAGGCTTACGGTTGCGATCATACCAGCACTAATGCACGGGATCCCATCAGAACTCTACAGTTAAGCGTGCTTAGGTGAGAGTAATACTAGGATGGGTGACCTTTTGGGAAGTCCTCATGTTGCACCCACCCCCCTTTTATCTTCCGTATTGCGTTTATTTCCTTTTTTTTAGTTACGCCCACCCCCTCCGCTTTCACAATGGCCGTTGGCCCCCCTCAAGCCTAGCCCATCGCCCTCTAGTGTTGCCCTCATTCCAGCCGTGGGTCCCACAGGCTCCAAACGTCCCGCCGTCGCATTCCTATTCAAGAGCACACTATTTCAAGTGAAACGGGCAATTGAGCGTGACTTGTTGCTTCCCGATGTCCTGGGGGCTTTTTTGGCCAAATTTGATCGCTAGGGCCCTCGAACGAGCCTTTTCTCGACAAAGTTCAACAGCCTCAGCTTTGGACTGCGAGCCCATAAGTGCTTTTTTTGCACTTAGGCTTACATGAGCGATCATACTAGCACTAATGCATCAGATTATGCAGTTAAGTGTGCTTGGGCGAGAGTAGTATTAGGATGAGTATCCTCCTGGGTAGTCTTTTTGTTGCACCCCTCTTTTTTTTTCCCCGTTGCATTTATTTCTTTTTATTTTAGTTTTGTCTGCCCCCTTCACTTTCACAATGGCCACCGGCCCCCCTCATGCCCCGCCAAATGCCCTCTAGTGCTGCCTCATTCCTACCGTGGGTCCCATAGGTTCCAAACCTCCCGGTGTCAAAGTCCTACGCAAGAGCACACTATTTCAAGCAAAACGGGGCATTGGGCGTGACTCGCTGCTTCACGACGTCCTAGGGGCTTCTTCGGCCAAATTTGATTGCTGGGGCCCTTGAACGTGCCCTTTCTCAGCAAAGTTCAATGTCCCCTGCTTCACATAGACATCGGGAGCAATCATGTCTTCACTAATGCACCGGATCCCATCAGAACTCTGTAGTTAAGTGTGCTTTGGTGAAAGTAGTATGAGGATGGGTGACCACCTGGGCAGTACTCATGTTGCAACCCCTCTTTTTTTCATCCTCGTTGCATTTATTTCCTTTTTTTTATTTACGTCTAGCCCCACATTTTCACAATGGCCGCTGACCCCCCACAAGCCCTGCCCATCGCACTCTAGTGCTACTCTCGTTCCAGCCATTGGTCCCGTAGGTTCCAAACCTCCCGGCGTCAAATTCCTATGCAAGAGCGCACTATTTCATACGAAACAGGCCATTGAGTGTGACTCGTTGCTTCACAATGACCTAGGGACTTTTCTGGCCAAATTTGATCATTGGGTCCCTCAAACGGGCCCTTTGTCGGTAAAGTTCAATGGCCCCTGCTTCGTATGGCGAGCCCATAAGTGCTTTTTTTGTGCTTAGGAGAATGGATGCGATCATGCCAGCACTAATGCACCAAATCCCATCAGAACTCTGTAGTTAAGCGTGCTTTGGCAAGAGTAGTACTAGTATGGCTGACCTCTTGGGAAGTCCTCGTGTTGCATCCCTCATTTTTTCTTCCTTGTTGTGTTTATTTCTTTCTTTTTTAGTTGCTTCCACCCCCTCTGCTTTCACAATGGCCGCGGGTCCCCCGTATGCCCCGCCTATCGCCCTCCAGTGCTGCTCTCGTTCCAGTTGTGGGTCCAGAAGGTTCCAAACCTCCAGGTGTCGAATTCTTGCGCAAGAGCCCACTATTTCAAGCGAAAAGGGCAATTGAGCGTGACTCGTTGCTTCACGACCTACAGGGGGCTCTTTCGGCCAAATTCGATCACCGAGGCCCTCGAATAGCCCTTTCTCAGCATAGTTCAACAGCCCCCGCTTTGCACGGCAAGCCCATAAGTGTTTTTTTGGCTCTTAGGCATACAAGTGCTATCATACTAGCACTAATGCACCAGATCCCATCAAAACTCTACAGTTCAGCGTGCTTGGGCTAGAGTAGCACTAGGATTGGTGACATCATGGGAAGTCCTTGTGTTGCACCCGTCATTATTTTTCCCCATTGGGTTTATTTCCTATATTTTTTTTTGTTGCCTAAGGCCCCCTATTTTCACAATGGCTGCTGGCCCCCCTCAAGCCCCGCCCATCGCCCTCTAGTGCTGCACTCATTCTAGCCATTGCTCCTACAGATTTCAAACCTCTCGATGTTGAATTCTGATGCAAAAGCAGACTATTTCAAGAGAAAACGGGCCCTTGAGCATGACTCGTTGCATCACGACATCCTGGGGGCTTTTTTGGCCAAATTCCATCATCGGGGCCCTCAAACGAGCTCGTTCTCAGCAAAGTTCAATGGCCTCTGCTTCTCAAGGCGAGCCCATAAGTGCTTTTTTGGTGCTTAGGCATACTGGTGTGATCATACCAACACTAATGCACTGGGTCCCATCAGAACTCTATAGGTAAGTGTGCTTGGGTGAGAATAGTACTAGGATGGGTGACCTCCTGGGAAGTCCTCGTGTTGCACCCCTCTTTTATTCTTCCCTGTTGCATTTATTTCCTTTTTTTTATTTGCATCCAGCCCCCCATTTTCAAATTGGCCATTGGCCCCCCTCAAGCCCCGCCCATCTCCCTCTAGTGTTGTTTTCGTTCCAGTCGTGGGTCTAGAAGGTTCCTAACCTCACGACGTCAGATTTTGGCACAAGAGCACACAATTCTAAGCAAAAACGGGACATTGAGCATGACTTGTTGTTTCACAATGAACCGGGGGCTTTTGCGGCCAAATTCGATCACCAGGATCCTCGAACGGGCCCCTTCTCGGCAAAGTTCAATGGCGTCTGCTTGACATGTTGAGCACATAAGTGCTTTTTTTGCACTTAAGCTTAGGGATGCAATTATACTAGCACTAATGCTCTGGATCCCATTAGAACTCTGCAATTAAGCATGCTTGGGCAAGAGTAGTATTCAGATGGGTGACCTTCTATGTAGTCCTCGTGTTGTACCCTTCTTTTTTTCTTTCCCGTTGCGTTTATTTCCTTTTCTTTAGTTGCATCTGCCCCCTCTGCTTTCACAATGGCTGCTGGCCCCCCTTAAGCCCCGCCCATCGCCCTCTAGTGCTGTTCTTGTTCTACCCGTGGGTCCCACAAGTTTCAAACATCCTAGCATCGGATTCCTGCGTAAGAGCACACTACTTCAAGCACAAACGGGCCATTGAGCGTGAGACGTCGCTTCGAGATGTGTCAGTGGCTTTTTTGGCCAAATTCAATCATTGAGGCCCTCGAATGGGCCTTTTCTTGACAAAGTTCAATGGCCCTTGCTTGGCACGGAGAGCACATAAGTGCTTTTCTTGCGCTTAGTTTTACGGGTGCGATCATACCAGCACTAATGCACCAGATCCCATTGGAACTTCGTAGTTACGCGTGCTTGGACGGGGGTAGTACTAGGATGGGTGACCTCCTGAGAAGCCCTCGGGTTGCACCCCTTGTTGTTTTTTCCCCGTTGTGTTTATTTCCTTTATTTTTTTTAGTTGCATCCGCCCTCCCATTTTCACAATGGTCGTCGGCCCCCCTCAAGCCCTGCCCATCGCCCTCTAGTGTTGTTCTAGTTCCAGCAGTGGGTCATATAGGTTCCAAACCTCCCGGCATTGGATTCTGGCACAAGTGCACACTATTCTAAGTAAAAAGGGCCATTGAGCATGAGTCTTCGCTTTGTGACAAACCAGTGGCTTTTTCGGCCAAATTTGAACACCGGGCCCCTCGAACGTGACCTTTCTCGGCAAAGTTCAACGTCCCCTGTTTTGCATGACGACCCATAAGTCCTTTTTTTACGCTTAGGCATACGGGTGCTATCATACCAGCACTAATGCACCGGATCCCATCAAAACTACGAAGTTAAGTGTGCTTAGGCAAGAGTGGTACTTAGATGGGTGACCCCTTGGGAAGTCCTCGTGTTGCACCCCTCTTTTTCTTTCCCCCTTACATTTATTTCCTATTTTTTTTTAGTTACATCCCCCCTCTGCTTTAACAATGGTAGCTGACCCCCCTTAAGGCCAGCCAATCACCCTCAAGTGCTGTTCTTGTTCCAGCCGTGGGTACCGTAGTTTCAAAATCTCTGGGCGTCAAATTTCGACGCAAAAGCACTCTACTTCAAGCGAAAACGGGCCATTGAGCTTGACTCGTTGCTTCACGATGTCCCAGTGGCTTTTCTGGCTTAATTCAATCACCAGGGCCCTCGAACGGGCAATTTCTCGATAAAGTTCAACAACCCCCGCTTCGTACGGCGAGCCCATAAGTCCTTTTTTTGCGCTTAGGTTTACGAGTGCAATCATACCAGCATTAATGCACCAGATCCCCTCAAAACTCCATAGTTAAGCGTGCTAGGGTGAGAGTAGTACTTAGGATGGGTGACCTCCTGGGAAGTCCTCGCCTCGCACCCCTCTTTTGTTCTTCCTTGTTGTGTTTATTTCCTTTTCTTTAATTTACGTTCGGGCCCCCATTTTCACAATGGCCGCCGGCCCCCCTCAAGCCTTGCCTATCTCCCTCTATTGTTGTTCTCGTTCCAGCCATGGGTCCAGCAGGTTCCATTCGCGACGACCCGGGGGCTTTTGTGGCCAAATTTGATTGCCAGGGACCTCAAACGGGCCCTTTTTCTACAAAGTTCAACTGCCCCTGCTTCGCAAGTCGAGCCCATAAGTGTTTTTTTTGCGCTCAGGCTTACGGGCGTAATCTTACCAGTACTAAAGCATGGGATCCCATCAGAACTCCACAGTTAAGCATGCTTTGGCGAGAGTAGTATTTGGATGGGTGACCTCCTGGGAAGTCATCGTGTTGTACCCCTCTCTTTTTTTCCCTATTGCCTTTATTTCTGTCATTTTTTTAGTTGCGTCTGCCCCCCCATTTTCACAATGGTCGTTGGCCCCCCTCAAGCCCAGCCCATAGCCCTCTAATACTGTTCCAGTTCCAATTGTGGGTCCCGCAGGTTTCAAACCTCCCGGCGTTTGATTATGTTATGAGAGCACACTATTCCAAGCGAAAACGGGCCATTAAGTGTGACTCGTTGCTTTACGTCGACTTGGGGGCTTTTTTGGCCAAATTCAAACGTCGAGACCCTCGAACGAGCCCTTTCTTGGCATAGTTCAATGGCCCCTGCTTCGCACGGCGAGCCCATAAGTGCTTTTTTTGCCCTTAGGCTTATGGGTGCGATCATACCGACACTAATGCATCGGATCCCATCAGAACTATGCAGTTAAGCGTGCTTGGGTGAGCATAGCACTAGGATGGATGACCCCTTGGGAAGTCCTCGTGTTGCACCCTTCTTTTTTTCCCCGTTGCATTTATTTCCTATTTTTTTTTAGTTGTGTCAGCCACCTCTGCTTTCACAATGACCGTCGGCCCCCTCATGCCCTGCCCATCGGCCTCTAGCGTTGCTCTCATTCTAGTCGTGGGTCCTGCAGGTTCCACGTCAAATTCCTGCGCAAGAGCACACAACTTTAAGCGCAAACGGGCCATTGAGCATGAGTAGTTGCTTCGCGACTGCCAGCAGCTTTTTCGACCAAATTTGATCACCGGGGCACTCGAACGGGCCCTTTCTTGGCAAAGTTCAATGGCCCCTGGTTGGCACGGCATGCCCATAAGTGCTTTTTTTGTGTTTAGTTTTACGGGTGAGATCATTCCATCCCTAATGCAACGGATCCCATTAGAACTCCGTAGTTAAGCATGCTTAGACGGGAGTTGTACTAGGATGGGTGACCTCCGGAGAAGTCCTCGGGTTGCACCCCTCTTTGTTTTTTCCCTGTTGTGTCTATTTCCTTTATTTTTTTTGTTGCGTCTATACCCCCGTTTTCAAAATGGCCACCGGCCCCCTCAAGCCTCCCCCATCGCCCTCTAGTGTTCTTCTAGTTCCAGCTGTGGGTCCCGCAGGTTCCAAACTTCCTGGCATTGGATTTGGACGCAAGAGCTCACTATTCCAAGCAAAAATGTTCCATTGAGCATGACTCATCGCTTTGCGACAAACCAGGGGCTTTTTTGGTTAAATTTGAACGTCGGGGCCTTAAACGTGCCCTTTCTTGGCAAAGTTCAATGGCCCCTACTTCGCACGGCGAGCCCATAAGTGCTTTTTTTGCGCTTAGGCATACGGGTGCAACTATACCAGCACTAATGCATCGAATCCCATCAGAACTACGAAGTTAAGCGTGCTTGGACGAGAGTGGTAATAGGATGGGTGACCCCTTGGGAAGTCCTCGTGCTGCATGCCTCTTTTTTTCCCCTTGCATTTATTTCCGTTTTTTTTTTTAATTACGTCCCCCCTCCGCTTTCACAATGGCAGCCGGCCCCCCTTAAGCCTAGCCCATCACCCTCTAGTGCTGCTCTTGTTCCAACCGTGGGTCCCGTAGGTTCCAAACCTCCAGGCATCAGATTCTGATGTAAAAGCACACTATCTCAAGCGGAAACGGGCCATTAAGCGTGACTTGTTACTTCACGACGTCCTAGGGGCTTTTATGGCTTAATTAAATCACTAGGGCCCTCAAACGGGCACTTTCTCGATAAAGTTCAACGGCCCTTGCTTCGCACGGCAAGCCCATAAGTCCTTTTTTTGTGCATAGGCGTACGAGTGCGATCACAACAACATTAATGCACTAGATCCCCTCAAAACTCTACAGTTAAGCATGTTGGGGTGAGAGCATTACTAAGGTGGGTGACCTCTTGGGAAGTCCTCGTGTTGCACCCCCCCTTATTTCCCCCCATTGTGTTTATTTTCTATATTTTTTTTTTGTTGTGTAAGGCCCCCTGTTATCACAATGGCAGCCAGCCCTCCTCAAGCCCCGCCCATTGCCCTCTAGTGCTGTACTCATTCTAGCCATGGGTCCTGCAGGTTTCAAACCTACCGACGTCGAATTCCCATGCAAAAGCACACTATTTCAAGCAAAAACGGGCCCTAAAGCATGACTCGTTGCTTCACAACGTCTTGGGGGATTTTTTGGCCAATTTCCATCTCCGGGGCCCCCGAACGGGCTCATTCTTGGCAAAGTCAACGGCCCTTGCTTCGCACGGCATACGGGTGCGATCATACAAGCACTAATGCACCGAATCCCATCAAAACTACGAAGTTAAGCGTGCTTGGACGATAGTGGTACTAGGATGGGTGACCCTTTGGGAAGCCCATAAGTGCTTTTTTTACGCTTAGTTTTATGGGTACGATCATACCAGCACTAATGCACAGGATCCCATTAGAACTACGAAGCTAAGCGTGCTTGGACGAGAGTGATACTAGGATGGGTGACCACTTGGGAAGTCCTCATGTTGTACCCCTCTTTTTTCTCCCCCTTGCATTTATTTCATATTTTGTTTTAATTGTGTCCCCCCTCTGCTTTCACAATGGCTGCTGGCACCCCTCAAGCCCCGCCCATCGCCCTCTAGTGCTACACCTGTTCCAGTCGTTGGTCCTATAGGTTCCAAACCACCTGGCGTCAAATTCCCACGTAAAAGCACACTATTTCAAGCAAAAATAGGCCCTTGAGCGTGACTCGTTGCTTCACTACGACCTGGGGACTTTTTTGGCCAAATTCTATCACCTGGGCCCTCGAACGGGCTCGTTCTCGGCAAAGTTCAACAGCCTCTGCTTCGTAAGACGAGCCCATAAGTGCTTTTTTGGCACTTAGGCATACTGGTGCGATCATACTAACACTAATGCACTGGGTCCCATCTGAACTCTATAGTTAAGTGTGCCTGGGTGAGAATAGTACTAGGATGGGTGACCCCCTAGGAAGTCCTCATGTTGCACCCCTCTTTATTTCTCCCCGTTGTGTTTATTTCCTTCTTTTTTTTTGTTGCGTAAGGCCCCCTGTTATCACAATGGCCGCCAGCCCCCTTAAGCCCCCGCCCATCGCCTTCCAGTGCTGCACTTGTTCCAGCCATGGGTCCCGTAGGTTCCAAACCTACCGATGTCGAATTCCCATGCAAAAGCACACTATTTCAAGCAAAAACGGGCCTTGGAGCATGACTCGTTGCTTCACGACATCCTGGGGGCTTTTTTGGCCAAATTCAATCTCTAGGGCCCCCGAACGGGCTCGTCCTTGGCAAAGTTCAACGGCCCTTGCTTCACACGACGAGCCCGTAAGTGCTTTTTTTACACTTAGGCATACGGGTACGATCATACCAACACTAATTCACTGGGTCCCATCAAAACTCTGTAGTTAAGCGTGCTTGGGAAAGAGTAGTACTAGGATGGGTGACCTCCTCGGAAGTCCTCGTGTTGGAGCCTTCTTTTTTTCTTCCCTGTTGCATTTATTTCCTTTTTTTTATTTGCATCTGGTCCCCCATTTTCACAATGGTCGCTGGCCCCCCTCAAGCCCTGCCCATCTCCCTCTAGTGTTGTTCTTGTTCCAACCGTGGGTCCAGCAAGTTCCAAACCACATGACGTCGGATTCTGGCACAAGACACACTATTCCAAACAAAGACGGGCCGTTGAGCGTGTCTCGTTGCTTCGCGGTGAGCCGGGGCCTTTTGCATCCAAATTTGATCATCGAGACCCTCTAACGGGCCCTTTCTCGGCAAAGTTCAATGGCCCCTGCATCGTACGTTGAGCCCATAAGTGCTTTTTTTGCCCTTAGGCGTACGGGTGCAATCATACGAGCACTAATGCACCAGATCCCATCAGAACTCCACAATTAAACGTGCTTGGGTGAGAGTAGTATTTGGATAGGTGACCTCCTAGGAAGTCCTCGTGTGGCAACACTCTTTTTTCCCCGTTGTGTTTATTTCCTTTTTTTTAGTTGCGTCAGCCACCTCCGTTTTCACAATGGCCGCCGGCCCCCCTCATGGCCCACCTGTTGCCCTCTAGTGTTGCTCTCGTTCCAAACGTGGGTCCTATAGGTTCCAAACCTCTCGGCGTCTGATTCTGGTGCAGGATCACACTATTTCACTCGGAATCAGGCTATTGAGCATGACTCGTTACTTCAAGACAACCTGGGGGCATTTTTGATCAAATTTGATCATCGAGGCCCTCAAACAGGCCCTTTCTCGGCACAGTTCAATGTCCCCTGCTTCGCGCGGTGAGCCCATTAGCGATTTTTTTGTGCTTAGGCTTATGGGTGCAATCATACCAGCATTAAAGCATGGGATCCCAACAGAACTTCATAGTTAAGCGTGCTTGGGCAAGAGTAGTACTAGGATTGGTGACCTCCTAGGTAGTCCTCGTGTTGCACCCTTCCTTTTTTCTTCCCCATTGCGTTTATTTCCTCTTTTTTTTAGTTGCGTCTGCACCCTCTGCTTTCACAATGGCCGCCAGTCTGCCTCAGGCCCCACCCATCGCCCTCTTGTGTTGTTCTCGTTCTAGCGGTGGGTCCCACAGGTTCCAAACCTCTCGACGTTGGATTCTTGCGCAAGAGCACACTACTTCAAGCGCAAATGGGCCATTGAGCGTGACTCGTCGCTTCGCGATGTCTCGGCTACTTTTTTGGCCAAATTTGATCATCGACGCCCTTGAATGGGCCCTTCTCAGCAAAGTCCAATGGCCCTTGCTACGCACGGAGAGCCCATAAGTGTTTTTTTTGCGCTTAGTTTTACGGGTGCGATCATACCAGCACTAATGCATAGGATCCCATCAGAGCTCCATAGTTAAGCGTGCTTGGACGATAGTAATACTAGGATGGGTGATCTCCTAGGATGTCCTCGGGCTGCACCCCTCTATGTTTTTTCCCCATTGCATTGTTTCCTTTATTTTTTTTAGTTACGTCCATCCCCCCATTTTTCACAATGGTAGCCGCCCCCCTGTAAGCCCCATCCATTGCCCTCTAGTGTTGTTCTAGTTCTAGCTATGGGTCCAGCAGGTTCAAACTTCCTGGCATTGGATTCTGGTGCAAGACTATTGCAAGCGAAAACGCGCCATTGAGCGTGACTTGTCACTTTGCAATGACCCGGTGGCATTTTTGGCCAAATTTGGACGCTGGGGCCCTCAAACGTGCCCTTTCTCGACAAAGTTCAATGTCTTCTGCTTTGCACGGCGAGCCCATAAGTGTTTTTTTTTTTGCACTTAGACATACGGGTGCGATCATACCAGCACTAATGCACTGAATCCCATCAGAACTGCGAAGTTAAGCAAGCTTAGGTGAGAGTAGTCTAGGATGGGTGACCCCTTGGGAAGCCCTCGTGTTGCACCCTTCTTTTTCTTTCCCTGTTGCATTTATTTCCTCTTTTTTTTTTAGTTGCGTCCCCCCTCCACTTTCGCAATGGCTGCCGGCCCCCCTTAAGCCTAGCCCATCATGCTCTAATGCTGTTCTTGTTCCAGCCGTAGGTCCTGTAGGTTTCAAACCTCGAGGCGTCGGATTTCGACGCAAGAGCACACTATTTCAAGCAGAAACAGGCCATTGAGCGTGACTCATTGCTTCACAATGTCGCAGGGTCTTTTCTAGCTTAATTCAATCATCGAGGCCATTGAATGGGCACTTTCTCGATAAAGTTCAATGGCCCCTGCTTCCCACGACAAGCCCATAAGTCCTTTTTTTGCACTTAGGCTTACGAGTGTGATCATACCAGCATTAATGCACTGGATCCCCTCAAAACTCCATAGTTATGCGTGCTTGGGCAAGAGTAGTACAAGGGTGGGTGACCTCTTGGGAAGTCCTAGTGTTGCACCCCTCTTTTTTTCTTCCCTGTTGCATTTATTTCCTTTCTTTTTAATTTACGACCGGCCCCTCATTTTCACAATGGCCGTCGGCCCCCCTCATGCCCTACCCATCTCCCTCTAGTGTTGTTCTCGTTCCACCATGGGTCTAGCAGGTCCCATTTATGATGACCCAGGGGCTTTTACGGCCAAATTCGATCACCGAGGACCTTGAACGGGCCTTTTCTCGGCAAAGTTCAACGGCCCCTGCTTCACATGTCAAGCCCATAAGTGCTTTTTCTTCTCTTAGGCTTACAAGTGCAATCTTACTAGCACTAATGCATCGGATCCCATCAAAACTCCACAATTAAGCGTGCTTGGGCGAGAGTAGTATTCGGATGGGTGACCTTTGAGGAAGTCCTCATTTGCACCCCTCTTTTTTTCCCCATTGTATTTATTTCCTTTTTTTTTTAGTTGCGTCCGCCACCTCTGCTTTCACAATGGCCGCTGGCCCCCCTCATGCCCCGTCCGTCGCCCTCTAATGCTGCTCTTGTTTCAACTGTAGGTCTTGTAGGTTCCAAACCTCCCGGCGTAGGAGCACACTATTTCACGCAGAATCGGGCAGTTGAGCTTGACTCATTGCTTTGCGATGACTTGGGGGCTTTTTTGGCCAAATTCGATCATCGGGGCCCTCGTACGGGCCCTTTCTCAACAAAGTTCAATGGCCCCTACTTTGCACGACGAGCCCATAAGTGCTTTTTTTATGCTTAGGCTTATGGGTGCAATCATACTAGCACTAAAGCATGGGATCCCATTAGAACTCTACAATTAAGCGTGCTTGGGCAAGAGTAGTACTAGGAAAGGTGACCTCCTAGGAAGTCCTCTGGTTGCACCCGTCTTTTTGTTTTCCCGTTGCATTTATTTCCTTTATTTTTTTAGTTACGTCTGCTCCCCATTTTCACAATGGCCGTCGGTCCCCCTCAAGCCCCGCCCATCGCCCTCTAGTGCTATTCTAATTCCAACCATGGGTCCCGCAGGTTCCGAATCTCCCGGCATTTGATTCCGATGCAAAAGCACACTATTCTAAGTGAAAACGCGCCATTGAGCGTGACTTGTCGCGACCCGGGGGCTTTTTTGGCCAAATTTGAATGCCAGGGCCCTCGAGCGTGCCCTTTCTTGGCACAGTTCAATGGCCCCTACTTCGCACGGCCTGCCCATAAGTGCTTTTTTTGCGCTTAGGCTTACGGGTGCGATCATACCAGCACTGATGCACCAGATCCCATCAGAACTATGCAACTAAGCATGCTTGGGCGAGAGTAGTATTAGGATGGCTGACCCCTTGAGAAGTCCTCGTGTTGCACCCTTCTTCTTTTCTTCCCCGTTGCATTTATTTCCTATTTTTTTTTAGTTGTGTCCGCCCCCTCCGCTTTTGCAATGGTCGCCATCCCCCCTCAAGCCCAGCCCATCACCCTCTAGTGCTGTTCTTGTTCCAGCCGTGGGTCCCGTAGGTTCCAAATCTCCAGGCGTTAGATTCCGGCACAAGAGCACACTATTTTAAGCGAAAACGGGCCATTGAACTTGACTCATTGCTTCACAATGCCCTGGGGCATTTTATGGCCAAATTCAATCACCGGGGCCCTCGAACGAGCCCTTTCTCAAACAAAGTTCAACGGCCCCTGCTTTGCACGGCGAGCCCATAAGTGCTTTTTTTGCGCTTAGACTTACAGGTGTTATCATACCAACACTAATGCACCAGATCCCATCAAAACTCCGCAGTTAAGCGTGCTTAGGCGAGAGTAGTACTTGGATGGGTGACCTCCTAGGAAGTCCTTGTGGGAACACTTATAGCGTTTGGCTCAACTAATACCTATAGAAACAGTTAGTTCACAAATATAATCATTTACTAAATTATAGACACACAAAACTTCGATCAATGTTTACATTTCTAGAAAAAAATACTTATATGTCCAAATATTTTATCCATACCAAAATAAAGAAACATGGCATAGTTCTCAAGAAACCACTACTAAGGAAATATTAAACAGTCTCAAAATAAATCAAGTCTTAATTCAACATCTATGTAGAAAGTAACATTAATAATAAAATCATTATTCAACTCATTAATTCTTTTCATGGCATGATTTCATTTCCAAAACAACACTCCTAGCGCACACGCCTATCCCCATCCTCCACCTATTCCATATGCCTTTTTACCTTTGTCTACGACTTGATATAAAACTAAGTAAGCATAAGCTTAGTAAGTACACTTTCTTATCTTACAATATAAAATATTTCATAAAAATCATTACATACTATCGTTATCATAATCATAATAGTACATGAGGCACAAGTTAATATAGAACATATCTTTTCATTTAAACTTCCATATTAAAACATTATTCATTTTATCTTTAGGGGCCCAAGCGTTACATCATTAACATCACGGGCGCACTTTCATGTGAATAGGGTAGTTAGTGTCAAACCAAACATGTCAAGTCCAAATCGTTGGGACATCATAAACATAAACATAGGATGTGCAACACTTAATTAAGTGATACATATATATAAATATATGTATATAAGCTTTAACATGCCACGTCATTAAAACATCTTTTAAATCTTCTTGTTGCAATAAGAGTTTTCATGAGAAGACAATATGCAAAAACAAACATAAAAATTATCATAAAACATATTTTCAAAAAGTTTTCGTAACCTTTTATCATGTTGTAGGTGAGAATATACTTATTGACTTGTTTGCTTACTAAACCTTAATTTAGGTAATGTTGTTGCGGTTCTCGGTGTGCTTGTCTTTTAGAGTGTTCATATTAATCATTCATATAATATATGAAATTAATATTCATCTTCATGATATCATTTAATAACATGTTATATCATCATTATGCATCTTTCTTAATGAAACAAAACATTTTTGAGTCACAAACATGCACTTAAAGTCAAGAAACATAAAGACAAAAAACTTGACTTTTAATGACTTACAGAAATTAATCTCAACTTATAAGCATGAATAAAGTGTAAGAATTATTCCATAACATGGATAATATATATAAACATCACTCAAATATTCTTCTCTTAAAAATATTAATTCAAAATAGCTTTTTTCAATTTTTAAACACTCAAGTAAATCTACAAATAATAAAAACTGTCTGGCCTTTAAGGCTTCATAAACATATATCTTTCAATTCACATTCAATTAGAGCATGAAAATTTGCAAGAATAATTAACATATTTATATGATACCTAGATTTTTCTATAGCCATAAAAATTTCATTTGGTAATTAAAATAAATCACATATTTAATACCATAAAATCTACCAGTAAATTCTAGGCAGTAAGCAATCCTAATTAAAAGATATGTATTAAATTATTTACGCCATAAAAGAATTTATAAAAATTACCACACATAAAGTTATAACATATCCAAAATTTAGCTTCAAATAAATTTGAAATAATTTAATATACACATTTGACTTTAGAGTTAATATTAACATCAAATATGCTGAACAACAAACATGTTTCATTCAAACATTTTTATAAAATCAAATGTGTATGATATGGTTATGAAATTTTTATGTAACATGCTTAACATATAGATATAAGCTAGAAAAATAATAAATTATGTAAAACATATTTAAAAGTATGGTTTATCGTCTCATGAATTACAAAGAGCATATCAGCAAGAAATTTATAACCACTAAGTACTTAGAAATCAACAAATTTTATCTTAAAAAATAATAAGGATATGAAGCTAAGACGTTTATTTAACATATCAACAATGATTCATAATTTTTTTCAAAATCAAAAGACACTTTTTGCCTTATAAAATGGACTCTATAACATACAAATATAAATCTATCAGCAAATAAAATTTTGTGAGCATTGTTTGATTGAAAACTCATAACCTTAAAAGTATTTTGAACAAAAATTTATACAAAATCCCAGATGTTTCTAACATTTATATACACATCAAAAAAATTGTAGTAAAATAAAAACATTTGATTTCAAAACATTACCAGCCACCTTACCGACAAAACGAAAACCCTAAAATTTTCTTATCGCATTCCAACAATAAAATCTTATTTTCATGAAATTTCATGATATCATATAAACATAAATACTTTCAACCATAAAATAACATTGTTATAATCAATGTAATAAACAAAATAATTTATTTTCCATTTAAACATACATGTGCACACATTCACAACATAAAAGAATATTTCTCTAACAAAGCTTGTTACAAAACAATATATATCAATCATAAAAATTCAAAACCATGAAAACCTTTACACCATACCTTAAATTTTTATGTTTTCTTCAACAAATATGAAGACTTGCACACAAAATCTTTGAAAAGAATTCCTTTTGCTTTGGCTTGGAAGAAAATAAGAGTAATAAATTCTTTGAGAGAGAAAATCTTAAAGAAAATAAAATTCTAAACTAATTGATACGAACCACGCCAAGAGCTGACGCGACCCTAACCGAAGTTGGTTTCCAAGATCAAATTTCTAACCGGTTTTGAATGGAACCGCGACCCGATGCCCAACAAGAAGCACGAACCTTGGTATGTGCGGACGCCACAATCAGCTATGGAGGGACTGATTGATAAGTCTTGGTAAGTGAGGACGCCACAATCAGCTATGGATGGACTGATTGATAAGTCGATGAACGCCACGGAAATTTCCGATAAGTTCGAATAGTTCGTTTAGGAACTAAAGAGAATTAAACCTCAAAATTATGTGTTATTACTTGTCTCCATTGATTGAAATTCGTTACAATTATATAGGGGTTCCTATGCGAATTTTCAGCCCCTAATTCCCATGGAAATTTCGGGAAACTCAATTAACAAAAGTCAAATCTAGACTAAATAAGGAAAGTTCCCTTAATGGCTTAAAAGCCTTACAATAATAGAAATACCAGAAACCGAAAAAAAGGAAACTAGACATTAAAAGGTCAAAACTGATTCTTCTCGCCATGTGTCGCCTCAAAATGGGAAAGTAACTGAAATGGAAATTACTCAATCCCTTCTATAGCTTGAATCACGCATTTATTAGTCTGATTTTCGCATGCAATTCCCTCAATGGGCCTCCATGCAATGGCTTGAGCCCAAGTTGCTTGAATCAGCCCAATAAGCGTTTCTTTAAACTTCTTCGCACGAGCTCTCGTAACCGGACCAATTGGAACTTGAATTGGATCTGAATAAGTCTCCCACGTGCTCTTGCTTGTGCTAACAATGTTCTCATCATTCCCCTCCTCTTGAGAAGGATTTGTCCTCAAATCGTCGCCTGCATCAAAAGGACTTAGATCAGAAACATTAAAAGAGGCGCTTACACCATACTCACCTGGCAAGTCTAGCTTGTACGCATTATCATTGATCCTTTCGAGAATTTGAAAAGGACCATCCCCTCTAGGCAATAGCTTGGATTTCCTTTGCTCCGGAAACCGTTCCTTGCGTAAGTGCAACCACACCCAATCGCCGGGTTCGAAGACGAGCTTGTGACGCCCTTTGCTGGCTTGTTCAGCATATTGTTTAGTCCTTCGCTCGATGTTGAGTCTTGCCTTCTCCATCAACTCACTTACCTGTCGTTGGAGTTCCTTTGTCTCCTCGGGATTACTCCTATAGGCTGGTCGGTTTGGGATTGTAGCTCTAGGTATGAAGTCGATTTGATGTTCAATTCTGCGGATTGGAGGTAAACCTTGCGGTGTTTCCTCGGGAAAGATATCCTCATAATCCTGCAAAAGAGAAACAACAGAACTATGCAAGGTGGAATCAAGATCATTAGTGTTTAATAACGCCTCCTTGTACATGAGTAAAATCATCGGCTGATTAGAAAACAAAGCTCTTCTCACATCACTCTTTCTTGCATAAAAGTTTGTTTTTCTCTCTACTTTTCTCTCATTGGCTGATTGTGAATTCTTTTCAGCCCTCTCAATTTTCTCTCCCTTGCTCTCTTTGCTCTCCTTTTTCTCGGCCATCTCTTCCTTTTTCTCTCACTGGCCGAACTCTCTCTCTGCACTCCCACTCTTGATTTTTCTTCACTCTTTATTTTTTTATCACTTTCTCTCTGTAAGCTCACTTGGTCTTCATAGACCTGTTTTGGTGTTAATGGAACTAGAGTGATCGTCTTTTGATTATGAACAAATGAGTACTTGTTGGTAAAACCATCATGCTTAACTCGCCGATCAAATTGCCATGGTCTGCCTAACAACAAGTGCCCAGCTTGCATTGGAACCACATCGCACAAAACTTCATCTTCATATCTTCCAATGCGAAAAGGAACTAACACCTGTTTATGCACCTTTACCTCACCAGTATCATTTAACCATTGCAATTTATATGGCCGAGGATGCTTAATTGTTGGCAGCCCTAACTTCTCTACCATGGTTGTGCTTGCAACATTAGTACAACTCCCACCATCAATAATCACACTACATACCTTGTTTTGAACGCGGCACCTAGTGTGGAAGATGTTTTCCCGTTGCACCTCTTCATCTTCTTCTTTGGCTTGCACACTTAAAGCTCTCCTTGTGACCAACAATTCTCCTTGGACAGCGCACTCCTCATCGTCGACATCCTCTAATGAAGGCATAGAATCATTGTCTGAATCTTCCTCGGTTTCAATGTCTCCATTGTCCCGCATCACCATAACTCGTTTGTTCGGACATTGGCTTGCCATATGACCCCTGCCTTGACATTTAAAACATTTAATATCACGAGTCCGAGTAGTGGAAGAATCGGATTTACCTTGATTCCCATGGCTGGCCACCTCTTGTTTTTGCTCGATCTTTGGCTTGGGGTTGGATTGCTTCTCATCCCTCTTCCATTGGTTGGTTTTCCAAGCCGATGTATTCGGGTTTTGGCTTGGACGTGTGCTACTGCCCCTCCTCATAAGTTGATTCTCAATTTTAATAGCCATGTGCACCATGTCCTCCAACTCCACATAATGTTGCAACTCAACGGCATTGTGAATATCTCGGTTCAAGCCCGCCAAAAACCTTGCCATTGTAGCCTCCCGATCCACCTCTATATTAGCCCGAATCATCATAACCTCCATCTCCTTATAGTACTCCTCTACACTCCGGTTGCCTTGCTTAAGGTTTTGTAGTTTGTTGTACAACTCCCGGTAGTAGTAAGTTGGCACAAATCGCTTTCTCATCACCGTCTTCATCTCTTCCCATGACTCAATAGGTCGCTCTCTATTTCGTCTCCTGTTTATAACAAGCTGATCCCACCAAGTAATAGCATAATCAGAAAATTCAATTACAGCCAATTTTACCTTCTTCGCCTCGGAATAGTAGTGGCAGTCAAAGATGAACTCCATTTTCTTCTCCCATTCTAGGTACGCTTCTGGATTGGATTTGCCTTGAAATGATGGTATCTTCATTTTTATGCCTCTCAGACTATCATCTTCCCTGTTCCTAACTCCTCTATCCCGTCCAAATCTTCGGTGACTACCCGTTGAATCTTCTCCTTCGTCAAACTCTTCCCCATCAATCCTATAGTAGTCATCAACCTCTCCTCTAACTGGAACCCTTTCTCGCCTACGCGCATGAGGAACATGTTGTGGCTGCTCCACACGTGCATTTTCTATCTGGTCTATCCTCTCATGAAGCTGTCCTATTTCTCCCCTCAACAATCGCCTCATCTCCCCCAACATTGCTTCCATAAGAAGTTTTGGGTCTGCTGCACCCGAGGTACCCTCATTAGTGTTCTTGCTGTTGTTTGACATTTTCCAAAGGACCTTACCACACTCCCTTACGTGTTTCACTCGTGAAATGGTTCACTCAATTTCACTCGTGTTTGCACTCAATACTTTCGGCTTTTGTCCACTCAAATGCTCTCGCCTCTATGCCTTTTTCCACTCTTTAATTCTCACTCAGTTCCTATAAAACTAGTCAAATCAATATCAAAAATTTCCTTGACAATTCACAAATAGATTACCAAAAGACAAGACTATAACTGGAACAAAGAATTTAGGCTTTCAAAATCACACCCAAAAGGAACAAAATTTCAGCAAAAATTTTTTGGTCTATGCAAGGAATTCAGTTTTGGATTCCTTAAACAATGAATAACAAGAATCTGAAATAAAAATTTAAGAAGGGTTTCCAGACTCTTTTTTTTTTTTTTTTTTTTTTTTTTTTTTCTTCGGATCCTCTTGTTTTTCTTCTTTTCCTTTTTTTTTTTTTTTTTTCGTTTCTTTTCTTTCTTTCTTTCTTTTCTTTTCGGATCTTTTTTTTTTTTTTTTTTTAACCGACTTTGATAATGGAAATCAAAACTCACGAACAATTGAAACAAACAAAAAAAACTAAGAGAACGGATAAGCAAAACCTGATTAGAACCTCGCTCTGATACCAAATGATACGAACCACGCCAAGAGCTGACGCGACCCTAACCGAAGTTGGTTTCCAAGATCAAATTTCTAACCGGTTTTGAATGGAACCGCGACCCGATGCCCAACAAGAAGCACGAACCTTGGTATGTGCGGACGCCACAATCAGCTATGGAGGGACTGATTGATAAGTCTTGGTAAGTGAGGACGCCACAATCAGCTATGGATGGACTGATTGATAAGTCGATGAACGCCACGGAAATTTCCGATAAGTTCGAATAGTTCGTTTAGGAACTAAAGAGAATTAAACCTCAAAATTATGTGTTATTACTTGTCTCCATTGATTGAAATTCGTTACAATTATATAGGGGTTCCTATGCGAATTTTCAGCCCCTAATTCCCATGGAAATTTCGGGAAACTCAATTAACAAAAGTCAAATCTAGACTAAATAAGGAAAGTTCCCTTAATGGCTTAAAAGCCTTACAATAATAGAAATACCAGAAACCGAAAAAAAGGAAACTAGACATTAAAAGGTCAAAACTGATTCTTCTCGCCATGTGTCGCCTCAAAATGGGAAAGTAACTGAAATGGAAATTACTCAATCCCTTCTATAGCTTGAATCACGCATTTATTAGTCTGATTTTCGCATGCAATTCCCTCAATGGGCCTCCATGCAATGGCTTGAGCCCAAGTTGCTTGAATCAGCCCAATAAGCGTTTCTTTAAACTTCTTCGCACGAGCTCTCGTAACCGGACCAATTGGAACTTGAATTGGATCTGAATAAGTCTCCCACGTGCTCTTGCTTGTGCTAACAATGTTCTCATCACTAATGGCATGTGAGATTTAGGGAAGAAAAGAGAGCATAAAAGCATGGAGGAATATGACAAAAGATGGAGGCAAGAAAAAATGGATTGGAATAATATGTGTGCTTCAAGCTACATATTTATAGGCATAAGTAACTTTAGTCCTAGTCTAATTAGGTTTCCCTTTATTTTTTTTTGAATAAGTGTAATCCTAATCTAATTAGGTTTCCCTTTTTTTATAAGTATGATCCTAATCTAACTAGGTTTTTTTCTTTTTTTTCTTTTTTCTTCATGGTTAATGTTGTTTTCTTCTTTAGGTTTCGTTAAATGTTCTTGTTATAATATAATATAATTATAACATAAATGTTATACGGTTAATATTATAAACTTTAACATATAATTTAATTTAATTTAATTATAATACATAATTATTTATATACAACTATAATATTGCTCCCATGAGCCCAAACAAAATATTGATTTGCACATTATTCTTTTAGGTACTTTATATTATCTAATTTTTTTATCGCCATAATAAAAAAAATGCTACACATGTAATTATCTTGGCATCATTAATATTATAAAAATAAGAAAATATACAACAAAATTTGTGTCATCATCAAGAATATAACTCTGGGGCATACATAACTTTAGAGTATTATAAAGATTATAAATTTAAAGCAAGTTGAAACTCTTAAAAAAATAATAAATACTTTAAGCTTATCATCATTTTTAACATGAACATCTCGAGTACATCAATCCCATATGGAAGCTACATAGATCTTTCGAGATAGGAAGAATAGAATGGTAGTTTTGTCCCAAGTAAGCTACATAGATAAAGTTCTCTAAAGGTTTACAATGTAGGATTCCAAGAAAGGTGGGCAACCATCTAGGTTTGGAATTACTCTTTCTAAAAAAGACTTGCCAAAGTCTGATGAAGAAAGAGAATACATGAAAAAGGTGCCTTATGCTTCGGTAGTAGGTAGTGTCATATATGTCATGCTTTGCACAAAGCCGGATATTAGTTATGTGGTCGGGATAGTAAGTCGATTTCAGTCAGATCCGATACTAAACCTCTGGGTTACAGTCAAGCATATTTTCAAGAACCTAGGAAGGACTCGAGGGTATATGCTTGTATATTCAGGTGAGGATTTAACACCTCTAGGATATACTGATTTAAATTTTCAATCCTGTCCTGATTCGAGGAGATCAACTTCAAGTTTCGTGTTTACTCTAGGAGGCGGTGTCGTTGCTTGGAGAAGTGTCAAGTAAGATTGCACTTCAGATCAATGACAGAGGCTGAGTATAAGCAGCTAGTGATGCTTTCAAAGAAGCAGTGTGGCTCCATAAGTTTCTTGGGGATCTTGAGGCAGTTCTTGGTATGGATAAGGTAGTATCGCTATATTGTGATAACACTATAGTGATAGCTAATGCTAAGGAACCAATATTTCACAAGAAGAGTAGACATATTCATGGAAAGTATCATGTGATAAAGGATTTCATTAAGGGCAGGCATGTTGCTCAATGCAATATCACATATGAGGACAATTTAGCTGATCCATTTGCAGAGACACTAATGTGAGGATTTTTTAGAGGCATGTGGAAGCTATATAGGATGCAAGATTTGTCATATTTACTCACTTAGTGCAAGTGGGAGACGATTTATTATATGAACAATTTATTAGCTGATCCATTCACATAGACACTTAGACATGTATGCCTTAAGAAGTAAAAATGTAATATGTTTTTGGAGGCAATTTTTTCAATAAAGAGATTATTTATTATTCATATACCAAATTGTTGTCCTCTTTGCATCCATATTTGTTGGATATATGATAAGCAAACAAAAGTATGAGACTCTTGGTTAAACCTTTGAGAATTAGGCATGTAAAGGACTGATTATGCAGAAGACATGATTTTAAAAGATGATAGTCTAAATCATAAGATCCAGAATTGAGGGAATAAAGTTGAGTGCTTTATTCATACAACGATTGTTATGTTGTCTATATCCCTAACGAAAGATGGTTTGTCTTGGCAATTGAAGGTAGACTCCGTGAATAGAAACATTGGTGCATTGTCATAGGTGACAATGTATTAGATCGGGACATAAAGTGTAATTGACTTAGATTAATAATTCTTTTTTGGCAAATCAATTCACTTTAGATAGTTATATGTGTTGTGTCTTAATCCTAAAATAAATAGTGGGTCTGTTGTCTTGACTTATGTCTTTTGATGTACCAAAGGGTGACATCCATATTTTATGTTGGTACGCATGTCGGTACATTAGAGACATGACTCTTTATAGCGTAAACCTATTCTTCATAGATACGGAATTCATAACTCCTGTTTAGGAGTCAATGATATCCTCTTATATGCGTTATCTTGTAATTGAAAAACTAGAGCACTCAACCATTTGGATACAAAGGTGTAACCGAATGGTATACTGTCTTTGAATTGTAAGTTTTCTAACAGTGAGATAATAGAATGTACGAGAATAATAATCAGAAAGGTAAGACAAAATTTATCCTTAAGAAGATTATGGATATCCTATGGGGATACGATACATTATGACATGTCATGGATACTTGGCTATTTATGCTTTGTAATTTTATATAGTTTGAGAGTATATCTCTAAGCTTTTCGTGGAGTAGCATTAGAGTTGATAATTATGAAACATATATCTAGGATATTGGGTTTTATAATTATTAGGAGCTTAAACTATATAGGTCTATTGGGTCCTCTTTGCTAGCTCATAATAAATCCTGTAACAACACGGCGTGCTTTTCCAATAAATTGGTGACTTATGTTAAATTATTAAATGGGCTGAAATTTGATAGGGTCAAATAATTCTTGTATGTTTATCGGTTAAATTAATTTTATAAATTAATTCAAGATAAATTTGTTGAATTATCCCGAATATTTATTTTCCTAGAAATTATCTAGATATGGATGTTTTAATGAGATAACTTCTCTATTGGGTTATTTAAAATAAAATTGAGGCTTTATCCAAAGAATCCCAGGTGAAAAATAAAAGATTCATAGTGATCATTTATCGTATGTTCGGGAGGCCGATTAGTTAGTTCGGGCAACCAATGGGGTAAGTTCGGTAGGCCAATCCGTTAGTTCGACTTGTCAATCTAACAATTTTTTGATCACGCATTTCAAATGCGATTTTATCATATATTGATCTAAATGTGAATTTTTGGGGCCTTATCTAATAATAACCAACCATGGGGATGGCCTCTATAAATAAGGAGTGGTTTTCTATGTTATCTTGATCAGTTGAGAAATTAAGAGTGAGCACTCTAGTCTATGAGTCTTTGAAACTCTCTAAAGAGTTATTATTCACAAATCACGAACCTTAGCTCTAGGTTTTCTCAATTGGTTGAAAGGAGAGTCATAGGGGAAGAGCTGTACGAAGTATGACCACGCACATACTAATCGTGGATAGAGAATAGCAAAGAAGTGTTAGACATGTATGCCTTAGGGAGTAAAAATGTAATATGTTTTTTGGGACATTTATATCGATAAAGAGATTATTTATTATTCATATACCAAATTCTTGTCCTCTTTATGTTCATATTTGTTGGATGTATGATAAGCAAACAAAGTCTGATACATTGGCCTAAACCTTAAGAATCAGGCATATGATGGACAGATTATGCGGAAGACATGATTCTAAAGGTGACGGTCTAAATCATAAAATCTGCAATTGAGGGAATAAAGTTGAGTGCTTTATTCATGTAAAGATTGTTATGTTGTTTATATCCCTAATGAAAGATGGTTTGTCTTGGCCATCAAAGGTAGACTCCATAAATCAAAACATTGGTGCATTGTTATAGGCGACGATGCATTGAATTGGGACATAAAGTGTAATTGATTTAGATTAATAATGCTATCTCGGCAAATCAATTCACTTTAGACAATCATATGTGTTGTATCTTAATCCTAAGATGAATAGTGCTCCTATTGTCTTGACTTCTATCTTTTGATACACCAAAGGGTGACATCCATGATTTATGATCGTACGCATATCGGTACATTGAAGACATAACTCTTGATAGCATATACTTGTTATTCATAGATACAGAATCCATAGGTTCTCTTTAGGAGTCGATGATATCGTTTTATATGTGTTATCCTATAATTGGAAAACTAGAGTGTCCAACCATTTGGATACATAGGTGTAACCAAATGGTATACTGTCTTTGGATGGTAAGTTTTCAAAAGGAGAGATAATGGAACATAAGAGAAAAATAATCAGAAAAGGTAAGACTAAATTTATCCTTAAGCCGATTATAGATATCCTATGGGGATACGATACATTATGATATTTCATGGATACTTAGCTATTTGGGCTTTGTAATTTTATATAGTTCGAGAGTGTAGCTCTAAGCTTTTAGTGGAGTAGCGTTAGAGTTGATAATTATGAAACATATATCTAGGATATTGGATTTCATAATTATTAGAAGCTTGAACTATATAGGTCCATCAGGTCTTTTTTGCTGGCTCATAGTAAATCCTATAATGATATGGCATGCTTTTCCAATAAATTGGTAACTTATGTCAAATTATCAGATTGGCTAAAATTTGATAAGATCAAATAATTCATGTCTGTTTATCGATTGAATTAATTTGTGAAAATTAATTCAAGATAAACTTGTTGAATTATCCAAAATATTTATTTTCCTATAGACTATCTAGATATGGTTGTCCTGATTAGATAACTTCTTTATTGAGTTATTTGAATTAAAACTGAGGCTTTATCCAAAGACTCTTGGGTGGGAAATAAAAGATTCGTAGGGATCATTTATCGTAAGTTCGGTAGGCCAATCTTCAAGTTTGGCCTGCCGATAGAGTAAGTTCAGCAGGCTGATTTCCCATTTTGGCCTGCCGACTGAACGATAATTTGATCACATGTTTGTACGTTATTTTATCAGATATTGATCCAAATTTGAATTTTTGAGGCCTTATTTGATAAGGACTTACCCCTGGGTCCTACCTCTATAAATAGGGAGTGAAACTCATAAGTTATGGAGATCAGTTGAGAGAGCAAGAGTGAGCACTCTATTCTGTACGTCTTTGAAACTCCCCTGAAGAGTTCTTGTTCACAAATCATGAATGATAGTTTTGGGTATTTCTCAATTGCTTGGAAGGAGAGTCACTGAGGAAGAGTTGTATGACATGCGCCCACACGCACTCCGATCATGGATAAAGAATAGCAAAGAAGACCAGTTACTTGAGGCCCTTTTAGAACTTTTTTCTCTTCATCGATTGCAAGAGCTCTTCGGCAAACAAGGTTAGTAAGATCTAATTAATTTATGCATATAGCATATCAAACTTCTGCTATGTACAATTTTTCCAACAAGAAGACCAGTTGGTTGAGGCTCTTCTAGAACGTTCTTCTTTTCACAGATTGTAGGAGCTCTTTGGCATTCAAAGGTTAGTAAGATTTGGTTAATTTATGCATATAACGTGCCAAACTTGTGTTTTGAAAAATACTCTGATTAAGTTTTTTTAAAATTTTTGCTGCGTACGGTTTTCCCAACACAATCCCTATCAGATTAGGCTTTCAAATTAGAGTCTAAATCAATTTCTAAATAAAAATGAGTAAAAAATATGTAACAGGATTTACCGCATGGTTGGCCTATTGATCTGTGCAATCGGCTTTCCAAACTAGCTCCATCGGCCTACCAACTGAGCGATAATTTAAAATTTTCAAAATATCTTATTTCACGTGGGAATCTTAGATAGAGTCTCAGTTTTAATTCAAATAACCCAATAGAAACGTTATCTGATTAAAATAGTCATATACTGATAATCCTATATCAAAAAAATATTATCCAAATTATTCAACATGTTTATTTTGAATTAATTCAATTAATAAACCAACATGCATTATTAAATCTAATCTATTGAATTTTAGTCAATCTAATAATTAACATAAGTCGTAATATATATGAATAACTTGTCATATTATTACAAGAATTATTATGAGCTAGCAAAGTGGACCTGATGAACATATATAGATCAAACTCCTATAATTATATAATAACATATCTCAGTTATATATATATATATATTATATAATTATCAACTCTAACGCTACTTCACTAAATCTTAGAGCTACACTCATGAACTATATAAAATTATGAAGCTCTAATAAGCTAGTCATTCATGACATATCATAATATGTAGCATCCCCATAAGATATTCGTAAACAGTTTAAGGATAAATTCCGTTTTACTTTCTTGATTATTTTTATCTTATGTTCCATTATCTCACCATTGGAATATTTACTTTCCATTATCATATGTTATGTTTTACACCTATGTATCCAAAAGGTTGAACGCTCAAATTTTTCAATTACAAGATAGTGCCTATAAGACAATATCATTAACTCTACAAAAGAGCTATGGACTCTATATCTATGAATGACAAGTCTACATCAATCAAGAGTCATGTCTCTAACTTACCAATATACGTGCCATCATCAATCAGGATATCACTCTTTAGTACATAACAAGACACAAGTCAAGAATATGGGCCCATTAATTCATTTTAGAATTAAGACATAACACATATCGTTGTCTAAAGTGAATGATTTATACAAATGGAATTACTTATCAAATCAATTCATTTATTTGTCCCGATCCAATATATCATCACCTATGACAATATACCAATGTTTCTACTCATAGAGTCCCACTCCGATGACCAAGAAAAGTCACCTCCCATTAGGGATATAGACATTACAACAATCTTAACATGAATAAAGTGGCTAACTTTATTTCCTCGATTATAAACCTTATCATTTAGACTATCACTTTTAAGATTCATGTCTTCTGCATAATCTATCCATCATATGCATAATCTTAAAGGTTTAGATTGATAGTCTTAGACTTTTGTTTGCTTATCATCTATTCAACGTAAATGAACATAAAGAGGACAATATTTGATATATGAAAATAAATAATAAACTCTTTATTAATTAAAAGTCTCCAAAAACTTGTGACATTATTTAATCCTTAGGGCACCTAGTCTAACAATCTCCCAGTTACTTAAGTGAGTAAATATGACATGTTTTGCATCCCCATAGCCTCTACGTGCTTCTCAAAAATCTTTGTTGATAGTGTCTTCGTGAAAGGATCAACTATATTGTCCTTAGATGTGATCTTGTATACAATAACATTTCCACCCTCAATAAAGTCCTTTATCACATGATACTTCTGATGTACATGTTTACTCTTCTTATGAAATCTTGGTTCCTAAGCATTATCCATCACTACAATATATCATAATACAGCGACATCGGCTTATCCATACCAGAAACTACCTCAAGATCTCAAAGGAACTTGCAGAGCCATACAACTTCTTTCGAAACTTAACTAGCTGCCATATACTCAGCGTCCATCATTGAATCTATACTGCAATCTTGCTTGACACTTTCCTAAACAATTGCGCCTCCTCTTAGAGTAAACGCAGAACCTAAAGTCGATCTTTTTGAATCCAGACAGGATTAGAAATCCAAGTCAATTACCCAAGAAATGTTAGATCCTCACTAGAATACATTAACATATAACCTCTAGTCCTTCTTAGGTATTAAAAATATGCTTAACCTTAACCCAATGGTTTAGTCTTAGATCTAACTAAAATCAACTCACTATTCCAACCGCATAACAAATGTCTAGTTGTATGCAAAGCATAGCATATATAAGACTACCCACTGCCAAAGCATAAGGCACCTTCTTCGTGTATTCTCATTTTTCATTAGACTTTGGAGAGTCTTTTTTCGAAAGAGTAATTCTAGACCTAGATGGTTGCCCACCTTTCTTGGAATTCTATATTGCATATTTCTTGAGAATTTTATCTATATGGATAGCTTAGGGTAAAGCTATCATTTTGTTCTTCCTATCTCGAAAGATTTGGATACCCAAAATATAATTAGCTTAACCTAAGTCCTTTATGTCAAACAACTTGGTCAACCATAATTTGATCGATGACAATACCCCATCGTCATTGCCAATAAGTAGAATGCTATTTTATATAGAGTAGTGAAAAAACCAACTTCCTATCCTTAAAGTATTTGCAAACACATGGCTCGTCTACATTTTGTTCAAACCCATAAGATGTGATCATTTGATCACATCTTATGTTCCAAGAACGGGAAGCATGCTTAAGTATATAAATAAACTTTAGCAGCTTATATATCTTATTTTCTTGACTCATAGCTTTGAACCCATCTGGCTGTACCATATATAGGGTCTTATAAAGATAGCAATTCAAAAAGGTTGTATTGACATTCATTTGTCAAATCTCATAATCGAGATCGGCAACAATGGACAAAAGAATGTGAATGAACTTAAGCATGGCTACAAGTGAAAAGGTTTCCTTGCAATCTATTCCTTCATTTTGCATATATCCCTTTGCTACCAGTCTAGTCTTATAGGTTCCGACTTTCCTATCTGCTCCTCTCTTTCTCTTATAGACCCACTTACACCCTATGGGTTTTACCTCTTTGAGAAGGTCTAAAAGCTCTCAGACTTGATTAATCTTCAGAGACTTAATCTCAATGTTCATAGCTTCTATCCAGAGCTTTGAATCAACATCATCTATAGCCTCTATGTAAGTGTAAGGATTCATGTCATGTTCAATCGGTTTAGCCAAGTAAGCTTCACCATTGAACATATACCTCTTGGGTGGATTTTCAATCCTCCTACTATGCCAAAGCTCCTTAGGTTGTTGTTTGGTCCGTTTATCTATATTGATTGGAATGGTTTCAACCAAAACCCTTGGAGTGATCAAATCAATTGCTAGCTACTCGAGTGCCACTCTACTATGAGGCTTAAAGTCGTTCATATAACTCTCCTTAAAGAAAGTCGTATTCATTGAAACTGTAGCTTTATTTTCTTTTTGGTTATAAAAGTAACCCCTTTAGTCCCTTTTGGATATCCTACAAACATGCACACTTCTAAATATGCTTCCAACTTGTTTGCTTTCTTGTATAGGATATAAGCAGGACATCCTGATATATGGTTTGACGATGTCTTCCTATCTGTCCACAACTCGTGAGGAGTTTTAGAAACCAAGCTTGAAGGCACATTGTTCAAAAGATAGCATGCTATTTGTAGTGCATATCCCCAAGGGGATAAAGGTAACATTGAATAATTCATCATGGACCTAACCATGTCTAACAAAGTCGTATGTTTTCTCTTAGCCATGCCATTCTCCTACAGAGTGCTTGGTGCAGTCAAACGCAATAAAATCCGATTAACTAATAAGCATCCTAAGAGCTCATCGGAGAGTTATTTTCCACCTCAATCAAATCAAAGTGCCTTTATGGGTTTACCTAATTGCTTACTCCTTAAACTTGTCAAAAGTTCACTATTATGATGCATTAGGTAGACATACCCGTATCTCGAGTAATCATCAATAAAAGTGATAAAATACTCATAATTGCGTCATGCCTTGATGTTCATGGGGCCACAAATGCCTTGATGTTCATGGGGCCACAAACACCACTATACACAAGTTTTAGAACCCTTCAACTCGATTGCCCTTAAACTTGAATGGTCTTTTGGTCATTTGGCCCTCCAAACAAGATTCATATTATGGTATAGATTCCACCTCTAAATGACTTAAATATCCATCCCTTAATAACCTTTAAATCCTATTCAGGCTAATGCGACCTAATCCTAAGTACAAATGATAAGTCTTATTAGAGTGAGAGTTTTAAGTCTTTTAGAGTTATGATTAATCTCAGGGTTAAGTAGTCAATCCATTTTAGGTTTGATAAAATATAGGTTGTTTTGCATCCATCCACTGCAAATAAAAGATTTGTTTTTACGAATCATAATTTTATTATTAAAAGCAATTGAATAAAAGCTTTTAAATAAACAAGCAATAGAAATTAAATTCCTTTTGAGTTTATGAACATAAAATCAATCCTTCAAAACTAAAGTCCTATAACTATCAAAGTAAAGATGGACGTTTTCCACAGTTTCAGCCAACACTAACGATCTATTGCCCATCCAAAGCGTGAAGTGCTCATATAGTAGACTTCTCATTTCTTTGAATCCCTGTAGAGAAACACAAACATGATTTGTTGCTCCAGAATCTATGTGTTGGAAACAAAGTACGCAGCGGAATTTTACAATTTTTCATCAAAGTAATTTCCAAAACACAAGTTTGACATGTTATATGTATAAATTAGATAGATCTTACTAACCTCAGTGTGCTGAACAACCTCCGCAACCTATGTAGAGAAGTAACGTTCCAAAAGAGCCTCAACCAACTGGTCTTCTTTGCTATTCTCTATCCACAACCGGAGTGAGTGTGGGCTCACACGTATAGCTCTTCCACCGATGACTCTCCTTCCAACCAATAGAGAGAACCCAAAGCTAGTGCTTGTGATTTGTGAACAAAAGCTTTCAAGGAGTTTTTAGATGCTCACTAGAAGAGTATCACTCTTAATCTCTCAAATTGATCTGAGTAAATCATAAGACTCACTCCTTTCTTATACCTATTGGTCCTAGGGTCAGTCCATATCAGATTAGGTCTCAAAAACTTGAAATAGAATCAAGTTCGGATTAGTATCTGAAAAGATCTGCGTGAAAACGCATAATCTTATCTCCCGCTGATCGGCAGGCCGAACAGGCCAGTTTGGTAGGCCGACCACGTCATTCGGCAGGCCGAACTCTCGAGAAAAAATCTCCACGAATCTTTTATTTTCCACCCGAGATTCTAAAGGATAAAGTCTCAGTTTTGATTCAAATAACCCAATAGAGAAGATATCTGATCAAAAAAAACTTTATCAAGATAATCTCTAAGAAAATAAATCAATTCACAATAATTCTGCAAGTTTATCTCGATCTAATTTATCCAAAATTAAATCAACCGATAAACAAACAAGAATTATCTGATCGCAATAATTCAACAAGTTTATCTTGAACTAATTTTTTAAAAAATTAATTCAACTAATAAACAAACATGAATTATTTGATTCTTACAAATTTTAAACCAATCTGATAAATCCGACATAAGTCACCAATTATTGGAAAAGCACGCCGTGTCATTATAGGACTTTGTGAGCTAGCAAAGGGGACCAAAATGGACCTATAAAGTTCAAGCTCATGATAATTATGAAACCCAATATCCCAGATATACATTTCACAATTATCAACTCCAACGCTACTCCACTAAAAGCTTGGAGCTGCACTCTCGAACTTTATAGAATTACGAAGCTCGTGTAGCTAAGTCTCCATGACATATCATAGTGTATCGCATCCCCATATGATCATCCATAATCGGCTTAGGGACAAGTTCTATCTTACCTTCCTGATTATTTTTATCTTACGTTCCATTGCCTCACCATTAGAAAACTTACCATCCAAAGATAGTATACCATTCGGTTACACCTATGTATCCAAATGGTTGAGTGCTCTAGTTTTCCAATTACAGGACAACGCATATAAGTGGATATCATTACTCCTAAAGAGGAGCTATGGATTCCATATCTATGAATAACAAGTCTATGCTATCAAGAGTCATGCCTACAACGTACCGGCATGCATACCACTATAGAGATGTGGGAGTCACCCATTGGTACATCAAAAGACACAAGTCGAGACAACGGGCCCACTATTCATCTCAGGATTAAGATACAATACAAATGACTGTCTAAAGTGAATCGATTTGCCGAGACAAAATTATTAATCCAAATCAATTCACTTTATGTCCCGATCCAACACATCGTCACCTATGACAACATGCCAATGTTTCTATTCATGGAGTCCAACTCCCATGGCCAAGACAAACCATCTCCCGAAAGGGATATAGACAACATAACAATCTTTACATGAATAAAGCGCCCAACCTTATTCCCTCAATTGCGGATCATATGTTTTAGACCGTCATCTTAAGAATCACGTCTTCTGCATAATCAGTCCATCATATGCCCAATTCTTAAGGTTTAGACTGACAGTCTCAAACAACTGTTCGCTTATCATACATTCAACAAATATGAACGTAAAGAGGACAAAATTTGGTATATATAAAAGAATAAATTCTTTATTGATAAAAAATCTCTCCAAAAACGTATTACATTTTTACTCCTTAGGGCATACATGTCTAACAATCTCCCACTTGCACTAAGTGACAAATTTTGCATTCCCATAGCTTTCACATGCCTCTCGAAGACTCTCCCAGTAAGTGTCTTCGTAAATGGATCAGCTAAATTATCCTCTGACGCGATCTTGCACATCGTGACATGTTCGCCCTCAACGAAGTCCTTTATCACATGATACTTTCGATCAATATGCTTACTCTTCTTGTGAAATCTTGGTTCCTTAGCATTAGCTACCGCCGCACTGTTATCATAGTGCAGTGATACCGCTTTATCCATACCAAGAACTACCTCAAGATCCCCAAGGAACTTACGGAGCCACACTGCTTCTTTCGAAGCACCACTAGCCGCCACATACTCGGCCTCCATCGTTGAATCCGAAGTGCAATCTTGCTTCGCACTTCTCCAACTGATGGCACCGCCACCCAGAGTAAACACAAACCCTGAAGTCGATTTCCTAGAATCCAGACAGGATTGAAAATCCGAATCAGTGTATCCTAGAGGAGTTAAATCCTCACCTGAATACACAAGCATATACCCTCGAGTCCTTCTCAGGTACTTGAAAATATGCTTTACCGCAACCCTATGGTTCGGTCCTGGATCCGCCTAAAATCGACTTACAATCCCGACCGCATAGCTAATATCCGGTCGAGTGCAAAGCATGGCATACATGAGACTACCCACTGCCGAAGCATAAGGCACCTTCTTCATGTATTCTCTTTCTTCATAAGACTTTGGAGAGTCTTTCTTAGAAAGAGTAATTCCAGACCTAGATGGTTGCCCACCTTTCTTGGAATCCTGCATTGCAAACTTCCTGAGAATTTTATCTATGTAGCCGGCCTGAGACAAAGCTATCATTTTGTTCTTCCTATCCCGAAAGATCTGGATACCGAGAACAAAATTAGCCTCACCTAAGTCCTTCATGTCAAACTACTTGGTCAACCATAATTTGACCGATGACAATGTCCCAACGTCATTGCCAATTAGCAGAATGTCATCTACATAGAGTAGTAGAAAAACCACCTTCCCATCCTTGATGTGTCTGTAAACACATGGTTCATCCACATTCTGTGAGAACCCATAAGTCTTGATCACTTGATCAAATCTTATGTTCCAAGAATGGGATGCCTGCTTAAGTCCATAAATTGACTTTAGCAGCTTACAAACCTTACCCTCTTGACCCGCGACCTTGAACCTGTCTGGTTGTTCCATATAAATGGACTCATCAAGATAGCCATTCAAAAAAACCGTCTTGACATCCATCTACCAAATCTCATAGTCGAGAGCAGCAGCTATGGACAACAGAATCTAGATGGACTTAAGCATTGCTACAGGGGAAAAGGTTTCCTCATAATCGATTCCTTCCTTTTGCGTATAACCCTTAGCAACCAGTCTAGCCCTAAAGGTTTCGACCTTTCCATCCACTCCTCTTTTCCTCTTGTAGATCCACTTACACCCTGTGGGTTTACCCCTTCAGGAAGATCCACAAGCTCCCAGACCTAATTAGTCTCCATAGACTTCATCTCTATGTTCATGGCCTCTGTCCAGAGTCTTGAAGCAACATCCTCCATAGCTTCTGCGTAAGTATAAGGATCCCTATCATATTCATCCGATTCAGCCAAGAAGACCTCCCCATTGAACATATACCTCTCAGGTTGACGCCCGATCCTCCCACTATGCCGAAGCCCCTGAGATTGTTGTTCAGGGTTGTTTGGTTTTTCTACACCGATCGGAATGGTTTTGTTCGGAACCTCCAGAGTGAACGGATCACCCCTTAACTCCTCAAGCACCACTTTGCTTCGAGGTTTAAAGTCGTCAATGTAACTCTCCTCAAGGAAAGTTGCATTAGTTGAAACCACGACTTTATTTTCCTTTAGGTTATAAAAATAACCCCCTTTAGTCCCTTTTGGATATCCTACAAACACGCAAACTTCTGAACGTGCTTCCAACTTATTCAGATCCTTAAACAGGACATGAGCTGGACATCCCCATATGTGAATATGGTTTAAGGATGTCTTCCATCTTGTCCACAACTCGTTAGGAGTTCTAGGGACCGATTTTGAAGGCACATTGTTCAAAAGATAACATGCGGTTTGTAGTGCATATCCCCAAAAGGGTAAAGGCAATGATGAATAACTCATCATGGACCGAATCATGTCCAACAAAGTCCTATTCCTTCTCTCTGCTACGCCATTCTGCTGCGGAGTGACCAGCGCAGTCAAATGGGATAAAATCCCATTCTCTAACAAGTGTCCCAAGAAGTCATCAGAAAGGTATTCCCCACCTCGATCAGATCAAAGTGCCTTTATGGATCTACCCAATTGCTTTTCCACTTTTGCCCGAAACTCCCTGAACTTATCATAAGTTTTGCTTTTGTGGTGCATTAGGTACATATACCCATATCTTAAGTAATCGTCAATAAAAGTGACGAAGTACTCATACCCTCCTCGTGCCTGGATGTTCATCGGCCCGCAAACACCACTATGCACAAGTTCTAGAACCCCTTCGGCCCTATTGCCCTTAGACCTGTATGGTCTTTTGGTCATTTTACCCTCCAAACAAGACTCACATTGAGGTATAGATTCCACCTTTAAGTTACTTAAAGGTCCATCCCTTACCAGCCTTTGAATCCTATTCAGGTTAATATGGCCAAGGCGTAAATGCCAAAGATAACTCTTATTAGAAATAGAAGTTTTAAGTCTTTTTGAGTTATTATCATTTATCTCAGCATTAAACAATAAGTCCATCTTAGGTTTGATAAAATATAGATTATTTTGCATCCATCCAGAACAGATAAAAGATTTGTTTTTACGAATCACCACTTTTTCATTAAAAGATACCACGTAGGAGTCTTTAAATAAAGAAGATACATAAATTAAATTCCTTTCAAATTTAGGAACATAAAAACACTCTCGCAAAATTAAATTCCTATAATTATCAAAGTAAATATGGACATCTCCCACTACTTTCGCTGAGACCAAGGATCCATCGCCCATCCGAAGCGTTAAGTCTTCACGTAGTAGACTTCTCGTTTCTTTGAATCCCTGTAGAGAAACACAAAGATGATTAGTTGCACAGGAATCTATGACCCAGATGTCACTAGATTCCACAACCAAACAAGTTTCTAAATATTGAAGATCACACCTACCTCCCTTGGAAAGGAAGTCCTTGCAATGCGTCTTTATATGCCCGACCTTACCACAAAAGAAGCACTTAAGCTTCTTTGGGTTCTTCTTCTTCTTCTTCTTGCTCTTGGTTGTAGCAGGAATAGAAGACTTCCCACTCTTGGCCCATTGCTTCTTTCCATTCCCCGAGTTAGGATTGGAACCAGAAGCAGCTACCATGTTGGCCTCTCCACCAGCAGGAGACTCACTGATCAGTAGTTCCAACTCCTGTAACTGTTTCATTAGTTCTGTGCAGGTCATATCCTGTCTATTACTTAAATTAAAAGTAGCTCTAAACGGAATAAATTCCTTAGACAGAGTCTCAAAGACCATAGTCATCTGAGTTTCAGCATCGATGTCGGCTCCATTGGTTTGAGCCTCAGTGAGGTAACCCATGACCAACATCATGTGCTCCTTTACAGATGTCCTCGGTCTCTGTCTACAGTTTAAGAGTTTTCGAAGCACCCCTTGCCGCTTCGTTATGGCCTGGCCTCCAAACATGTCCTCAAGATTATCCAAGATCTGCTTCGCAGTCTCATAATCCTGATGTTGAGCCTGCAGCACGTTGTTCATGCTAGCCATAACATAGCAGCAGGCCTGATCATTTGCATCTTTTCAGCGATCGTATGCTTAGAATTGCTCATTACTTGAGTCTCCCGTAGGCTCAGGAGGACAAGGAGTTGTCAGTACATATTTTAGTTTCTCAAAGGATAGGACGATGTCCAGGTTCCGTTTCCAATCGTTATAATTCTCACTGGTTAATTGGTTTTTGTCAAGTATCGATGATAAAGCGTTTTTAGACATTTTCAATCTACAATAAAGAATCATATACCAAACATAAGCAAACATATATAATAATTTAGTGAGATAACACAATCATGTAAAATCATACATATGTGTTTATGTGTCAAAACCTTGAAAATATCACAACCTTACAAAGACAATTCCCAACTCCGAATTCAACAAGCTCCTAGGGGAGTCATGCCAAATTCAATCAGGAACACGGATCCCCTCCTGATTAATATATGCCATCTAGGACCCGTATGATCTAACATACACTAATAATCGTTTCTTTGGCCATCAATTTTATTAACAGAGCTCCTAGGGGAGGTTAATAATAAAATTAACGTGAGTGTATAACCACTGTTTCAATATTTTATCCATGATTTATAATCACCACCTAGGGGTGTGCAACCATAAATCATACTAAAATACCTTATCCTTTTAGAGATTCAATTTGGTACATGATAGAAATCCCTTCCTAGGGGTCGGGACCACCATGTTCTTCCTATGGACCAACGATGGAGGCCTTAGGTCCTCTCTTCGAAAACCTTCTCCCACTAAATCTTTTGAAGTCAAGGTTTTATTTTAAAATTATGCATGAACAATTTTAATATGAGCGGCACTCCCTATTCTATATGACATGTTATCAATATACATGATAAATCATATTATAATGCAGACAAGCAAAGCAATCAAGCAAAGCTACAAGCAAAATAATAATAACTGTAATATTAATGGTTCCCCCTAGAGAATAGAAAACTAAGATTACAAGAGAATAATCGAGACATTTATTGATTCTTCATCCTTGAATCCTCGAGTTGTATCCTTCTTCATGTAATATCCATCTTCAAGTCTTCAATCCCATATGAATCGAATACTTTATATTTTCGGTCATATCCAAATTTAATGTTTCTCATAATCGTCCCAAAAATAAAATTAAAACTACATCGAAAGAATTGCACCTTTTCTGGACACTTGGCAACTCTCGGTCGGCAGGTCGATCTGGGTGATCGGCCTGCCAATCATGAAGGTTCGGCCTGCCAAACTGAAAGTTTGGCCTACCGGTAGAGTACCAAAATTTCTGCCCCACTATCGGCCTGCCGGACCACACGTCCGGCCTGCCGATCTGTGACCTTCGGCCTGCCGAACTGTGAGGTCCAGGATGCCAACCGAGCAGAAAACCCTCATTCCAGAAAATACAATTTTAATGCAATTCATCAATTTTATTTTTAACAATTCAAAAACATAAAATTAGAGACTCAGGAAATACCTGGAGGCCCCATCATCAATCTTCAAGATCCGACTTCTCTTCCGTCTTCTCCGAATAATTATTTAATAACAAAATTCTTACAAATTAAAAATTAAATAAGAATTTCTAGACGGAGATGATAGTCCACCATCTAATTACATGAAAAACCTAGATACACATTCTAACCTCTAAGGAACCATAACCGGTATTAATTAATTAATAAATAAATAAACAACGATTTAATCAACCATAATTAATTAATAAACATTCACCATATAATCCATGACAACATATATATTATATAGAAACCTAAAGTGTCATCTCTCTATAAAATTCAATTCAAGCATAGGAGAGATTAAGATCACAAAATTTATTGATATAACATGATCACAAACTTGCAAATTTATGTAAAAACCTCGGCTTTGATACCAATTGTTGGAAACAAAGTGCGTAGTGGAATTTTACAATTTTTCATCAAGTAATTTCTAAAACACAAGTTTGACATGTTATATGTATAAATTAGACAGATCTTGCTAACCTCAGTGTGCCGAAGAACCTCCACAACCTGTGTAGAGAAGTAACATTCTAGAAGAGCCTCAACCAACTGGTCTTCTTTGCTATTCTCTATCCACAACTGGAGTGAGTGTGGGCTCACACGTACAGCTCTTCCACCGGTGACTCTCCTTCCAACCAATAGAGAGAACCCAAAGCTAGTGCTCGTGATTTGTGAACAAAAGCTTTCAGGGAGTTTTTAGATGCTCACTAGAAGAGTATCACTCTTAATCTCTCAAATTGATCTGAGTAAATCATAAGACTCACTCCCTTTTGATACCTATTGGTCCTAGGGTCAGTCCATATCAGATTAGGTCTCAAAAACTTGAAACAGAATCAAGTTTGGATCAGTATCAGACAAGATCTGCGTGAAAACGTGTAATCTTATCTCCCGCTGATTAGCAGGCCAAACAGGCCAGTTCGGCAGGCCGACCATGTCATTCGGCAGGCCGAACTCCTGAGAAAAAATCTCCACTAATCTTTTATTTTCCACCCGAGATTCTAAAGGATAAAGTCTCAATTTTGATTCAAATAACTCAATAGAGAAGATGTCTGATCAAAACAAACTTTATCAAGATAATCTCTTAGAAAATAAATCAATTCACAATAATTCTACAAGTTTATCTTGATCTAATTTATCCAAAATTAAATCAACCGATAAATAGACAAGAATTATCTGATCGCAATAATTCAACAAGTTTATCTTGAACTAATTTCTTACAAAATCAATTCAACCGATAAACAGACATGAATTATTTGATTCTTACAAATTTTAAACCAATCTGATAAATCCAACATAAGTCACCAATTATTGGAAAAGCACGCCGTGTCGTTACAGGACTTTGTGAGCTAGCAAAGGGGACCAAAATGGACCTATAAAGTTCAAGCTCATGATAATTATGAAACCCAATATCCCAGATATACATTTCACAATTATCAACTCCAACGCTACTCCACTAAAAGCTTGGAGCTGCACTCTCGAACTTTATAGAATTACAAAGCTCGTGTAGCTAAGTCTCCATGACATATCATAGTGTATCGCATCCCCATATGATCATCCATAATCGGCTTAAGGACAAGTTCTATCTTACCTTCTCGATTATTTTTATCTTACGTTCCATTGTCTCACCATTAGAAAACTTACCATCCAAAGATAGTATACCATTCGGTTACACCTATGTATCCAAATGGTTGAGCGCTCTAGTTTTCCAATTACAGGACAACGCATATAAGAGGATATCATTACTCATAAAGAGGAGCTATGGATTCCATATCTATGAATAACAAGTCTATGCTATCAAGAGTCATGCCTCCAACATACCGGCATGCATACCACTATAGAGATGTGGGAGTCACCCATTGGTACATCAAAAGACACAAGTCGAGACAACGGGCCCACTATTCATCTCAGGATTAAGATACAATACAAATGACTGTATAAAGTGAATCGATTTGCCAAGACAGAATTATTAATCTAAATCAATTCACTTTATATCCCGATCCATCACATCGTCACCTATGACAACGTGCCAATGTTTCTATTCACGGAGTCCAACTCCGATGGCCAAGACAAACCTTCTACCAAAAGGGATATAGACAACATAACAATCTTTACATGAATAAAGTGCCCAACCTTATTCCCTCGATTGCGGATCATATGTTTTAGACCGTCACCTTAAGAATCGCGTCTTCCGCATAATCAGTCCATGATATGCCCAATTCTTAAGGTTTAGACTGACAGTCTCAGACTACTGTTCGCTTATCATACATTCAACAAATATGAACGTAAAGAGGACAAAATTTGGTATATATAAAAGAATAAATTCTTTATTGATAAAAAATGTCTCCAAAAACATATTACATTTTTACTCCTTAGGGCATATATGTCTAACACTATGACCCAAGTGTCATTTGATTCCTTAACTAAACAAGTCTCTATAACCAAAAGTTCACACTTACCTCCTCCAAATTGGAAGTCCTTGTAATTCTTCTTAATGTGCCCAACTTTTACACAAAAAAAACACTTTAGCTTCTTTGGGTGCTTTTCTTTTTCTTCTTTTCCTTGCCTTTTGTCAAAACAGAAGACTTCGCAGGGCTTGGCCTTTTGTTTCTTTCTATTCTTAGATTTAGGACTGGAATTAGATGCAGCTACCAAATATGCCTTGCCACAAGCCGGGGCTTCCCAAATAAGATTTTCAAATTCCTACAACTACTTTATCAACTCAGTTAAGGTCACATCCTGTCTATTGCTCAAGTTACATAAATGTCTAAAAGGAATGAACTCTTAGAAAGAGTCTTAAAGACCATAGTCATCCGTGATTCAGCATCGATGTCGGCTCCATAGGTTTGAGCTTCAGTGAGGTAATCCATGACCAACATCATATGCTCTTTCACAAGTGCCCCTAGTCTTTGTTTGTAGTTAAGAAGCTTTCGAAGAGCCCCTTACTGTTTTGTCAAGGTTTGGCCTCCAAACATGTCTTCAAGATTATCCAAGATCTGTTGACTAGTCTTATGTTCGTAAACCTTCTCCCAATTAATATTTTAAAAGTTGAGGTTTTATGTCAACACACATGAACAATTTTTAATGAGTGACACTCCTTATTCTACATGGCATGTTATCAAATACATGGTAAAACATATTATAATGCAGACAAGCAACAGAACATGCAAAGCCACAAGCAATATAATAAACAATCATAATGTCATGGTTCCATCCTAGAGAAAAGAAAATAAAGATTACAAAATATCAATCAAAACTTATATTGATTCTTCATCTTATATCTTCTTGTTGTATCCTTCTTCATATGTTGTTCGCATTCAATTTTTTAATCTCATATAGATCAAAAATTTATTTTTCTGGTTATCATAAAATTTCATGTTTCTTAGAGTTGTCTCAAAAAACAATAATAAAAATTGAGCTAAGAAAACCCATTGTTTTTTAAAAAAGGTTCTACCAACTGTTGGCCTATCGATCTTTGACCATCAGCCTGCCAGTACAAGGCAACCAGCCTACCGATCGATGCTGACTAGTATTTTTTCAAACTTTTGTAAAAATAATTTTTAAGTAGATTTTAATTTATTTTTCAACAATTCAAAAATATAAAAATTTATAAACATAGAAAAAAAACATAGAGAACTCTAATCATCTCTATCGTCTAGATTCGTCTCACTTTGAATAATTATTTTAACAAAAATTTTACAAATCAAAATTAAAATAATAAATCTTAGATAGTGATGATATACCGTCATCTAATTACATGAAAAATCTAGATACACATTCTAACCTCTAAAGGACCATAATTGGCAAAAATTAATTAATTAATAGAATAACTAAAACAAAAATTTAATTAACCATAATTAATTGATAAACATCCATGATATAATCTCATGATAAGATTTAATTATATGGAAACCCTAGAGTGCCAACTCTCTAAAAAAATAAATTCAAGCATAGGAGAGATTAAGATCATATAATTTTATGTACATAGCATGAATCAATGCAAAATCATAGCTCTAATACCAATTGTTGGAAAATGATACGTAGCAGAATTTTAAAAACTTTTAAATTAAAGTCTTTTCTAGATAACAAGTTTGATATGCTAAGTACATAAATTAATAAAAGATCTTACATACCTCTTTAGTAGACCAAAGACTATAGAAACACCTACAAGAGAAGAACGTTCCAAAGACCCCCAACTAATTGGTCTTCTTTGCTGTTTTCTTTCTATGATCAGAATGCAGGTGGTCGAACTTCATAGAGTCTATCCTTTGGTGACCTCTCCTTCAACCACTTGAGAAGGCCAAGAGCTAAGGTCCAGATGTTGAACAAAAACTCTCTGGGAGTTTCAGAATTTCTCTCACTAGAAAACTCACTTTATACTTCTCAAATGATTTGAGAAACAATGAAAAATAGTTTCCTTCATATGGTAATCAAATTTGGGGTCAATCCCTATTAAATTGAAGTCTAGATCAACCTTTGATGAAAAAAGCATCAAAATACATGACAGGATTATCGCATGGTCAGCCTGCCAACTTGCCAACCGAACTGGCTCCACCGGCCTACCGAACTTGCCCACCGGCCTGCCAACCGTGTGATAATCTAAAAATCTCAGAATATCTTATTTCACATGAAAATTTTAGATAAAGCCTCAGTTTTAATTTAAATAACCCAATAGAGAAGTTATTTGATTAAAACATTCAATACAGAAAATCACATATCAAATAAAAAATTATCCAAATAATTCAATATGTTTCTCTTGAAGTAATTCACAAAATTAATTCAACCAATAAACCAACATGAAGTATTAAATCCAATCTATCAATTTGAGCCAATCTAATAATTAAAATAAGTCACCAATATGTAGGAAAAACATGTCGTATCATTACAGGAATTATTATGAGCTAGCAAAGGGAACCTAATAGGTATATATAGATCAAGCTCCTATAATTATAACATAACATATCTTAGATATATATATTTTATAATTATCAACTCTAATGTTACTCCACTAAAAGCTTAGAGCTGCACTCAAGAATACGGGCCTATTAATTCATTTTAGGATTAAGACATAACACTTATGATTACTTAAAGTGAATTGATTTAAACAAAGGGAATTATTAATCTAATCAATTCAATTTTTTGTCCTGATCCAATATGTCATCATCGAATGGATTACTGGACCTATCAGTGTGTAGGCCCAACAGTCTAGTTAGATTGTGTTCAGCACCTGGCCTAATCCAAAAGGACTATGGCCGCCTACTAGAGGGGTAGATTTGGAAATTAGTTAATAATTAGTTAATTAATTAACCTTAAGATAATATTTATTCAAATGTAATTGTTCAATTATTTGAATAATTAATTTAAATCCTAATTGTATTTGAACTTGAATAAAGGATAATTTTTCATAGTTATTTAAGTTAGATAATTATCTATAATAATTGGAATCTAATTTAAATAGAATTATTTGAATAGAATTTATCTTAGATGTTATAGATAATCACAAAACCCTACACTGTGATTGGCTGGGATTCGAATCTTCCCTTATTTGTGATAAGCGTGCACAATGAGGATAACCCCTCTATGATAGAAATGTAAATCAAGAGAGGGGAGAGAAAAAAATCTTCTTCTAATCTTGATAGCTTCTACCTCCTCTTGTAAGCTCTATAAATAGGTACCTCTCATCCTCATTTATTCTAAGTAAGAAAGAAAGCCTTTGGTGCTTCTTTTAGAGTGAGAAAATTAGAGAAGACTCTGTCGTGAGTTTTCTATTGAGTTGTGCCCACACACAAAACAACAAAGGAAAAAAAACATGGCATTGAAGATCTGAAGATTAAGATTTTCAGTCAAACGTACGGCTTCCAGTTCATCAACAAGTATGTTTAATTTGAATTCTATTTATTGTTTATAGCAATATAAGTATGTTTTTGGGTGATGAATAAAATTTTTGAAGTTTCGCTACGTCACTAAATCAATATTTCTAACAACATTTATATAGGCTTTAGATACATTCAAATTACATAACTATATGATAGTGTATATATATGTATATAATATATATATATCATAAAAGAGATAATTCAATGTGTATATATTTAGACTTATGTTTATATCTTCTCAAATCACTAATGCATAAATTTGAATGACATTTAAACAAACCATAAACCTCACATAAAAAATATTTAATTCGTATACTTTTAAACCTTGTCATAGCACACCAAATCTCACCGTGAACACCGATGAAACTTAACATGATATAACAAAAGTTACAAACTAAATATTATAAGCTAATAATTCTATCTAAAAATTAAACTTATTCTCTAAACAATTTTCCTAATCATTCTTACTAGCTTATAGGGGTGTTATACACCCTTTCGCAGTGTTGTTTTCTAATTCTTTTGTTCGAGCATTTAAGCTCAATTCAAGCTCAAACCAATCCAAATAAATTTAAAAGCATTCTAGACACAAGATTATGGTTCTAAAATATATGAGTCAAACAAAATCATATTTATGATTTTTTAACTCATTTTTGTCATTTGATCATCGAAACTCACATTTAATCTAAAAATGAGAAAAATAGAGTAAAAATGTGTTTAATCTGAATTTACATATACCAACAACAAGATCTTATTTGTAAACTCTTTTTGATAAGTGCATAATTTGACCTATTTTTATATCATTCTTTCTTATATTTATTATGTTATTTTTTGAGTTTTATTTTATTTAGTACTGTTTTTATGTTTTATCGGTGTTTTATTATTAAAGGATGAAAAGAGATTAAAAATAAGGATTTTAGAGCTTCAAGAAATATATCTATTCATTTGCAATCCATTGGGATTTGTTAGATGTAATTTAGGTGCAAAACAAATGAGATATGGACGAAACAAAGTTCAGCAAATGGTGCCCTTGTAAGCTAACATTCCATGTTGCTGTGCATATGTTTTGTGATTTCATGCCCCCACGAGCTAAAATTCCATGTAGCTATGCACTTGCCTTTTTAGCTTTATGTGTTTTTTCACATGCGGCAGCGAGAAAGAGGGCTTCCCTTCGTGCATGTTTACAATTTTCACTTTCTTTTTGACTTTAGAAGTGCCCAAACTTGTTTCTTTTCATCCTTAAAATACAATACTATACATATCTACCTAGAAACACAAAATTATATCAGTTTTTCCATTTGTTTATAATAGAAGAAGAAGAAGAAGAAGAAGAAGAAGGAGAAAGCTCCGGTGAAGGCTAAGGAGAACCATCTACATAGAAGGATCTCCGACTTCAAAACCCATTATTTTCCTTATTCTTTCTTTATTTTCTTATTAATTATGTAATTTTACTTTTGTTTTGATTAAAGGGATTTTCAAAACCTTAGTCATAATTTTATGATTAATTTTCAAAATTATTTTCCAATTTCCAATTGAGATTGCTTATGTCGTTCCATAATTATTGTTTATGAATATTTTCTTATTTTGTTTGGGTCTGTAACTAAATAGGACTTGAATTTAATCTATTGGTAGATGGGCCGGCTTGATCTATAATTGTCTTTATCATCTAATCACTAGTAGCAAATTGCAAGATATGATTACGGGAGATTTTCGTTAATTGAAGGTGAGGAATGTAACATAGGTTTAACAATTCGAGCATGCGTTTGTTATCTTTTTTAACGTAATGCTTCCATTGAATTAAATCTAGAGAGATCATTCTAGGTAATTTCAGAGCAAGGGATTGAAGAGCTTATTTTACTTAACAACATGGTAAGGAAAGATTGGGATAGCAGAGCTTGTTCCTATCCACGATTGGTAGTTTCGATAGATAATTGGGAATAATTCTGTAATTAATTTTATGGTTATTGCTTAATGGTGAAGAATGATCTTTTGACCTATTTTAATATTATTATTTCATATTTATTTATTTTCTTGTGTTTTTGTTAATTTAGTTAAATAAATTCAAAACCTTCCTTCGTGTTTAATTTTATTGTATCTTAGGTTTTAGTGTTAATAACTAATTAATTAGACTCAATCCTCTATGGGAATGACCTTTACTCACTACTACACTCAATAACGACTTATTTAAGTAAGGTTTTTGACAGTTAGTTTGGAACGCATCACTTTCTAATGTCAAATTAAAGGTGTTTAACACTTGCATAAACTTAGATCATCACATGCAAATTCAAATTCTTCACTAGACTTCCAAGAACAAAATTTGATTATCATAACATGGATTTTTGAACAAATAAATAAAAAATAGAGGTTATTTACAAGAGATTAAGTTGTTCATGATGTCTCTGAACTCGGGTTACTTAAGACCGATGCTTGAATTTGGTGGTTTGTCTTTGCATAAGCTTAAAAGGGGTTGTTTTTCTCCCTGAGTTCTTAAAGTGGATAGAAAGAGGGAAAGTAACTTTAAAGAAAGGGAGAGAGACTAAGGTAGAATTCTGAGTAATACTCCTTGGGTTTTTAATCTTAAATTTCTGAACTAAAACCTAGGGCCACACTTGGTCTCGTGAAAGGTTGGTTTGAGTCAAATTTTCACATGAAATTTAAGTATCAGTGTTTGAGGGGCATTTTGCACTTAGGCAAAGTTGGAGGTTTTTATAAATAATTAATAAAATAGTGGGGAAATGATGAAATTAAAAAAGTAACCAGAAAATAAATCAACAAATAAAATAGAATTTTTAAATAGTAAAAATGCAAATAAATATGGTTTAAATGCTGAGATTAATAAATTAAATTTTAACTAGCACAGTAATTCCTACTTTAACACACTGATTTTAAATTAATATGGGGATTTATAATTATTTTTCAGTTATAAAACTATTTTAGATAAAATTTGTAAGTACTAAAGCATACAAAAATATTAAGGTTAATTTTAATTTATTGATTAAGATCGTTTCACTTGATTTAAATAAAATATTTAGACTTAATCCACATTAGTTTTTTGTAAACGTTTCACAAAATAATTTTTTTACTGTTCAAGTTTCGGTTGAGTGAGTTTTGTTGTTCAATCTTTAATCTAATGGTACTTAAAAGTAATAATTTTTTCGCTTTCAATCTAATTAACAAAATTTTTTCGCATGGTTTATATATGCTTTTACACCCACATATTTCAAATAGTGTTATTTCAACTCTTTGCTACTCCAATTATTTCCACTTGCTTTTCGGTTTTACCTTAACTTTAATAAACCTTTTTTTTTTACATCTTTTTAATATATATACATACAAAGACCACCACAATAAGTGATTAATTTTCGTTTGTTTGTTTTGTCCTTCACACAAGAGGTTATATAACTTTTTTAATTTTAAAGATAACTATTATTTTTAATCGTAAAACTATTTTAGATAATATTTGTAGGTACCACGGCATACAAAAATATTAAAGTTTTTTTAATTTAATGATTAAGATCTATTAGTTCTCTTTTCACTTTATTTAAATGAATTATTCAGACTTCGTCCACATGAGCTTTATGTAAACATTTCACAATATAATTTTTTCAATTGTTCAAATTTCTTATTTACAATTCAATTCACTATTCTGTTGTATCACTTTTTCTCCCAACCACATATACATGCATCGTCATCATCACCTTGTCGTTTCTACAATTTCTTATGCCATTAGCTCTATTGATGTTGGGTTAGCCCCTAAATGATTCTTATAATCTCACCCTTTCCTTCAATGTATAAATTTTAGGGGTTTTTTTTTATTTATCTTGGACATTGATGTGATTACTTACATTTTGTTGTCGGTGTTTTCATATTTTTAATTAAGTATTTATTTCTAAGTTCTATTGTTGTGTTATTATAGTTGGAACTAATAAGTTAAAATCAAAATACTATAACATATAAGAATTTTATATTGTACCAATTAAAACTAATAAGTAGAAAAGACATTCCCAAATACACACTAAGGAAAAAAGAAAAAAGAACACACAGCACAACACCGAATGGTTAAAATTGGGCACAACACCTGACTAGTGTATATAAAAGTGTGAAAACGTTTTGTATTTCAACCAAAAGATAAAAGTCATCGAATGGTTAAAATTTATCAATTTCTTTTTTTCACTTTAAGTTGAATGGTTGAGATTAATCTACATGGTTTATGCATTTTCTACCTCACACACCTCATATCTTTCAGTGCATGTAAAGATAGATCAAGTTAAGAAAAACTACTTTTTCCCATAAATTACTTCAATTACATATATATTTGTTCTTATTTTTTAACAACTTAATTCCATGTGTTCTTCATTGCCAATTCCATGATAATCCATGATTAAAATTTATCAATTCTTTTTGCACTTTAGTTAAAATAATTTAGATTAATGTGGTTTTTGCCCTCTCTTTCATCTCATATCTTTCTATACACTATTGAAATAACTCAAAGTAAATTAAAATTTTCTTTTTCTCTTAAGTTGCTTTTTTAAAATGATTTTAGATAAAGTGTACAGAAACGTGATAAAAGTACAGAATGTATATATAACAAAACTTTACATAAAAATTTTGTAAAACAATACTATAAATTACATTAATTTAATGCTTAATAAATAGATATACAATTTATTCTACTTGGTTGAAGCAATTCGGTTGATAATCTTCTATGGGAATCATTATCTAAATGAAACCACCTGTCTTCCTTACCTAGTCTTCGACACTGAACAGACGTACGTAAAGGCGTTGAAGGAATTAGGTTTTTTTAATATTGTTCATCTCTTTTAGTCTCCCACAAATCTCAACATATGAGCAGAATAAGACTAGAAATGGAAGAACTCTTCTTCTCCTTTTCTCTTTCTTCTACATGCCTATACGAGAGAAATTGGTAGAAATTTTGCAGTTTAACCAAGACTCAATTCTATATAGAATGAATAGAAAAGCCCTCTATTTGTGGAGAATGAGACCTCCAATTAATTTTAGAAGCTTCTTTTAATTTAAATTAAATATCACATATACAATTAAAATAAAAGATAAAATTTCCCTTTCGCTTTATCTGCAATTGGTGCCACACACAAAGAGATTTTCTTTGTGTGTGGTGCCAATTACCTTCTAGAAGGGAAGTGAATGCTGCTTGTTACCCAATCTAATTTATTTCAAATTTTTAAATTTCTAATGTGGACAAATCACATTCTTTAAAATTAAAAACTAGAAACTTAGTGAACAAAGCTTAGACAGCACAAGTAACCCTTCCCTATACTTGCCAAATAGTGGTAGGAGCCACTATATGTCTTCCAAATTTCATCATTATTAAGTAATCTTATTATTTAATAATTATAAATTAATTCATAATCAAATTATTTTGAGTAATTGTTAACTTTGAATTTCATAATTCTAAATTAATTAATAAAACCAATAATTGCATTTGGCAAATAGTGCTCGTAAGGATGGAGGGAAGACTAATGGGCCTATAATTTCAAGCTCGAATAAAACCAATGTGTTAAATGATTTAATTAATATATTATTCTTTTATTATTTCCAATATTACTCTATTAAAAACTTAGAATTCCTATAATTACTCATACTTTAGGGTTCTCTATTTGATATGATCATTGCATATAAGTTGATCCTTCATAAATAATTCATAATTAGAATGATAAGAACCTCGCCAATATACTAACGAAACCCGTTATCAATAAGAAGGAACCAAGACCTTTTCTACTCAGATTTCGATGGAAGTCACCGCGACCCGTTGCTTATATCGAAGCAAGAACCTTGGTATATCGAAGACGCCACAATCAAGGATGGAAGCTTGATTGATAAGTCAGGTTTGAACGCCCGGATTGATACGATGAGTTCGTGTAGTTCGTCAAAGAACCAAAGAAAGAATTTTCTCTCTCAGAAAAATAAACATTCATTGATTCTCCATTAACCTTGGGAACGCCTATTTATAGGCCAAAATCAAATTCAAACATAATTACTAAGCCTAAAATAAAAACCAAAATAAAGGAAAGTCTTAATGGCTGATTTTCACCCATTTACACGCCCAACAATAAAAGGAAAGTGCAATTAATCCTCGTCAACAATTTGAATAAATGATTAGCCACGTGTGTGCCAAAATGGGAAGGTTTCCAAAAGTCTTCCATTGACTTGATCTTGCAAAATTTGAGCTGATTTCAATCAGGCTTGACTCATCCGGATTCTTCTAGAACTTGGATCAAATTGACGCACCGTTGTGGTTGACGTGGGCCTGGATCAATGGGCTTGCACAAATTTTCTTGATTCCAGATTTCGTGAATCAGCCCATTTAGTGCTTCCTTGAATTTCTTAGCTCGGGCTCTTGTGACTGGTCCAACAGGAATTTGTATTGGGTCAACCACCTTCCATGAATTTGAGCTCCCTAAGTCTCCATCATTCCCCTCCTCTTGAAAAGGATTTGTCCTCAAATCATACTCTGCATCAAAAGGACTCAAATCAGAAACATTGAATGTAGCACTTACATTATACTCACCTTGCAAATCCAACTTGTAAGCATTGTCATTAATTCTTTCAAGGACTTGAAATGGACCATCTCCCCGTGGTAACAACTTTGACTTTCTTTGTTCTAGAAAATGCTCCTTTCTAAAGTGCAACCACACCCAGTCTCCAGGTTCAAAAATCAGCTTGTGTCGCCCCTTGTTGGCTTGCTTTGCATATTATTCCGTTCTTCGCTCAATGTTGAGTCTTGCTTTCTCATGAATTTGTTTAACAAAGTCAGCCTTCCTTTTGCCATCTAAATTAACACACTCAGAAACAGGTAGTGGTGATAAATCCAGTGGTGATAAAGGATTAAGACCATAAACAATTTCAAAAGGTGAATACTTTGTAGCAGAATGGACAGAGCGATTATATGCAAACTCAACATGCGGTAAACAGTCTTCCCATGATTTAATGTTCTTACTGATGATTGCTCTTAATAAGGTTGACAAAGTCCTATTTACTACCTCAGTTTGACCATCAGTTTGTGGGTGGCAAGTAGTAGAAAACAACAGCTTAGTACCTAACTTACTCCACAAAGTCTTCCAAAAGTAGCTCAAGAACTTAGCATCTCTATCTGAAACAATTGTCCTAGGCATGCCATGTATTCTCACAATCTCCCTAAAGAACAATTCAGCAACATGCGATGCATCATCAGTTTTATGACAGGGAATAAAATGTGCCATCTTTGAAAACCGATCTACAACCACAAACACACTATCCTTCCCATGTTTTGTCCTAGGTAAACCTAACATAAAGTCCATTGAAAAATCAGTCCAAGGCTCACTAGGAATTGGCAAAGGTGTGTATAAACCATGGGGTTGTGCTCTCGATTTAGCTTGCCTACACGTGACACATCTACTACATATCCTTTCAACATCCCTTTTCATGTGTGGCCAAAAGAAGTGTTCCTGCAAAATAGCTAAACTTTTAGCAATTCCAAAATGCCCCATCAATCTACCACCATGGGATTCCCTCACTAACAAATCTCTCAAAGAACAATTAGGCACACAAAGCTTATTCTCCCGAAACAAAAATCCATCATGCCTATAAAATTTACCCATTGCGTTTTTCTCACAAGCTCGATACTCCTCACTAAAATCTTGGTGTAAAGGGTATAAATCCTTAATATGCTCAAAACCAAGCAGTTTAGCGTCAAGGATAGAAAGTAATGCGTACCTACAAGAAAGTGCATCCGCAACAACATTCTCCTTACCTTGCTTGTATCGAATGACATAAGGAAATGTCTCGATGAATTCCACCCAGCGGGCATGCCTCTTGTTCAACTTTTGTTGTCCCTTCAGATGTTTCAATGATTCGTGATCAGTGTGAATCACGAATTCCTTGGGCCATAGGTAGTGTTGCCAAGTCTTTAATGCTCGAACCAACGCGTACAACTCCTTGTCATAAGTAGGGTAATTTAGTGTTGACCCACTTAATTTTTCACTGAAATACGCAATTGGTCGTCCTCCTTGCATCAGCACGGCACCTATACCTACACCAGAAGCATCACATTCAATTTCAAATGTTTTAGAAAAATCAGGTAAAGCAAGTAAATGAGCATGAGTAAGCTTATGCTTAATAAGCCGAAACGCCTTCTCTTGTTCTTCTCCCCACTTGAACCCAACATTCTTCTTGATTACTTCTGTGAGTGGTGTAGCCAAAGTACTGAAATCCCTTACAAACCGTCGGTAAAAGCTAGCAAGTCCATGAAAACTCTGTACTTCTCCAACGCTTGTGGGACTTGGCCATTCTTGGATAGCCCTAACCTTTTCTTCGTCGACCTGTATACCTTGAGCACTAACAACAAAACCAAGAAAAAAAAGCTTATCCGTGCAAAAGGTACACTTCTTAAGATTAGCATACAACTTTTCCTTCCGTAAAACATCTAAAACAAGTTTCAAATGTTCTATATGATCATCCAAATTGCTGCTATAGATCAGGATATCATCAAAATAAACAACGACAAATTTCCCAATGAAAGCTTGCAAAACATGGTTCATTAAACGCATAAATGTGCTAGGGGCATTGGTTAAACCGAAAGGCATTACCAACCACTCATACAAACCTTGTTTTGTTTTGAAATCCGTCTTCCACTCGTCTCCCTCTTTCATGCGAATTTGATGATATCCACTCTTCAGATCAATTTTAGAAAATACACAAGCACCATGCAATTCATCTAACATGTCATCCAAGCGAGGAATGGGATGTCGATACTTTACCGTGATGTTGTTGATGGCTCGACAATCAACTCACATCCTCCAAGTCCCATCTTTCTTAGGCACAAGTAAAACTGGTACGGCGCACGGGCTCATGCTTTCTCTCACATGTCCCTTCTCCATCAACTCACTTACCTGCCGTTGGAGTTCCTTTGTCTCCTTAGGATTACTTCTATAGGCTGGTCGGTTTGGAATTGTAGCTCCAAGTATGAAGTCGATTTGATGTTCAATCCTGCGGATTGGAGGTAAACCTTGCGGTGTTTCCTCGGGAAAGATATCCTCATACTCTTGCAAAAGAGAAACAATAGAACTATGCAAGGTGGAATCAAGATCGTTAGTGTTTAATAACGCCTCCTTGTACATGAGTAAAATCATCGGCTGATTAGAAAACAAAGCTCTTCTCACATCACTCTCTCTTGCATAAAAGTTTGTTTTTCTCTCTAATTTTACCTCATTGGCCAAATCTTCTTTTGTACTGGCTCCCTCAATGTTCTCTCCTTTTTTCTCCTTTTTCTCGGCCCCTCTATCTTTTTTCCCTCTCTGGTCGAACCCTCTCTCTGCACTCCAACACTCATTATTTTCACTCCCTTTCTCTCTCTTTTTCTCATTCTCTCCTTTTTGTTCACTCTCCTTTTGTAACCAAACTTGATCTTCATGAACCTGTTTTGGTGTCATTGGTACAAGAGTGAATGGTCTCTGGTTGTGCACAAGAGAATATTTATTGGTGTAGCCATCATGTTTGACTCGACGATCAAATTGCCATGGTCGACCAAGTAACAAGTGCCCGGCTTCCATTGGAACTACATCACACAAAATTTCATCTTCGTATCTACCAATGTGAAATGAAATTAATGCCTGTTTAGTTACCTTCACTTCACCACTATTATTCAACCATTGCAACTTGTAAGGTCGAGGATGTTTGGTCGTTGGCAGCCCTAATTTGTCAACCATAGTATTGCTAGCAAAGTTCGTACAACTCCCTCCATCTATTATCACACTACATACCTTGTTCTACACGTGGCACCTAGTATGAAAAATGTTCTCACGTTGCTCTTCCTCTTCCTCTTTGGCTTGCACACTAAGGGCTCGTCGAGTGACCAACAATTCACCTTGGACAGCACACTCCTCCTCATCCACATCCTCCAATGGTGGCATGGAGTCCTCGTCCAATTCGTCATCCGTAACAACCTCTCCGTCATCCCGTAACACCATCACCCTTTTGTTCAGACATTGGCTTGAGATGTGACCCCTGCCTTGGCATTTGAAACATTTAATATCACGGTTTCGAGAAGTGGATGAATCATATTTACCTTGGTTTGAAGGGCTAGCCGTGGCTGGTTTTGGCTCAAACTTTGGCCTAGCAACCGATTTCTCTTCTCTCTTCCCATAATTTGGCTTCCATGAAGAAGGTGTCGAACTAACATTCGCACGTGAGCTACCCCTCCTCTTGAGCTGCTGCTCTACTGTGATGGCCATGTGCAACATGTCTTCTAACTCTACATAGTGTTGCATCTCCACCCTATCTTGAATACTTGGATTTAGCCCTTGCAAAAATCTTGCCATGGTTGCTTCTCAATCTTCTTCAACATTGGCCCGTATCATGGCTATTTCCATTTCTTGATAATATTCCTCCACACTCCTGTTTCCTTGTCTAAGTCCTTGCAACTTTTTGTACAATTCCCGATAGTAATGGCTGGGTACAAATCGCTTTCTCATCACCGTTTTCATCTCCTCCCATGTCTCAATCGGGTGTTCTCGGTTCCGTCGCCTATTCATTACCAACTGATCCCACCATACAACCGCATAATCAGAGAACTCAATTGCAGCAAGCTTAACTTTCTTTAACTCTGAATAGTTATGGCAATCAAACACTAGCTCCACTTTCTTCTCCCACTCTAGGTAAGCTCCGGGGTCATTTTTCCCTTGGAATGGCGGAATCTTCATTTTAATACCTCCCATATTATTGTCTTCCCGGTTCCTAGCTTCTCTATTCCCATTTCCATGCCTAAATCTGCCCCTATTTATCGGTGGTTCCTCCAACTCTTCTAATTCATCTTCCTCCGAAAGATCACATCCACCCCTCCGCCTATTTTGCACGTTTTGTGGCTGCCTATTGCGTGTTCTGGCATCAACCTCATCTAATCTCTCATGAATGGGCTCTAGAGCTCGCGTCAACAACCGTTCCATTTGCCTCATTAATGCTTGCAACTGAAGATTGGGAACATTTTGTTGTGGAAGATCATCTTCAGCTTCTCTTTCTTGATTCGGATTCATTTTTTTTAAACCTGCAAAACAACGTTAGATAATAAAGGACCTTACTTCTCTCCCTCACGTGCTTCACTCTATCACTTGGTCACTCCGTTCACTTGTGTTTCACTCGAATAATTGGCTTTTACCCTCGAATGTTCTCACCACTCTTGCCTTTTTTTTTTAACTCGCTTATTCTCTCTTTCAGTTCTTTTGGAATTACACAAACAACAATAAAATCTATCTGGCAACAAATTCAGCAACACGTTTTGATACGCAGTTCAAAATGAAGCAATTTTTTTTTCACTGTGAGGTGAGGTCAAATTTGGACACCTGGACACTCAAACAATGGAAAGGAAACAAAAAATTTTTAAGGAGGGTTTCCAGACTTGATTTTTTTTTGGATCCTCTTGATTTTTCTTTTCTTTTCTTCTTTTTTTTTTTGTGAAATTTGGCAAGAACAAGAATAATAAACCAAGAAACACAAAACAGGAAACTACCACCTAAACTTGAAACCCAAGATACTAGTTACCCAAAACCAAACTAACCAACTTTTTTTTTGAATGGAATATAACCTCAGTAATAAATTAGAATTCAAAAACAAATAAGGATAGACAAACCTGAGGCTAGAATCGAGGCTACTGATACCAAATGATAAGAACCTCGCCAATATACGGACGAAACCCGTTATCAATAAGAAGGAACCAAGACCGTTTCTAATCAGATTTGGATGGAAGTCACCGCGACCCGTTGCTTATATCGAAGCAAGAACCTTGGTATATCAAAGACGCCACAATCAAGGATGGAAGCTTGATTGATAAGTCAGGTTTGAATGCCCGGATTGATCCGATGAGTTCGTGTAGTTCGTCAAAGAACCAAAGAAAGAATTTTCTCTCTCAGAAAAATAAACATTCATTGATTCTCCATTAACCTTGGGAACGCCTATTTATAGGCCAAAATTACAAAGTGTTGCCCAAAAAGAAAAGTTGACAAATTCAAACATAATTACTAAGCCTAAAATAAAAACCAAAATAAAGGAAAGTCTTAATGGCTGATTTTCACCCATTTACACGCCCAACAATAAAAGGAAAGTGCAATTAATCCTCGTCAACAATTTGCATAAATGATTAGCCGCGTGTGTGCCAAAATGGGAAGGTTTTCGAAAGTCTTCCATTGACTTGATCTTGCAAAATTTGAGCTGATTTCAATCAGGCTTGACTCATCCGGATTCTTCTAGAACTTGGATCAAATTGAAGCACCGTTGTGGTTGACGTGGGCCTGGGTCAATGGGCTTGCACAAATTTTCTTGATTCCAGATTTCATGAATCAGCCCATTTAGTGCTTCCTTGAATTTCTTAGCTCAAGCTCTTGTGACTGGTCCAACAGGAATTTGTATTGGGTCAACCACCTTCCATGCATTTGAGCTCCCAAAGTCTCCATCAAGAAATAGGTTAAATCTGTTAATCTTTCTAATTAATTATATCTTTATCCTTGAGTGTTATTGATTTTCTAATGAATAAGAAATTCATGAATTTAATTATGAATTTAAGCACTCATATTGTTAAAAGGCTGAATCAATTCTAAAGAGAGTTACTTATTTACTTCTTGTCAAAGAAGGAATGGATTACATCTTATAATATTAACATTTTCGACTACCTACTTTATTATGCCTTGAAAATACAAGAGATAAAATTAAATTCTCAAATGTGTATCAAGTAAAGTAATAGACATAATTCCATAAATAAGAGCCTGCTAATAACTTAGCAAGATCATAGACCTTGCTATATTTTAACAGAAATTATTTAGGCATTCATATCATATCATGTCCTAGTCCTACATAATCTCATTATGTGCAATATGCCCATTTAATGATACGATATTAATGGCTCGGATAAGACTGTTTCATTCTCAGTGGAAATGACATGCACTAGTAACGCTAAATTAAAGACTCTATAATTTAATTTAAGAATTATTAAATAATTAATTATGTACTATTGATTATTTAAATTATCATCCTTAAATATTATCTTCCTACATATAATGCTTATATATAATATTTAAGGTACATAAATAATTATAAAATTTTAATAATATTCATAAAGTATTTAAAAATATATGCACACAAATATAATTAAAAATTTATTTTATTTATTTAGATATATATATCTATTGCAAAAATACCACATGCTTTCAACACATCTATCCTTATATAAGTTACTTCAAATTTTTTTCTTAATGACTAATTAAATTCAACTATTAATTTCTTTTGGAAAAAAAATGTCCTTAATAGTTAACCGAATAAAAGTAAGAGAGATCCTTTACTCTTTAGAACTTAAATTTTAGGCCAAGGGAAAAAAGAGAATAGTTGTACTCGTATGCGGTAAAAACAATAGTTATAAGAATGTAAAGTTTCTAATTTTTGTTTTTTAAGAATTTGATTTTGAACAACTTTTTCACAATTCTAATTATCATATTTTTTAATTGATACTATTAGTGTTATAACTGTAACAAAGTTTAATAAAAACACTACCAATATAAAATAAGATAAAAAGAAATTAGTATCATAATTCTATTTTCTAGAAATTTAAAAGACAAAAATTATGTTTTTAAACTTAAAAAAAATTATTCATTTAACCTTTAATAATTAATGGCTTTTTGGTAGTAATATTTAGAATTTGATTTTGAACAAGTCCTGTTAGAACTCCAATTATCATATTTTTGAATTGACTAGCATTTGAAATGTTATAACTATAACAAAGTTTGATTAAAAAAATATCAACATAAAATAAGATATACAGAAATCTGTATCATGTATTATATTTTCTAGTAATTGGAAAGACAAAAATTATGTTCTTAAATTTTAAAACATTAATCATTAACCTCTAATAATTAATGGCTTTTTTGTAGTTACATTTAATCTAAGATTAAGCAGTAGTAGTGTATGTGATAAGAGAAGACTCTGACTTCTTATTTACTCTTTACTATATATTGTGTTAGATATGTATGCCCTAAGGAGTAAAAAATGTAATAAGTTTTTGGAGACATTTTTATCAATAAAGAATTTATTCATTACTTATATACCAAATCTTGTCCTCTTTACGTTCATATTTGTTGAATGTATGTTAAGCAAACAATAATCTGAGACTGTCGGTCTAAACCTTAAGAATTGGGCATATTTTGGTACACTCACAAAATATACACTCCAAAACAAAAAGAGATGAAAATACAACTATGGTACGTGTTTGGAGGTGTGAGTAATTCTCAATTAGAGTATGAAACAATTTTGGCTCAAGAGAATGTGTGAGTAATGAATGCTTGAGAAGAACAATGTAGAATAATGTCAAATTTCACTTGTGTTGCTTCATCATTTATTGCACATTGAATGGATGGGTATTTATAGCTTCCTAGTGCTTAGAAACATCTGAACAAATCAATTTTGAGTCAAACAAGCCGTTGCAAATCGAGCTCCAACGGTCCAAAAACTAGTCGTTATAGACAGTTTGGTAGGCCGAAGATTGAGGTGCTAAAATCAAGTTCTCAACGGTCACCAGATGATGAGGACATCGTTAGCACAAGCAAGAGCACGTGGGATGAGACATATTCAGATCCAATTCAAGTTCCCATTGGTCCGGTTACGAGAGCTCGTGCGAAGAAGTTCAAAGAAACGCTTATTGGGCTGATTCGAGCAACTTGGGCTCAAGCTATTGCATGGAGGCCCATTGAGGGAATTGCATGTGACATCCAGACCAACAAATGCGTGATTCAAGCTCTAGAAGGGACCAAGTAATTTTTATTTCAGTTACTTTTCTGTTTTGAGGTGACAAGTGGCGAGAAGAATCAGCTATTTATCTTTTAATGTCTAGTTTCCTTTTTGCGTTTGTTTTATTTCTATTATTGTAAGGCTTTTAAGCCATTAAGGGAACTTTCCTTCTTTGCTTTAGATTAGACGTTTTGGCAATTGATTTGCCCAAAATTCCATGGGCAATTAGGAGCTAAAAATTTGCATAGGGGAACCCCTATATATTGTAACGAATTTCATTCAATGGGGAATAAGTCTTAACACACAATTTGAGGTTTAATTCTCTTTGGTTTCTAAAAAAACTATTCAAACTTATCAGAAAATTCTGTGGCGTTCATAGACTTATCAATCAGTCCATCCATAGCTGATTATGGCGTCCTCACATACCGAGATTCATGCTTCTTGTTAGGCATCGGGTCGCGGTTCCATCCAAAACCGGTTAGGAATTTTGATCTTGGAAACCAATCTTGGTTAGGGTCGCGTCAGTTCTTGGCGGGATTCGTATCATTTGGTAATCAGAGCGAGGTTCTAATCAGGTTTTGCTTATCCGTTCTCTTAGTTTATGTTTGTTTCAGTTATTCGTGAGTTTTGATTTCCATTATCAAAGTCGGTTAAAAAAAATATTTGAAAAGAAAAGAAAGAAAAAAAAAGGAAGAAAAACAAGAGGATCCGAAAAAAAAAAAATAAAAATAAAAAATAAAAAAAAAATGAGTCTAGAAACCTTCCTTAAATTTTTTTTTTCAGATTCTTGTTATTCATCATTTAAGGAACCCAAAATTGAATTCCTTACACAGACCAAAAATTTTTGCTCAAATTTCATTCCTTTTGGGTGTGATTTCTAAAAGCTTAAATTATCTGTTCCTGTTATAGTCTTGTTTCTAATCTGAGCCTCCTTGGTAATCTATTTGTGAATTGTCAAGGAAATTTTGATATTGATTTGACTAGTTTTATAGGAACTGAGTGAGAATTAACGAGTGGAAAAAGGCAAAGAGGCGAGGGCATTAGAGTGGACAAAAGCCGAAAGTATTAAGTGTAAACATGAGTGAAATTGAGTGAACCATTTCACGAGTGAAACATGTAAGGGAGTGTGGTAAGGTCCTTTGCATTGTTTCTTATTTTGTTTTGCAAAAAAAAAAAAAAAAGTCAAACAGCAACAAGAACACTATTGAGGGTACCTCGGGTGCAGCAGATCCAAAACTTCTTATGGAAGTGATGATGGGGGAGATAAGGCGATTGTTGAGGGGAGAGTTAGGACAGCTGCATGAGAGGATAGACCAGATAGAAAACGCACGTGTGGCATAGCCACAACATGCTCCTCATGCGCGTAGGCAGGAAATGGTTCCGGTTAAAGGAGAGGTTGATGACTACTATAGGATTGATGGGGAAGAGTTTGACGAAGGAGAAGATTCAGCGGGTAGTCACAGAAGATTTGGACAGGATAGAGGAGTTAGGAACCAGGAAAATGATAGTTTGAGAGGCATAAAAATGAAGATACCATCATTTCAAGGCAAATCCAATCCAGAAGCGTACCTAGAACGGGAGAAGAAAATGGAGTTCATCTTTGACTGCCAAAACTATTCCGAGGCGAAGAAGGTAAAACTGGTTGTAATTGAATTTTTTGATTATGCTATTACTTGGTGGGATCAGCTTGTTATAAACAGGAGACGAAATAGAGAGCGACCTATTGAGTCATGGGAAGAGATGAAGACTGTGATGAGGAAGCAATTTGTACCAACTTACTACTACCAGGAGCTATACAACAAACTACAAAATCTTAAGCAAGGCAACCAGAGTGTAGAGGAGTACTATAAGGAGATGGAGGTTATGATGATTCGGGCAAATATAGAGGAGGATCGGGAGGCTACAATGGCAAGGTTTTTGGCGGGGTTGAACAAAGATATTCACAATGCCGTTGAGTTACAACATTATGTGGAGTTAGAGGACATGGTGCACATGGCTATCAAAATTGAGAATCAACTTATGAGGAGGGGCATTAACTCACGTCCCAGCCAAAACCTGAGTGCATCGGCTTGGAAAATGAACCAGTGGAAGAAGGATGAGAAGCAACCCAACACCAAGCCAAAGACTGAGCAAAAACAAGAGGTGGCCAGCCATGGGAATCAAGGTAAATCCGATTCTTCCACTACCTGGAATCGTGATATTAAATGTTTTAAATGTCAAGGCAGGGGTCACATAGCAAGCCAATGTCTAAACAAATGAGCTATGGTGATGCGGGACAATGGAGAGATTGAAACCGATGAGGATTCGGACAATGATTCTATGCCTTCATTAGAGGATGCTGACGATGAGGAGTGCATTGTCCAAGGAGAATTGTTGGTAACAAGGAGAGCTTTAAGTGTGCAAGCCAAAGAAGAAGATGAAGAGGTGCAACGGGAAAGCATCTTCCACACTAGGTGCCACGTCCAAAACAAGGTATGTAGTGTGATTATTGATGGTGGGAGTTGTACTAATGTTGCTAGCACAACCATGGTAGAGAAGTTAGGGCTGCCAACAATTAAGCATCATCGACCATATAAATTGCAATGGTTAAATGATAATGGTGAGGTAAAGGTGCATAAACAAGTGTTAGTTTGTTTTCGCATTGGAAGATATGAAGATGAAGTTTTGTGCGCTGTGGTTCCGATGCAAGCTGGGCACTTGTTATTAGGCAGACCATGGCAATTTGATCGGTGAATTAAACATGATGGTTTCACCAACAAGTACTCATTTGTTCACGATCAAAAAATAATCACTCTTGTTCCGTTAACACCAAAACAGGTCTATGAAGACCAAGTGAGCTTATAGAGAGAAAGTGATAAAAAAATGAAGAGTGGAGAAAAATCAAGAATGGGAGTGCAGAGAGAGAGTTCGGCCAGTGAGAGAAAAAAGGAAGAGATGGCCGAGAAAAAGGAGAGCAAAGAGAGCAAGGGAGAGAAAATTGAGAGGGCTGAAAAGAATTCACAATCAGCCATTGAGAGAAAAGCAGAGAGAAAAACAAACTTCTACGCGAGAGGCAGTGAAATTAAAAGGGCCTTGTTTTCAAATCAGCCAATGATTGTACTTTTGTACAAAGAGGGGCTTTTAAACACTAACGAACTTGGCCCTGCATTGCCTACTTTTGTTGTTTCTCTGTTGCAGGAATTCAAGGATGTATTTCCAGATGAGGTGCCTGATGGTTTGCCACCAATTCAGGGAATAGAGCATCAGATTGATTTTGTACCTGGTGCTTCCATTCCAAACTGACCAGCTTATAGAAGCAACCCCGAGGAGACAAAAGAGCTTCAAAGGCAGGTCAGTGAGTTGATGAAAAAGGGGTACGTGAGAGAAAGTATGAGCCCATGCACCGTTCCAGTCTTACTCGTGCCTAAGAAGGATGGGACATGGAGGATGTGTGTAGATTGCAGAGCCATTAACAATATCACGGTAAAGTATCGCCATCCTATTCCTCGTTTAGATGATATGTTGGATGAACTGCATGGTGCTTCTTTGTTCTCAAAAATTGATTTGAAAAGTGGATACCATCAAATACGCATGAAAGAGGGTGATGAATGGAAAACTACCTTTAAGAAAAAATATGGACTGTATGAGTGGTTAGTAATGCCATTTGGTTTAACTAATGCTCCAAGTACATTTATGCGTTTAATGAATCATGTATTACGTGCATTTATTGGCAGGTTTGTTGTTGTGTATTTTGATGATATACTCAATTATAGCAAAGACATGGACCAACATGTAGTACATTTAAAATCTGTTTTGGATGTGCTTAGAAAGGAGAAGTTGTATGCTAACCTCAAGAAGTGTACCTTTTGCACAGATAAGCATGTGTTTCTTGGTTTTGTTGTTAGTGCTCAAGGTATATAGGTTGATGAAGAAAAGGTGCGAGCCATCCAGGAGTGGCCGAGTCCAACTAGTGTGGGAAATGTACGGAGTTTTCATGGACTTGCTAGTTTCTACTGGTGGTTTGTGAAAGATTTCAGTACTATAGCCGCACCACTGACTGAAGTGATCAAGAAGAACGTTGGGTTTAGATGGGTAGAAGAGCAAGAAAAGGCATTTCAGTTCATCAAGGAGAAGTTGACTAATGCTCCATTGTTATCTTTACCTAATTTTTCCAAAACTTTTGAAATTGAATGTGATGCTTCAGGTGTTGGAATTGGTGCTGTTTTAATGTAGGAAGGGAGACTAGTAGCATATTTCAGTGAAAAGCTGAATGGGGCAACTCTTAATTACCCAACTTATGATAAAGAGATGTATGCATTGGTTCGGGCATTAGAGATGTGGCAGCACTACCTATGGCCTAAGGAGTTTGTGATTCACACCGATCATGAGTCCTTGAAAAACTTGAAGGGCCAGCACAAGCTGAACAAGAGGCATGCTCGTTGGGTGGAATTCATAGAGACGTTTTTGTATGTCATTCGCTACAAGCAAGGTAAGGAAAACATCGTTGCCGATGCACTTTCTCGCAGGTATGTCTTAATCTTAACTCTTAATGCTAAACTACTGGGTTTTGAACACATTAAAGAGTTATATGCTGATGACCGTGACTTTAGTAATGAGTATCAAGCTTGTGAGAGATTTGCTAGTGGTAAGTACTTTAGGCATGAGGGATACTTGTTTTGGGAGAATAAATTATGTGTGCCTAATTGTTCATTAAGAGATTTGCTAGTGAGAGAATCCCATGGGGGAGGATTGATAGGACATTTTGGAGTAATGAAGACTTTGGCTATGTTGCAGGAACACTTCTATTGGCCACATATGAAACGAGATGTTGAGAGGCTTTATGGTAGATGTGTAACTTGTAGGCAGGCTAAATCAAGAGTGCAGCCCCACGGTTTGTACACTCCTTTACCAATACCTAGTGAACCCTGGATTGATATTTCGATGGATTTTGTGTTAGGTTTGCCTAGGTCTAAACGGGGAAGAGACTCGATATTTGTGGTCGTGGATAGGTTTTCCAAGATGGCCCATTTATTCCATGCCACAAGACAGATGATGCTTCCAATGTTGCTGATTTGTTCTTTAGGGAAATTGTGAGACTTCATGGTATGCCTAGGACAATTGTTTCTGATAGGGACACCAAGTTCTTAAGCTACTTTTGGAAGACTTTGTGGGCTAAGTTAGGGACTAAGCTATTGTTTTCGACTACTTGTCACCCTCAAACCGATGGTCAAACAGAAGTTGTGAATAGAACCTAGTCTACTTTGTTGCGGGCTATCATTAAAAAGAACATCAAAACATGGGAGGAGTGTTTACCATATGTTGAGTTTGCTTATAATCGACTGTTCATTCTACTACTCAATTTTCACCGTTTGAAATTGTTTATGGTTTTAATCCTTTAACTCCTTTGGATTTAATGCCATTACCTTTGTCTGAGCATGTGAATTTAGATGGAAAAAGAAAACCTAACCTTGTTAAGTATATACACGAGAAGGCAAGACTCAACATCGAGCAAAGAACTAAACAATATGCTGAACAAGCCAACAAAGGGCGTCACAAGCTCGTCTTCGAGCCCGACGATTGGGTGTGGTTGCACTTACGCAAGGAACGGTTTTCGAAACAAAGGAAATCCAAGTTGTTGCCTAGAGGGGACGGTCCTTTTCAAATCCTTGAAAGGATCAATGATAATGCATACAAGCTAGACTTGCCAGGTGAGTATGGTGTAAGTGCCTCCTTTAATGTTTCTGATCTAAGTCCTTTTGATGCAGGTGACGATTTGAGGACAAATCCCTCTCAAGAGGAGGGGAATGATGAGGACATCGTTAGCACAAGCAAGAGCACGTGGGATGAGACATATTCAGATCCAATTCAAGTTCCCATTGGTCCGGTTACGAGAGCTCGTGCGAAGAAGTTCAAAGAAACGCTTATTGGGCTGATTCGAGCAACTTGGGCTCAAGCTATTGGATGGAGGCCCATTGAGTGAGTTGCATGTGACATCCAGACCAACAAATGCGTGATTCAAGCTCTAGAAGGGACCAAGTAATTTCCATTTCAGTTACTTTCCCGTTTTGAGGCGACAAGTGGCGAGAAGAATCAGCTATTTACCTTTTAATGCCTAGTTTCCTTTTTACGTTTGTTTTATTTCTATTATTGTAAGGCTTTTAATCCATTAAGGGAACTTTCCTTCTTTGCTTTAGATTAGACGTTTTGGCAATTGATTTGCCAAAATTCCATGGGCAATTAGGAGCTGAAAATTCGCATAGGGGAACCCCTATATATTGTAACGAATTTCATTCAATGGGGAATAAGTTTTAACACACAATTTGAGGTTTAATTCTCTTCGGTTCCTAAACGAACTATTCGAACTTATCGAAAAATTCTGTGGCGTTCATAGACTTATCAATCAGTCCATCCATAGCTGATTGTGGCGTCCTCACATACCAAGATGCGTGCTTCTTGTTAGGCATCAAGTCGCGGTTTCATCCAAAACCGGTTAGGAATTTTGATCTTGGAAACCAATCTTGGTTAGGGTCGCGTCAGTTCTTGGCGGGGTTCGTATCACCAGATCAACAGGCCAGTTCACAGTTTGGTAGGTCGAACTTTGAACCATCGGCAGGCCGCCAGAGCCTTTGCAAAACGGGTTTTGAAAACCCTCAGATCGGCAAGCCGAAGCAGGGAGTTCGGCAGGCCGATCTTCGAAATTCCGACAGGCCGAAGATAGCTTCGGCAAGCTTTCAGAGCCTCTGCAGATGAGAGGTTAAAAATCCCCAGATCGGCAGGCCGAAGTAGGGTTTTCGACAGGCCGACCAAATTAGGTCGACAGGCCGATCTGCCTTAGGCCAAAAAGCCTACGAGACCTGTTTTTGAAACTTGTTTTACATCAACTTGTTTTGGCACTTCTAAAACAGTTTAAGTCATGCAAATTTGAAACTCAAAACAGCATCAAATACAAGCATGCAATGTGAGTGTGTGCTCTTGAGCTTTCTTTTGATCAGTCAATTTGAGAATTGCTCACTTACACTTTTGGAATATAGAATCTAAATAAAAAAACTTGTAATCTTCAAGTCCGTGTGAGTACCCTTTCAAAAGACTTCTTCCTCAAGCTTTCTTGAACTGACTTCACTTGATTTCTTGAAAAGTAAGCATAGTGGCACTCAAGATAATTATTGGTTTAAAAGAGCATTTTGCATATATAAAAATTGTATTTGTTATCATCAAAAGAGCATTAACGTAGCTTTGTGAAACCTTGGAGCCAACACAAGATACTATTCTTAGCTTAACTCAAAATCAAATTCATGAGACTCAAAAAGTAAGGTGCCAGCAGAAGCGAATTTCCATTGTTGACCATTACTTGAATGACAAAGCAGGTTCCAATTTCTTCAACGTATTTGTGGACCAAGCCTAGGAAATCCATTTTTATACCGTGTATATGTAGATTATCAATCAACTTGGTAATTAACTACTTTCCTGCTCATACAATACTGGACCTTCATTTTTGAGCAAGACTCTTTTCCTCTAATCGTAAACAACAGTTTCACTATTATATCACTTTACACGTGTATCGAAATTTAAAAGAAACTTGAGGTTCATGTCACAGATTGTGTCAGGTCTTTGGCTATGGTCCTCCAAATTCAAGAAGGCTCTAAGCTTTTCCTCGGTTAATTTGTGGGATGCAACAAACTTCCTCCAAATCATTTTTTTTTCTGTAGTTTAAGTGGATTTGTGTGCAGGGCTCAAAAGCTTGCTTCCTCAGTCGTCGGTCGCCTTAGAAAGTATCTCAAGCTATTAGCAAGAACCTGTGAAAAAGGGTACAAGTTTACATCAGTACAACACATAAATACCCTTCTCAAAGTAGGGGATTGTGGACTCCGAACGTTAAATGTTTCAAATAAAAAGTGAGCTAAAACTAAGAATTTTGCGGAACGTAAGAAGCAGGCAAAGTATTTGAATTGAAGAACTTCTTGTTCTTGGGAAACATACAAGATCCATTTGTTTGATATTGTTGCTATTATCGATAGCAAAACTCTTACGCTTGTTTTAAAGGAACTTGTTCAAACGTTTTGTAATGTAAGGCTTGTTTTTCAGGAACTTGTTCAAAACTATTGTAATGTAAGGACCATAATAATTTGTTGCTAGGTCTTTGACCAAAGAGGATTTCATCCAATTCCTCCATCATTGCGAGCTCCAATTAACATCAGACGTGATTAAAGTTTTAATTATTGGGAGAACCCAAGTACCAATGTGCTGTATGAAGGTGGGAGAAAAGAGAGAACTGGTTAAATTACCGATTAAAAAGCCCGTCTCAAACTTATAATACCCTTTGTACTCTTAGGAGCTAATAATATCATAAATGGTGAAATAGATCATCCATGAGGAGACAAATTTCACCTGCTGGAGGGGCTTGATTAAGGCCTTTCCCTTGTAACTAACATGAAATTTGGCCTTTGCCAACAATCCGTGTTAACAGACAAAAGCTAAATGAGGAAAATTAATAAACAGGGTGGAGGTGAAAAAATCCAGGCAGCATAGAAAGACAAGGGCAGAACCTCTGTGTCAAATTCGCCTGATTCCACAGCAACGTTAATGTCAGTTATTGTCTTCACAAGGTCTACCAGTAATCCAGGACGATCTGCTGTCTCCACATAAAGCAAGCTGGGAAAAAAATGATATCTTAAATGGCGAAACATACGAAAAAAGACATTATTTGCTTTTGAGATTCTCATTCAAAGATTATTTACTCAGTACTAACTGCTACTATCATCTAGTGAAAAGATAGACCTTGACCATAATGTGTTATGGGCAACAGTTTCTTCGACGCAAGAGACCATCATGTCAAGGGAAAAACATGCGAGGACCTTACCTTCGGTCAGGGCCATCGTCACGGATACTTATATGAGTTGCTATGTCCACATCGATCTGCAGAATTGCAACAAAACAAATTAGAATGGGTGACAGAGTTGATATGTACAAATGGTCATGATTCAGAAAGATATGGTTCTGATATGGAAACAAATGCATTTGGACTATCTAATCTGTCGCTGGTCCCAAATTCAATCGTTTTTCAGAAAATTCAAATGTACTATGGTCCAATATCAGAAAATAACAAATCATTTCTATGCTTTTGAGTCTCAAGATGTGAAGCTATAGCGACTTTATTACCGTTTAGAATGTGAAAGGAAGCACATGGGAGTTTTTCTACGTCATGTCTTATTATAGGAGCTCATGCAGTAGAAAACAATATGGTAGAGAACTGTGTATAGCAATAACACTACACCGCTAAGAGACATAGCTATGCATTACTGGAACTTGCACGCGTGAAAACATAAAAATAACATCACTCCTTGAAAATGGTTAAGTAAACTACTAAAAGAAAACTCCCTTTATACAATTATCCAGTAGGTTTTACAATGTAAAACTGAAAAACTAAACTAAAGTCCACAAACCTGTTGTTCAGGTGGCAACACCCCAAATGCCGTTCCCATAGCTAATTGGGAACTGGATTCCTGGTTCAACAACTCAATCCAATAAGAAAGCTTGTAAAAGAGATTCCCGGTGGAAGTTCTCAATTACTTATGATCTAAATAACAAAGAAGTTGAAAATATATACCGGGTGGTACTCAATTAGATTGTTTATAATTGTCAAACGAATTGCCTCAAGTAACTCTGGATCTTCTACCTTTCTTCCGGTATTGCTGCAAACAAGCTCTACAACCAAGTCAATCAAATCCAAACACAGATACTTCAAGAACCAGCATAAAATCTTTTATTAAGAAGGGTCTCTCTGGCCAAATCATGAAGCTAAGATTTGCAGCCATTTGCCCTCTAATTATCTATGAAATAAGTGTGTTTGGATCGTCCCTTAAGTTCAAGGCAGAAAACTTTGTAATTCAACTCGAAGCGGATGAAAGTAAGTTGGCTTTTAAAGCAAACACAAAAAGATTATACTAGTACGGAAACAACAGGGATACAACTGCTCATACAAGCAAAAAGATCTGTTTTCAAAATTTAACCATTTACGCAAAGCAGATGTTGAAACAGCATTGCTTCAAACTTCTGTACAGTAATGACATCGAATTCATAACACTAATTACTGAGCCAAAGACATTTAATCACTGTAGCAGCCTATAAATATGAGAAAATTAAAATTGAAGTTGAAAAATAACAAGAATAACAAATATCGTTAGAACAATTGCCGTAGCAAAAATCAATCTTAAGATAAGGCTAAAAACAGAAATTAATAAACAAATTAAGTGCCACAGTCACTATTTAGTGATTGCAAACTTGTTGTGCTTCCCAGAAGAATCCAGATAAACATTTGCCTTGACAACATTAAGGCCAAGGTTTTTGAGTGCGTTCATCTGCACCCGTTTTATAGATAATTCACTTTACATTATTCTAACATAACTATATAGGAAAATATTGCGCCAAAGAAAGAAAGAAAGAAAATAAATTCCGTAAGATCAAAATTTCAAGATCAACAATGGAGCAAAAGAATTAATATGCTAAAAAGGGTGGTAATTCACTTAATACAGTATCAAGAAGCGCTCCAAGCCGATCACCAAAAGTAATCTCCACTACAGTTGCGTCTGGATCAGAGTCTTGATCGATAATAACTTTGGGGATTGGAATTGTGTTGGTGTCACTATTACTCCCATCCTGTTACCAATACTTAACAATCATAACGATGACGAATTCCAGTCCGCAATCATGGAAGATAATTCAACATAAGCCAAGGAATAAAATCAAAATAGACAATTACCTCCAAAGCTGAAGCTGTAGACGACGACGCTCGTGGCATGAACATTGTTGCTGAAGCTAAAAGCCTGTCAAAGATAGCAAAAAATTTAAACCACAAAAAGTAGCAATGATGGGGCAGAGAATTCAGATAAGGCCAGTGATCTAAACATAAAGCAGTCGAACAAGCATTATACTTTTCACAAGTCTGATCAATTAACCAGCTTTCATTTTCCTTTTTTACTTCCAATGCAACTGCCAAGGCCTAGTATAACAAATCTTGAATTGTTTTCAATAGCCATAACCAGACATATTTCTATGTAACATTTTCCCGGGTAAGCTATTTTGACCACATAGCTATATGTAGTTTAGCCTCATCTTCTAAAGACTTAGAAGCATAAAATTCTGCTCTCCGTCTTTATTCATCTATTTTTTGACAAAATCAACCTGCAGTCTATCTTGAAATTAAAAATCTATGACTACAATGAACATCACAATTATAATCACATATACATAACTTATTTTACAGTAACATAAGCCATCTACACAAATGACCAGAAATGAATATTACACATGATACATTGAGTTAAGCACATAAAAAAAATGAATTATGTACATTAAAAAAATGCTTACATTTTACAAATTGCTCAAGCTTAGATTTGTAAGCAAAGTAAATTGAACTTGGAAGCAGTATGACCAATCATATTTAACTAAAAATGTGGCAGCAATTGATTGGGAAAACAAGTAAAGAGATCCAAGAAGTGCCCAATTTTGAAAGGACAACACATTATTTCTGTTCCTGCGCAAAGCAATAGACTATTGAGAAATAGCTGAACAAATTAAATCTAATCCTTCTTTAAAGGAAAATCTAGAAAGAAAATAAAAATAATAATAATTTTTTCCTCCATAACAAAATACAACAAAAATGGAAAAAGAAGAGAGACATAGGAGGAGTAAATCTAGCCCACAATCTTTTTTTTTTTTTTTTGGCATACCCTTCCTTTGGAATAACGTAGGAGCGCTTAGTACCAAGTCCAATGGAGTTCTTCACCAGACAACACCCACTTAGAAAGGGTACAATAAAGTTGCTAAAACTAGGACTACAGTTCATGTAAACTCCAGGACTCAAAGAAGCCATAGCCACAGCCATCTTCCTTAAAAAGACTCCAAAGAGCAAAATATTCAATGAGATAGAAGAAATTAGAGTGAGCCCATGTTAAAAAAAAATGATCAAAAAAAGAGGGGATATTTTGAAAAAAGAGAGAATATGAAGTCTGGAAGTTGGACGTGACGAATGGTTGGATAGGCCTTAGCCTTGAAATATCCGCCATGATCCATGAGATAATATAGCAACGCGGCAAAACGCATTTTATCTGTTATCCCCCACTTCTCTTTCACTGTCTTTTTGCTTTTCCTTTTTCTCATTCCTTTTTCTTTTTATACAAATTAAAAATTAGAGAAGGCAATATTTCATTTTAGTCGAATGCTATAATAAAATCCACTCAAAGTTTTTATTAGGGTGAATAGTTTGATTAGTTTTCAACTTTTTAAAAATGTATAGTTTGGTCCTCTACCTTTTTTTATTTAACTAAGTCTAACTTTTTCAAAAGGTGTAATTTGGTCTCCAGGTGTTAACCTTGACCGTTAAAAATATTTTGACTACTTAAATAAGAGTATTTTAGTAAAATATCTAATATGTTTTTAAAAATTAAAATTAAAACACAAAAAACAATAAAAAATAAAATAAAATAAAATCAGAGCAAATTCTTTTCTTAAAAAATCAAATCTAATTCCCTAAACATATTTCTTAAAAACAAAAAAAAAAAAAACAAAAACAAAAATAGGAACAAAAGACATCCATTGGAGTTCGTCTTCTCCAAAACGAACCAAAAAAAAAAAAGACCCAACAAAATCGCCTGGGCTTAGAGATGCAAAACATGTGCATAGCGAAATTTTAAAAATTTTAAATTAGAGTATTTTTCAAAATATAAGTTTAACATGCTATATACATAAATTAACTAGATCTTCTAACCTTTGTAGGTTGAAAAGCTTCTACAATCTGTGAAGAGAAGAGTGTTCTAGAAGAGCCTTAACCAACTAGACTTCTTTGCTTTTATCTATCCACAATCAGAGTGTGTATGGGCACACGTCGTTCAGCTCTTCCACCGATTACTCTCCTTCCAACTAATTTAGAAGACCTAGAGCAAAGGTTCGTGATTGTGAACAAAGGCTTTTAGGGAGTTTTAGAGTTTCTAATATTATACTACCACTTTTAACTTCTCAATTGATCTAAGTAACTTAGAAAACTCATTCCTATTTATTGAGGTCGTCCTAAAGGTTGGTCATTATCAGATAAGGCTTCAAAAATTCAAATCTAAATCAACTTCTGATAAAATTGCATCAAAAATGTGTTATCAAATTATCGTTACATCGGTAGGCCGAACAAGCGGATCGGCCTGTCGAACTTGCTCTATCAACAGAAGGAACTACTTGATTGGCTTACCAAACTTGCGATAATATGATCCTTGAGAATCTTTTATTTCCCACTCGATATTCTGTAGATAAAATCTCAATTTTAAGTCAAATAACCCAATGGAGTAGTTACTGATTAAAATAGTCATATCTAGATAATCTCTAGAAAAATAAAAATTCCTGATAATTCAACAAGTTTATCTTGAATTAATTTACAAAAATAATTCAACTGATAAATAGACATGAATTATCTGGTCCTATCGAATTTAGCCAATCTAATAATCTAACAAAAGTCGCCAATTTATCGGAAAAGCAAGCTGTATCATTACAGGATTTATTATGAGCTAACAAAAGGGACCTGATGGACCTATATAGTTCAAGCTCCGATAATTATAAAATATAATGTCCTAGATATACATTTTATAATTATCAACTCTAATGCTACTCCACTAAAAGCTTAGAGTTGCACTCTCGAATTTATAAAATTACGATGCCTAAATTAGCTAAGTGTCTATGACATATCATAATGTGTCATATCCCCATAAGATATTCATAATCAACTTAAGGATAAATTCCATCTTACCTTTCCGATTATTTTTATCTTACATTCCATTATCTCACCATTAGAAAACTTACCATCCAAAGATAGTATACCATTTGGTAACACCTGTGCATCCAAATGGTTGGGCGCTCTAGTTTTCTAATTACAGGATAATGCATATAAGAGAATATCATTGACTCCACCAACAAAGCTATGGATTCCATATCTATGAATAACAAGTCTACGCTATCAAGTGTCATGTCTCCAACATACCAGTTTATGCACCATCACAAAGTCAGGATGTCACTCTTTGGTATATCAAAAGACATAAGTTAAAATAAGGGGCTCATTAATCATTTCAGGATTAAGATACAACACATATGATTGCCTAAAGTGAATTAATTTGCACAAATGGAATTATTAATCTAAATTAATTCTACTTTATGTCCCAATACAATACATCGTTACCTATGACAATGTACCAATGTTTTTACTTGTGGAGTCCAACTCCAATAGCCAAGACAAATCATCTCCCATCAAGGATGTAGACAGCATAACAATCTTAGCATGAATAAAGTGCCCAACTTTACTACCTTGATTGTAGATCTTATGATTTAGACCATCACCTTTAGAATCATGTCTTTCGCATAATCTGTCTATCATATGCCTGATTCTAAAAGGTTTAGATCAATAGTCTTACACTTTTGTTTGCTTAACATATATTCAACAAATATGAACATAAAGATGACAACATTTGGTATATGAATAATAAATAAATTCTTTATTAATAAAATATCTCCAAAAACATATTACAACATTTTACTCCTTAGGACATACATGTCTAATAATCTTCCACTTGCACTAAGTGAGAAAATACGACATATCACGCTTTGCCATAGCTTCCACATGCCTCTTAAAAACCCTCGTAGTTAGTGTCATTGTAAATAGATCAGCTAAATTATCCTCAGATGTGATTTTGCATATAGCAACATGCCCGCCCTTAACAAAGTCCTTTATCAGATGATACTTTCGATGAATATGCTTACTTTTCTTATGAAATTTTGGTTCCTTAGCATTAACTATCACTGTAGTGTTATCACAATATAGTAATACTGCCTTTTTCATGCCAAGAACTACCTCAAGATCCCCAAGGAACTTGTAGAGCCACACTGCTTCTTTTGAAGCATCACTAGATCGTTGAATCTGAAGTGCAATCTTGCTTGACACTTCTCCAAACAATGGCACCGTCACCCAAAGTATACACAAAACCAAAAGTTGATCTCCTCAAATCTAGACAGGATTGAAAATTTGAATTAGTATCCTACTAGTGTTAAATCCTCACCCGAATATACAAGCATATACCTTTAAGTCCTTCTCAGGTACTTGAAAATATGCTTGACTGCAACCCCGTGGTTTGGTCCTAGATTTGACTAAAACTGACTTACTATCCCTTCTGCATAACTAATATCCACTCATATGCAAAGTATGGCATACATGAGACTACCTATTACCAAAGCGTAAGGCACCTTCTTAATGTATTCTCTTTCTTCATCAAACTTTCATGAGTCTTTCTTAGAAAGAGTAATTTCAGACCTACATGGTTACTCACCTTTCTTGGAATTCTGCATTGCAAACCTTTTCAGAATTTTATCTGTGTAGGTTGCTTGGGACAAAGCTATCATTCTTTTCTTCCTATCCCAAAAGATTTGGATACCAAGGACATAATTAGCTTCACCCAAGTCTTTCATGTCAAACTACTTAGTTAACCATAATTTGACCGATAACAACGCCCCAACATCATTGCCACTTAGTAGAATGTCATCTATAGAGAGCAGTAGAAAAACTACCTTCTCATCCTTAATGTGTTTGTAAACACATGGTTTGTCTACTTTTGGTTCGAACCCATAAGTCTTGATCAACTAATCAAATCTTATGCTTCAAGAACGAGAAGCCTACTTAAGTCTATAAATTGACTTTAGCAGCTTATATACCTTACCTTCTTGACACTTAGCCTTGAACCCGTCTGGCTATACTATCTATATGGACTCATCAAGATAGCCATTCATAAAGGCCGTCTTGACATCCATCTACCAAATCTTGTAATCGAGAATGGTAGCTATGGACAAGAGAATGTGGATGGACTTAAGCATGGCTACAGACAAAAAGGTTTTCTCGTAATTGAATCCTTCCTTTTGCCTGTATCCCTTGGCTACCAGTCTAGCCTTTTAGGTTTTGACTTTTTCATCTGCTCCTCTCTTTCTCTTACAGATCCACTCACATCTTATGGGTTTTACCCCTTCGAAAAGATCTACAAGTTCCCAGACCCAATTAGTCTCCAGACTTTATCTTAGTGTTTGTCATGCTCGAAACCCAGGAGATGATGTGGCAGATTAATTAAGTTAATTAAATCAAAGTTATTAGGTTAAAATTTTATTATTTTAAGGAATTAGTTAATTAATTAAAAATAAGGTAAATTTAAAACCTTTTTAGACAATTATAATAATAAAGCAGATAAGATAAAATAAAATAAAATAATAAGAGAGAGAAAGAGATACGTGTTGGGTCCCACAGGCCCACAACTTGTGCACACACATGGTATCGATAATGATTAAATTACAACCATAGTCCAATATAAGAAAAGGGAAATTAAAACATTGCATGCCTTGATTAAATTATAAAAGTAACCTACTGAAAATCTTCTATTGCTCGTAAGTTCGGTAGGTGGACTCTTAGTTGATCCTAAGTTGAATTCCATCTAGGGGAACAGGGTTTAAAAACAAATAAAAAGTGAGTAAAAGGCTCAATAGGACTACGTTTTCAAAACATTTAATTTTGACTATAAATTTCGAGAGTGGCAGCTATGGACAAGAGAATGCCGATGGACTTAAGCATGGCTACAGGCAAAAAGGTTTCCTCATAATCGAATCCTTTCTTTTGCTTGTATCCCTTAGCTACTAGTCTAGCCTTTTAGGTTTTGACTTTTCCATCTGCTCCTCTCTTTCTCTTCTAGATCCACTTACATCTTATGGGTTTTACCTCCTTGGGAAGATCTACAAGTTTCCAGACCCAATTAGTCTCCATAGACTTAATATTAGTGTTTGTCACACCTCGAAACCCAGGAGGTGACGTGGCAGATTAATTAAGTTAATTAAATCAAGGTTATTAGGTTAAAATTTTATTATTTTAAGGAATTAGTTAATTAATTAAAAATAAGGTAAATTTAAAACCTTTTTAGACAATTCTAATAATAAAGCAGATAAGATAAAACAAAATAAAATAATAAGAGAGAGAAAGAGATACGGATTGGGTCCCACCAGGCCCACAACTTGTGCACACACATGGTATCGACAATGATTAAATTACAACCATAGTCCAATATAAGAAAAGGGAAATTAAAATATTACATGCCTTGATTAAATTATAAAAGTAACCTATTGAAAATCTTTTATTGCTCATAAGTTCGGTTGGTGGACTCCTAGTTGATCTTAAGCTGAATTCCATCTAGGGTGATGAGGACATCAAGGCTGTAAGGAATTTTCACGAGCTGATTCAAGTTCTAGTTGGTCTGGTGATGAGGGCTTGAGCTCAAAGATTCAAAGAGGAGCTGAATAACCTGGTCCAGAGAGTTCTACAATAAGAAGAGAGTGTGTTCACTACTGAGGGTGAGCAAAGGCTGGTTTTACTCATCAAAATAGAGCCGAAAGGGAGCCAATCAGCCATACACGCATATTGAGTCCTTGCATGGCCAACTTGCATGTTCATTCCATACACGTACACATGTAGGAGTGGTGTATCTAGCAAAGATTCAAGATTCAAGATTTGAATTCTTTGTTCAAGATTTGAATTCTTTGTAATCTTATTTTAGTTTAAGTTTTAGTTTCAAAATTTGAAATTTAGAATCTTTATTTCAACTTTATTATAGGAGTGAATAGGAGGAGGGAATCCTGAGTTAAATAATTCCATCCTCGGGCTTTATTTAGGCGTTTCTTTCATTAAGGGTAGATTAGGAATTTTACATTTAAAGATAAAGCCTATGTGTATTTCGGCCATATAAGGCCCTCTTTTAGATTATGCAATACAGTTTTTGATGTTCATTCATATTGAGAGTTATTCTTCTTGAGTTCTTGAAGAAACTTTTCTGAACTTATCAAGGATTCCTTGTGGTGTTCAATTGACTTATCAACGGACTTTCGATACCCGTTTGTGGCGTCTCCATCATACTAAGGTTCTTGCTTTGCTAAGCAACGGGTCATGGTTCCACTCAACTTGAGAGGTCTTGGGGTTCAAAATTCCAGATTTGATATCAGGTTTTGTCACGTGGTTGGCGTGGTTCGTACCAATTGGTATCAGAGCCAGGATTGTCAGGTTTGCTTATCTTTTTCTTGTTTCCAGGCCAAATTCATGAATTAAGGTTAAGTTGTCAATTCAGCCAAAAGAAAAAATATATATATATCTATTTCAAATTTGGTTCTTTAGGGTTTCTTGAAATCATCATTAGTGGTTCTTGAATTGTTTCTTTAGTCTTGAAAGAGTCAAACCCAAATTGCTCTTTTGGTTTCTAGGGTTACAATTTGTTTTCGTTCTTGAATTTCTTTAGTATTCTGCATTGATTCTTTAGTTTTCTAGGTTCCTTTTGGGGGATTCTTCTAATCTTAATATTGAAATTCTAGTTTGACGTTGTGGATTCTTTCTTGTGAGCCCGGTTACAATCTTGATTTGTTCTAGTGGTTCCTTGCCAAATTATTAAAAAAAAAAGAAAGGAAAAGAAAAGAAAGAAGAAAAAAAAAAAGTCTGGGAACCCCTCTTAAATTTTTTTTGTTCTATTCTTGTTTCTAACGTCTTAGACCCCCTTTTGCCAAAACCCCACGCTTGAGTGACAAAATTCATCAAAATCCGTGGCCAAATTTGAGTCCTTTGGTTTGTCTTTTACCTTAAATTGCTACTTGAATCCTTCTTGTTATTATTTGATTAGTTTTGAAAGAACTAAAAGAAGAATACGAGTGGAAAAAGGCAGAGAGAGTGAGCATATTAGAGGGTAAAAGCCAAATTAATTGAGCGAAACATAAGTGAATTTGAGTGAATCATCTTATTTTGAGTGACACACATGAGGGAGTGTGGTGAGGTTCCTTTCTATATTGTTCTAAATTTCTTTTACATAATTCAATCATGTCTCAAAATTAAGAGAATAACACAAATGAAGAGGTTCAACCACCTGTTGGACCGAATTTACAAATGCAAACATTCATGGGGGAGATGAGGCGGATGTTGAGGAGGGAGTTAGATCAAATCCATGAGAGGTTGGATAGGATAGAAGAGGGAACAAAACGGGGGCAACCACCAATTGCTCCGAATGCCCCAAGGAGGAATAGGTTGTACCAACGTGAAGTGGAGGATTTGGATGAACTCGAAGGAGATAGTTTAAAGGAGGAGTTTGATAGGATGTCAGTGAGCAGCCATAGGAGATTTGGTCGGGGTAGAGAAGCTAGGAACCGGGTAGACAACAACTTGGGAAGTATCAAGATGAAAATTCTGGCGTTTCAAGGAAAAAGTGACCCCAAAGCATACCTTGAGTGGGAAAAGAAGATGGAGTTGGTTTTTGATTGTCACAACTACTCCGAATTAAAGAAGGTAAAACTTGTTGCCATTGAGTTTACTGATTATGCTGTTGTGTGGTGGGATCAGTTGTGCATCAATAAGAGGCAAAACGGGGATCGTCCTACTGAAACTTGGGATGAGATGAAGAGAGTGATGAGACGACGATTTGTGCCAAGTCACTACTACCGGGATCTACACCTCAAGCTGCAAGGTCTCCATCAAGGTAACCGAAGCATAGATGAATACTATAAAGAGATGGAGATGGCTATGATTAGAGCCAATGTGGAAGAGGATCGGGAGGCTACAATGGCTAGATTTTTGAATGGGTTAAACCGAGAGATTGCCAACACGATCAAGATAGACCATTATGTGGAGTTGGAGGATTTGGTGCATATGGCAATCAAGGTTGAAAGGCAATTCAAAAAAGGTGGTGCATGGCCAAGACCAGCCCCACCACATCCAAACACCGCTCCTTGGAGGACGAGCTACCCAAAGAAAGAAGAAAATCCGTCCACCTCCCAAGCTAAACCCAAGCACAAACCAGCCACCTCCACCACGGTTTCTCAAGGTAAATTAACCCCTACTTTGAATCGTTCTAGTGAGATTAAATACTTCAAATGCCAGGGGAGAGGACACATAGCTAGCTAATGTCCAAACAAGCGAGTTATGGTTATCCAGGAAGATGGTGAGATCGATTTTGAAGTTGAAGCTAATCTTGATGGTATGCCACCACTAGAGGACGCCTCTATGGGAGATGATGAGTTTGGGGCCAAACACGGTGAGATGTTAGGACTTGTCGCACATCGAGCCTTAAGCTTACATGCTAAAGAAGAGGAAGAAGAAATATAGTGGGAGAACATCTTTCACACTCATTGCCATGTTAAAGACAAGGTATGTAGTATTATTATCGACGGCGGTAGTTGTACTAATGTTGCAAGCAGGTCCATGGTGGAAAAGCTAGGGCTTACAACACTTAAGCACACTCGACCATACAAGCTGCACTTGTTGAATGATAGTGGTGAAGTGAGGGTTACAAAGCAAGTGGTGGTACCATTTCGGATTGGTAAATATGAAGATGAAGTATTGTGCGATGTGGTGCCGATGCAAGCGGGACATCTCTTGTTAGTAATAACATGGCAATTTGATAGACATGTGTAGCATGATGATTTCACCAACAAGTACTCATTCTTGTTTAATCAGTAGACAATCACCCTAGTTCCGATGACGCCAAAACAAGTCTATAAGGATCAAGTGAGATTACAAAAATCGAGTGAACAACAGAAACCGAGAGATCAAGATAATTTAAGAGAGCAAAAGAAAGAGAGTGAAAAGAAGAGTGAGGCTATGCGTACTAAGGGTGAGGGGAGAGAGAAAGACACGGCCAAAGAGAGAAAAGAAGAGAGAAAGCCTGAATCTGATGAGGAAGAAAAGAGAGAGAAGAGTTTGGCCAAAGAGGTAAAATCAAAGAGAAAACAAAGAAATTTCTATGCAAAAACAAGTGAGGTTAAGCGAGCATTACTTTTAAAACGGCCAATTGTTGTACTCATGTACAAAGAGACCCTTTTAAACACTGACCAACTTGACTCTTCTTTGCCTAGTGTTGTTGTTCCTCTTTTGCAGGAGTTCGAGGATGTGTTTCTTGAGGAATTACCACATGGTTTGCCACCTACCCGAGGGATTGAACATCAAATCGATTTCATGCCCGGTGCATCAATTCCAAATTGACCAGCATATAGGAGCAACCCTGAAGAGACGAAGGAGCTTCAAAGACAAGTTGAAGATTTGATGAAGAAAGCGTACGTGAGGGAAAGCATGAGTCCTTGCGCAGTTTTGGTGATTCTAGTGCCTAAGAAGGATGGGACATGGAGAATGTGTGTTGATCGTAGAGCCATCAACAACATAACGACAAAATATCGCTACCCTATTCCTCGCTTAGATGATATGTTAGATGAGCTGCATGGTTCTTGCATGTTTTTTAAGATTGATCTTAAAAGTGGGTATCATCAAATACGAATGAAAGAAGGAGATGAATGGAAGACAACGTTTAAAACTAATATGGGCTGTATGAGTGGTTAGTTATGCTGTTTGGATTAACTAATGCACCTAGCACTTTCATGCGTTTAATTAATCATGTTTTGCATGCTTTCATTGGTAAATTCGTTGTTGTGTATTTTGATGATATTCTGATTTATAGCAAGAGTTTACATGAACATATCTCACATTTGCGTTTGGTTTTGGATGTGTTTAGAAAGGAGAAGTTATATGCTAACCTCAAAAAGTGTACTTTCTGCACCGATAAGCTTGTTTTCCTAGGTTTTGTTGTGAGTGCTAAAGGTATTGAGGCTAATGAAGCGAAGATCAAAGCCATCCAAGATTGGCCGACCCCCTCCAGTATAGGTGATGTTAGAAGTTTTCATGGACTTGCTAGTTTTTACAGGAGGTTCGTGAAAGATTTTAGCACCATTGTTGCACTACTTACCCAAGTTATCAAGAAGAACATTTCATTCAAATGGGGTGAAGAACAAGAGAAGGTGTTTCAGCTCATTAAACATAAGCTTACTCATGCTCCTTTACTGGCTTTACCTAATTTTTCTAAAACGTTTGAAATTGAATGTGATGCTTCTGGTGTAGGTATAGGCACTGTTCTTATGCAGGATGGAAGACCACCTATGCATACTTTAGTGAGAAGCTAAGTGGGGCTGCACTTAACTACCCCACTTATGACAAAGAGTTGTACACATTAGTTTCGAGCTTTGGAGACATGGCAGCACTACTTGTGGCCCAAGGAGTTTGTGATTCATACGGATCATGAATCCTTGAAGCATTTGAAAGGTCAACACAAGCTTAACAAGAGACATGCGTGATGGGTTGAATTCATTGAGACTTTTTCCTATGTCATTCAGTATAAACAAGGTAAGGAAAATGTGGTTGCAGATGCGTTTTCACGCATGTATGCCTTAATCTCTACTCTTGATGCTAAGTTTCTTGGTTTTGAGCACATTAAGGGACTTTATCTTGATGATCATGACTTTGAGGAGATTTATAGAGCATGTGAAAAGTAAGCAGAAGGTAAGTTCTACAGGCATGAGGGCTTCTCGTTTAGAGGAAATAAGTTGTGTGTGCCTAATTGTTCATTGAGAGACTTGTTAGTTTGGGAATCCATGGCGGAGGGTTAATGGGACACTTTGGAGTTGTCAAAACTCTAGTTATTTTACAGGAGCACTTTTATTGGCCACACATGAAACAGGATGTTGAGAGAATTGGTGGTAGATGTGTCACCTGTAGGCAAGCTAAATCGAGAATTCAATCGAATGGTCTTTACATGCCCTTACCTATTCCTAGTTCACCTTGGATTGATATTTTTATGGACTTTGTTTTGGGTTTACCAAGGAGTGGGCATGGAAGGGATTCAATCTTTGTGGTTGTAGATCGTTTTTCTAAGATGGCTCTTTTTATCCCTTGTCATAAGACTGATGATGCTTCTTATGTTACAGATTTGTTCTTTAGGGAGATTGTACGGTTACATGGTATTCCTAGGACAATCGTTTCAGATCGGGATGCTAAGTTCTTGAGTTACTTTTGGAAAACATTATGGGGAAAACTAGGAATGAAACTTTTGTTTTCTACTACTTGTCATCCTCAAACTGATGGTCAGACAAAAGTAGTTAATAGGACTTTATCCACTTTGTTGAGGGCTATCATTAGTAAGAACATTAAGACCTGGGAGGATTGTCTACCATATGTTGAGTTTGCTTATAATCGCACCATTCATTCTGCTACTAAGTTTTCACCATTTGAAATTGTTTATGGTTTTAATCCTTTAACTCCTTTGGATTTAACACCTTTACCTATTTCTGAGCATATGAACTTAGATGGTAAGAAGAAGGCAGAATTTATGAAGCAACTCCATGAGAGGGCACAACTCAACATAGAGAGTAGAACCGAACAATACATGAAGCAAGCTAACAAGGGACGTCAGCAGCAGGTTTTTAAGCCTAGTGATTGGGTGTGGTTACACATGAGGAAAGAACAATTTCTAGCACAAAGACGTTCTAAGTTGCTACCCTGAGGAGATGGTCCTTTTCAAGTGCTAGAGCGGATCAATGACAATGCCTATAGACTTGACTTACCAGGTGAGTACAATGTTAACGCTACTTTCAATGTTTCTGAATTGAGTCCTTTTGATGCAAGTGCTGATTTGAGGACAAATTCTTCTCAAGAGGGGGGGAATGATGAGGACATCAAGGCAGCAAGGAATTTTCATGATCCGATTCAAGTTCTAGTTGGTCCGGTGACGAGGGCTCGATGCTAAAAGATTCAAAGAAGAGCTGAATAACCTGGTCCAGAGAGTTCTACAACAAGAAGAGAGTGTGTTCACTACTGAGGGTGAGCAAAGGGTGGTTTTACTTATCAAAGTAGAGCCGAAAGGGATACAATCAGCCGTACACGCACATTGAGTCCTTACATGGCCAACTTGCATGTTCATTCCATACATGTACACATGTAGGAGTGGTGTGTCCAACAAAGATTCAAGATTTGAATTCTTTGTTCAAGATTTGAATTCTTTGTAATCTTATTTTAGTTTAAGTTTTAGTTTCAAAATTTGAAATTTAGAATCTTTATTTCAACTTTATTATAGGAGTGAATAGGAGGAGGGAATCCTGAGTTAAATAATTCCATCCTAGGGCTTTATTTAGGCATTTCTTTCATTAAGGGTAGATTAGGAATTTTACATTTAAAGATAAAGCCTATGTGTATTTCGGCCATATAAGGCCCTCTTTTAGATTATGCAATACAGTTTTTGATGTTCATTCATATTGAGAGTTATTCTTCTTGAGTTCTTCAAGAAACTTTTTCGAACTTATCAAGGATTCCTTGTGGCATTCAATTGACTTGTCAAACGGACTTTTCATACCCGTTTGTGGTGTCTCCATCATACCAAGGTTCTTCCTTTGCTAAGCAACGGGCCGCGGTTCCACTCAACTTGAGAGGTCTTGAGGTTCGAAATTCCAGATTTGATATCGGGTTTTGTCATGTGGTTGGCATGGTTCATGTCATAGGGGAAAAGGATTTTAAAAACAGATAAAAAGTGAGCAAAAGGCTCATTAGGAGTAAGTTTTAAAAACATTTAATTTGGACTTTTCTTGGGCAAACCATAAATATCACCACCGTAGTGGCCCAGCTGGTTTTTGAGACCTGCCCCCAAGGTTACACTCTACACGACCCAATCTCTGAGTATAGCATCATGCCCATATGTGTATTTCTATCATTATTTAAATCTCATTTTACCAAATATAATCATTTACATTCATTGTGTGGTTCATTATGATCATATCATCACTCAACTGTTTATGAAAACATTGACAAAAATCTTTTTCAATCATTCATTGAAAATATTTTGAAAGAGTTCATTTTGAGGCTAAAACCATTTAAAAACCTGGCTACCAAAAGGGGTAGAAGTCCTACCTCAATACCTGGTATCGCAATTCAATACCACAGTCCTGCTCCGCTATACGTTAGCTCTATAGAACCACAAACAACCTTAAACATGAACTAGGTTTGATAACATTTATCTTAGGGTACCCGAGTCTACATTGCTATCTTATGGTGTCTTAGTATGCCATTAAGGTTCATAAAATCATACTATAAAGTTAAAATCTCAATCTGGCTTTAAAATAGGAAAAACGGGTGAAAAATGATCATTTTTCCTTGCGGCCGGTTGGTTTGTCAAATTCTCTAGTCCAGCCTGCCGAACTACTAAGTTTGGTCTACTGACCATATGGGTCCAACCTGCCAAACCTGCTATGAGTTTGGCTTGCCGATGCTATGAATCTGGCCTACCGAACTGGAAAAATCTAAAAACTTCCATGTTCAAGCTTTAGCCTCCCCGAGCTCAAATCTTCATTTCCAACCTGTTTTCCAATTCCAGAGCATGCACAATGATCATAAATGATAGAAAAATATACTAGAGCACTAAAGAAATCCAAAAATGGTGAAAAAGGAAAACTTTGATTTAACTTGGTTTTTGTTCGATCTAGCTTAGATTCATGATAATCTAGGTTCCACAAACTTAGATTAAGGTTTTCCTAAGCTCAAATTTCCAAATACAAGGAAAATGGAAAAATTGAAAAAAAGTTTAAAAGTTTGAAAGTTTAGTAAGCCAACCTCAAATTTGAGCTTTGAATCACGTTTATGGAGGCTTAATCTTGCTTCCTAGCTTCCAATCTAGCTAGAGATCAAAGCTTGAACTCAAAATTTTTAAATCAAAAGAGAGGGAACAGAGAGAGAGAGGCAGTGAGAGAGAAAGACAAGAGAGAGAGTCTGAGAGTGAGAGAGAGAGCGCGTGAGAGTGAGGAAGAAAGGGAGAGTGAGTGAGATAAATAGAGAAGAGGGAAGGTGGTTTCCAACATAAAAACCACGTTTAGCACACAGGTTTCAAATGGGACGTGTTTGGTATTTGACAGATTGTTTTGTTTAAAAATTCAAAATAACAAAATGGTTAAATTAAAAATGATTAGAAGTAACATTAATTTGGAAATATCACAAAGTGGTTAAATTAAGTTTCAAATTACATTATGGCACACTAATTCACCATCTTATACCCTAATCAGACTTAATTAATTTCAGGGTGTTACAGCTCTCTACTCCTAAAAAGAATTTCATCATCAAAATTACAAATCATTTAAAAAGAAAAAAAAATGCAGATACAACTCTGGCATAGTTGACTCTAACTCTCAAGTGGCTTCATCAACTCCATGATGCTGCCACACGACTTTCACTAATAGGATGTCGCAAGTTTATCACCTTTCGATCGATAATCTGGACTGGCACCTCCTCGTATGTCATGTCCTCCTAGATTTGTACATCATGGAATGAAACTATCTTGCTTTACTCAGGCGGACACTTCCAAAGCATCAACACATGAAATATGTTGTAGACATGAGAGAACTTAGAAGGAAGATCAAGCCGATAAGCAACCAGACTAACCCGTTGAGTGATCTCGAACGGTCCAATGTACCTCGGTGTAAGTTTCCCACTTAAACTAAAACGAGATATACCTTTGTGCAACGATACCTTCAAAAGCATGAAATCTTCTACTTCGAATTTTAGGGGTTGGTGTCTTCTATCTGCATAACTTTTCTATCTACTCTGAGCTGCTTTCAACCGATCATGAATTACGGTGACTTTCTCATTGCTTCACCGATTTCGTCTGGCCTGAGAACAATCCTATCTTCTAGTTCTACTCAACACACTAGTGACCGACACAATCGTCTATAAAGGGCTTCAAATGGTGCCATCCCGATGCTTGCTTGATAACTGCTATTATATGCGAATTCTATGAGATGTAAATACTTCTTCCAATTCTTGCTGAAGTCTAAGACACACGCACGCAATATATCTTTAAGGATTTGAATGACTCGCTTAGATTACCTATCAGTCTGAGGATGAAAAGTCATGATTCTATCTACCATTCTTACAGTAACCCTGCCAGATTTGACTTCCCTTTTTATGCTAATATCAGTGCTTACATCATCATGAATATACAGATCTAATATTGGATACTGATTCTTGGTGGATAGACACAATTTATTCATAACACGTGTCACATTATAGTTTTTTTTCTTTTTAGATACATGTTTTCTTGTCACAAAAGATGGAGCAATATTTTTTTTCTTCTAAGTTGCAAATTTATAATTTTTGGTGGATTAGATGAAACAAGTTGAGAGAGCTAGTAAAACAGATGATAGTTTTGATCAAGATCGTCATTGTTGAGTTAAAAGTCAGAGAAGTAGTCATATTATCAATAGTTGTAGAAGTGATTGTCAACCGCGGAGTAAATAAAAAGCTTATAAATAGTACCATCCTCATTCATATTGTTGTTGTGTGTCGATGTTTTTGGTGTTTCTTGTAAGCTTGCTAGCTCAGTGTATGGGGATATTTGAATTGATGGGCTTGAAAAAACATCAACACTTTTATCCTTCCAATCTTTTTGAGGGTATGCTTGCTTATTGTGACCGTAACCCTGGCAATGACTTCATCTCCTAATAATTTCTAGGTTGCAATCCCTATTTCGCTTTATGATTTCAATTCCATTGTAACGTATTGTATTGTTATCATACTCATGTCTAGTATTAGAATTCTACCATCCACATTAATGAGGGAAAAAAATTATATCACTAATGTATGGCGACAACAAAAGTTACATACGAAGCCAATGCAATTTGTTTTTCAATATCAATGGGTTACATTGTGCTTCCAATACATCTACCGCTATACGTCAATTAATAATAATAGCCGCACATAAACGGTTGTAAAAAATTTTGTTTCTTTTTTCCACTAGAGAACAACAAAAAGTTACATATTATGCTCATGCAAGTTACGCTTCCATGTTACTCGGTTATGTGAAAAGAATGTAAGGAAAATAGGGAAGAGATGAATATGTGTAAACAGAATACTCTACTATATTTCGCACTTGAATTATACAAGACCAAAAAAATCATTTATATACAAGAGATAGCCTAACGGCTATATGTGACCAACGGTAATAAACAATTTATAAAAGGAATGATTTCTAAAGGAAAGAATTCATTTCCTGAAACAAAGCATTATTGCATATTAATTCTAGATGGTATCAACCTGTGAGAGATAGCTAAGCATTGTGCCTAGTTTGTGCCTAGTTTGTTATATGGTATCAAACTCTTACATCTCATGATTGTAGGAGATTGTGTTAGTCTCTCATTAATTTGGAACTGATTATGTGGGGTCTTTATCAGGCCCCCTGAAGCTAGGAAGTAGAATAGAGTGGACTACTAGCTTGAAATGGAAAGCATTGAAAGCTCTTGGGGAAGTGTTTTAGTGAGAATGTCTACAATTTGTCAAGAGGATGGCACATATGCAGTGGAAAGGGCACCATCAATAACCTTTTCGCGAACAAAGAGATAATCAAGCTCAATGTGCTTTGTTCGAGCGTGAAAGACAGAATTGTGAGACATATGCAAGACACTTTGTTGTCACACAGGAAGCGAGGTGAGCAAGGTAATGTAATGCCAAGATCATTGAGAAGATATCGTAACCATGTAACTTCAACTGCAATGGTAGACAATGAACGATACTCTACTTCGGTGCTCGAATGAGAGAAAGTTGGTTACTTTTTTGAAACCCAAGAGATAAGATCTGAACCAAGAAAAATAAAATAACACATGGTGCTACGATGTATATCAGGAGGACTAGCCTCTCCATCGCAAAAGATAAATAGAGTGAGAAACTTTGTGATGAAAAGCGTAAACCATACGTGAGAGTGCCTTTGATATATTGAAGAATTCTTTTCACACCTCATAAATAATTTTTTGTTGGGTTTTGAAATTATTTGCATGCAAGGTTAATAGCATGTGTAATGTTCGATCTAGTAAAGGTGAGATACTATAGAGAGCCACAAAGTTGGCGACGTTCAATGGCATTGGTAGGTTTAGGGAGGGGATTTGGTCTGATACCTGTGGGTGTGTTAGTTTTTGAAGCTTCCAGCATATGTGATTTGGCAAAAAGGTCCTTCGAATATTTGGTTTGAGATAAGAATAAACCACAAGGAAATGGTTGGATCTTACGATGAAGAAAAAAGTGTAAATTGCCAAGATCTTTGAATTCAAAGGTTGGTAAGGGATGGACCTTTAAGTCACTTAAAAGTGGAATCTATACCTCAACGTGAATCTTGTTTAGAAGGTAAAATAACCAAATGACCATTCGGGTTTGAGGGCAATAGAGCCGAAGGGTTCTAAAACTTGTGCATAGTGATGTTTACGGACCGATGAACATCCGGGCACGAGGAGGGTATGAGTACTTTATCACTTTATTGATGATCACTCTAGGTATGGGTATGTGTACCTAATGCACCATAAAAGTAAAACTTTTGACAAGTTTAGGGAGTTTTGGGCTGAAATGGAAAAGCAATTGGGTAGACCCATAAAGGCACTTCGATCCGATCGAGGTGGAGAATACCTTTCTGATGAGTTCTTGGGACACTTATTAGAGAATGGGATTTTATCCCATTTGACTATGCCGGGCACTCCGCAACAGAATGGCATAGCTGAGAGAAGAAATAGGACTTTATTAGACATGGTCATGTCCATGATGAGTTATTCATCTACACCTTTATCCTTTTAGGGATATGCACTACAAACCACATGTTATCTTTTGAACAATATGCCTTCAAAATCGGTCTCTAAAACTCCTCACGAGTTGTGGACGGGCAAGAAGACATCCTTAAACCATATTCAAATATGGGGATGTCCGGCTCATATATTGTTTAAGGATATGAATAAGTTGGAAGCACGTTTAGAAGTTTGCATGTTTGTAGGATATCCGAAAGGGACTAAAGGGGGTTATTTATATAACCTAAAGGAAAATAAAGTCATAGTTTCAACTTATGCAACTTACCTTTAGGAGAGTTACGTGGATGACTTTAAGCCTCAAAGCAAAGTGGTGCTCGAGGAGTTGAGGAGTGATCCACTCACTCTACGGGTTCTAAATGAAACCGTTCCGATCAGTGTAGAAAAACCAAACGAACCTAAACAACAACCTAAGGGGCTTCTATTTGATATGTATGCCCTAAGGAGTAAAAATGTAATACGTTTTTGGAGACATTTTTATCAATAAAGAATTTATTCATTTACATATACCAAATTTGTCCTTTTATGTTTATATTTGTTGAATGTATGTTAAGCAAACAGTAGTCTGAGACTGTCAGCCTAAACCTTTAAGAATTGGGCATATGATGGACTGATTATGCGGAAGACACGATTCTTAAGGTGACGGTCTAAAACATATGATCCACAATCGAGGGAATAAAGTTGGGCGCTTTATTCATGCAAAGATTGTTATGTTGTCTATATCCCTAAAGGGAGATGGTTTGTCTTGACCATCGGAGTTGGACTCCGTGAATAGAAACATCGGCACGTTGTCATAGGTGACGATGTGTTGGATCGGGACACATAGTGAATTGATTTGGATTAATAATTCTGTCTTTGCAAATCGATTCACTTTAGGCAATCATTTGTATTGTATCTTAATCCTAAGTTGGATAGTGGGCCCGTTGTCTTGACTTGTGTCTTTTGATGTACCAAAGGGTGACTCCCACATCTCAATAGTGGTATGCATGCCGGTACGTTGGAGGCATGACTCTTGATGGCGTAGACTTGTTATTCATAGATATGGAATCCATAGCTCCTCTTTAGGAGTAATGATATCGTCTTATATGCGTTATCTTATAATTGGAAAACTGAAGCGCTCAACCATTTGGATACATAGGTGTAACCGAATGGTATACTATCTTTGGATGGTAAGTTTTCTAATGGTGAGATAATGGAACATAAGATAAAAATAATCGGAAAAGGTAAGACAGAATTTGTCCTTAAGCTGATTATGGATTATCATATGGGGATACAATACACTTTGATATGTCATGGAAACTTAGCTATATGGGCTTCGTAATTCTATAAAGTTCGAGAGTGCAGCTCCAAGCTTTTAGTGGAGTAGCGTTGGAGTTGATAATTGTGAAATGTATATTTGGTATATTAGATTTCATAATTATGAAGAGCTTGAACTTTATAGGTCCATTTTGGTCCCCTTTGCTAGCTCACAAAATCCTGTAACGATACGGCGTGCTTTTTCAATAATTGGTGACTTATGTCGGATTTATCGGATTGGTTTAAAATTTGAAAGAATCAAATAATTCATGTTTGTTTATTGGTTAAATTAATTTTGTAATAAAATTAATTTAATATAAACTTGTTGAATTATTAGGATCGGATAATTCTTGTTTGTTTATCGGTAGATTTAATTAGATAAATTAAATCAAGATAAACTTATAGAATTATTGTGAATTGATTTATTTTCTTAAAGATTATCTTGATAAAGTTTTTTTTGATCAGATAACTTCTCTATTGGGTTATTTGAATCAAAACTGAGACTTTATCCTATAGAATCTTGGGTGGAAAATAAAAGATTCGTGGAGATATTTACGTGGCAGTTTGGCCTGCCGATCTACATGTTCGGCCGGCCGATGGGGCCTGTTCAGCCTGCCGATCGACGAGAGATAAGATTACACGTTTTCACGCCTATCTTATCAGATATTGATCCGAACTTGATTCTGTTTCGAGTTTTTGAGACCTAATCTGATAAGGACTGACCCCAGGACCTAAAGGGAGTAAGTCTCATGAGTTACTTAGATCAATTAAGAGATTAAAAGGGATACTCTTCTGGTAAGCATCTGAAAACTCCCTGAGATCTTTTGTTCACAAATCACGAATACTAGCTTTGGGTTCTCTCGACTGTTTGGAAGGAGAGTCACCAATGGAAGAGATGTATGTGTGAGCCCACACTCACTCCGATCGTGGATAGAGAATAGCAAAGAAGACCAGTTGGTTGAGGCTCTTCTGGAACGTTACTTCTCTTCACAGGTTGCCGAGGTTCTTTGGCACACAAAGGTTAGTAAGATCTATTTAATTTATACATATAGCATGTCAAACTTATGTTTTGGAAAAATACCCTGATGTTAAAATTTTTAAAATTCCCGTTGCATACCTCACACTGTTTTTTCCAACAATTGGTATCAGAGCCATAGGTTTTTGTATAAATTTACAAGTTTGTGATCATACTATATGTATAAATTTTGTGATCTTAATCTCTCCTATGCTTGAATTTAATAAAGAGTTGGCACTCTAGGTTTCTATATCATTATATGTTGTCGTGGATTATATGGTGAATGTTCATTAATTAATTATGGTTGATTAAATTGTTATTTAATTATTTATTAATTAATTAATTTATACCGGTTATGGTTCCTTATAGGTTAGAATATGTATCTAGGTTTTTCATGTAATTAGATGGCGGACTATCATCTCCATCTAAAAATTGTTATTTAATTTTAAATTTATGAGAATTTTGTAATTAAATAATTATTCACAAAAAATGATCTAGAAGACGGATATAGAAGATGGATGATGGCACACCCAGGTATTTCCTATGTCTCTAATTTTTTGTTTTTGTACTATTGAAAATAAAATTAATAAATTGCATTAAAATTGTATTTTATGGAATGGAGATTTCTGCTCGGTCGGCATGCCGAACCTTCAGTTCGGTAGGCCGATGGTCACAGATCGGTAGGCCAGACGTGTGGTTCGGCTGGCCGTCAGTGGGGCAGAAATAGGTTGTTTCTGCCGGCAGGCCGAACATCCAGTTCGGCATGCCAAACTTTTATGGGTCGGTAGGCCGATCTTTTCGATCGGCAGGCCGATGAAGCATGACCGGCAGGCCGATCATCCAGATCGGCCTGTCAACCGAGAGATGGAAAATTTCTAGAAAAGGTGAAATTTTTGCGATGCAGTTTTAATTTTATTTTTGAGACAATTATGAGAAATATTAAATTTCGATATGACCGAAAATATAAAGTATTTGATTCATACAGGATTGAAGACTTGAAGATGGGAATTATGTGAAGAAGGATACAACTTGAGGATTCAAGCATGAAGAATCGATATATGTCTCGATTATTCTCTTGTAATCTTAGTTTTCTATTCTCTAGGGTGGAGCCATAATATTACAGTTATTATTATTTTGCTTCTAGCTTTGCTTAATTGCTTTGCTTATCTACATTATAATATGATTTGCCATGTATATTGATAACATGTCATATAGAATAGAAAGTGCCGCTCATATTAAAATTATTCATGCATAATTTTAAAATAAAACCTTGATTTCAAAAGATTGAGTGGGGGAAGGTTTTTGAAGAAAGAACCTAAGGCCTCCATCATTGGTCCATAGGAAGAACATGGTGGTCCCGACCCCTAGGAAGGGATTTCTATCATGTACGAGATTGGATCTCTAAGAGGATAAGGTATTTTAGCATGATTTATGGTTGCACACCCCTAGGTGGTGATTATAAACCATGGATAAAATATTGAAACGATGGTTATACACTCACGTTAATTTTATTATTAACCTCCCCTAGGAGCTCTGTTAATAAAATTAATGGCCAAAGAAACGATTATTAATATATGTTGGATCATACGGGTCCTGGATGGCATATATCAATCAGGAGGGGATCCATGTTCCTGATTGAATTTGGCATGACTCCCCTAGGAGCTTGATTGAATTTTGAGTTGGGAATTATCGTTGTAAGGTTGTGATATTTTCAAGGTTTTGACACATAAACACATTTGTATGATTTTACATGATTGTGTTATCTTACTAAATTATTATGATATGTTTGCTTATGTTTGGTATATGATTCTTTATTGTAGATTAAAAATGTCTAAAAATGCTTTATCATCGATACTTGACAAAAACCAATTAACCGGTGAGAACTACAATGATTGGAAACGGAACCTGGATATTGTCCTATCCTTTGAGAAACTAAAATATGTTCTGACAACCCCTTGTCCTCCTGAGCCTACGAGAGACTCATCTAATAAGCAATTACATGCGTATGACTACTGGAAAGATGCTAATGATTAGGCCCGCTGCTATGTTATGGGTAGCATGAATAATGTCCTGCAGGCTTAACATCAAGATTATGAGACCACGAAGCAGATCTTGGATAATCTTGAGAACATGTTTAGAGGCCAGGCCATAACAAAATGGCAAGGGGCGCTTCAGAAACTCTTAAACTGTAGATAGAGGTCAGGGACATCTGTAAAGGAGCACATGATGTTGTTCATGGGTTACCTCGCTAAAGCTCAAACCAATGGAGCCGACAGCGATGCTGAAACTCAGATGACTATGGTCTTTGAGACTCTATCTAAGGAATTTATTCCATTTAGAGCTATATTTAATTTAAGCAATAGACGGGATATGACCTTAACAGAACTAATGAAACAGTTACAAGAGTTTGAACTGCTGATCAAGGAGTCTCCTGTGGGTGGTGAGGCCAACATGGTAGCTACTTCTGGTTCCAACCCCAACTCTGGGAATGGAAAGAAGCAACGAGCCAAGAATGGGAAGTCTTTTGTTCCTGCTAATACCAAGAGCACGAAGAAGAAGAAGAAGAACCCAAAGAAGCTTAAGTGCTTCTTCTGTGGAAAGGTCGGGCATATTAAGAAGAATTGCAAGGACTTCCTTTCTAAAGGAGGTAGGTGTGATCTTCTGTATTTAGAAACTTGTTTAGTTGAGGAATCCAGTGACATTTAGGTCATAGATTCAGGTGCAACTAATCATGTTTGTGTTTCTCTATAGGGGTTCAAAGAAATGAGAAGTCTGCTGCATGAAGACTTCACGCTTCGAATGGGCGATGGATCCTTGGTCTCAGCGGAAGCAATGGGAGATTGTTAGATATGTATGCCCTAAGGAGTAAAAATGTAATATGTTTTTGGAGACATTTTTATCAATAAAGAATTTATTCATTTACATATACCAAATCTTGTCCTCTTTACGTTTATATCTGTTGAATGTATGTTAAGCAAACAGTAGTCTAAGACTGTCAGTCTAAACCTTTAAGAATTGGGCATATGATGTACTGATTATGCGGAAGACACGATTCTTAAGGTGACGGTCTAAAAATATGATCTGCAATCGAGGGAATAAAGTTGGGCACTTTATTCATGTAGAGATTGTTATGTTGTCTATATCCCTAAAGGGAGATGGTTTGTCTTGACCATCGGAGTTGGACCCATGAATAGAAACATTGGCACGTTGTCATAGGCGATGATGTGTTGGATCGGGACACAAAGTGAATTGATTTGGATTAATAATTCTGTCTTGGCAAATCAATTCACTTTAGACAATCATTTGTATCGTATCTTGATCCTGAGATGGATAGTGGGCCCGTTGTCTCGACTTGTGTCTTTTGATGTACCAAAGGGTGACTCCCACATCTCAATAGTGGTATGCATGCTGGTACATTGGAGGCATGACTCTTGATGGCGTAGACTTGTTATTCATAGATATGGAATCCATAGCTCCTCTTTAGGAGTAATGATATCCTCTTATATGCGTTATCCTGCAATTGGAAGACTGGAGCGCTCAACCATTTGGATACAAAGGTGTAACCGAATGATATACTATCTTTGGATGGTAAGTTTTCTAATGGTGAGATAATGGAAAGTAAGATAAAAATAATCGAGAAGGCAAGACAGAATTTGTCCATAAGCTGATTATGGATTATCATATGGGGATACGATACACTTTGATATGTCATGGAAACTTAGCTATACGACCTTCGTAATTCTATAAAGTTCGAGAGTGCAGCTCCAAGCTTTTAGTGGAGTAGCGCTGGAGTTGATAATTGTGAAATGTATATTTGGAATATTGGGTTTCATAATTATCAAAAGCTTGAACTTTATAGGTCCATTTTGGTCCCCTTTGCTAGCTCACAAAATCCTGTAACGATACGGCGTGCTTTTTCAATAATTGGTGACTTATGTCAGATTTATCGGATTGGTTTAAAATTTGAAAGAATCAAATAATTCATGTCTGTTTATTGGTTGAATTAATTTTGTAATAAAATTAATTTAAGATAAACTTGTTGAATTATTGGGATCGGATAATTCTTGTCTGTTTATCGGTTGATTTAATTGGATAAATTAAATCAAGATAAACTTGTAGAATTATTGTAAATTGATTTATTTTCTTAGAGATTATCTTGATAAAGTTTGTTTTGATTAGATAACTTCTCTATTGGGTTATTTGAATCAAAACTGAGACTTTATCCTATAGAATATCGGGTGGAAAATAAAAGATTCACGTAGATATTTACGCGGCATTCGGCCTGTCGATCTACGTGTTTGGTCTGCCGATGGGGCCTGTTCAGCCTGTCGATCGGCGAGAGATAAGATTATGCATTTTCACACAGATCTTATCAGTTATTGATCCAAACTTGATTTTGTTTCGAGTTTTTGAGACCTAATCTGATAAGGACTGACCCCAGGACCAATCGCTATATAAAGGGAGTAAGTCTCATGAGTTACTTAGATCAATTGAGAGATTAAAAGGGATACTCTTCTGGTGAGCATCTGAAAACTCGCTGAGAGCTTTTGTTCACAAATCACGAACACTAGCTTTGGGTTCTTTCGATTGGTTGGAAGGAGTGTCACCGGTGGAAGAGCTATATGTTTAAGCCCACATTCACTCCGATCGTGGATACAGAATAGCAAAGAAGACCAGTTGGTTAAGGCTCTTCTGGAACGTTACTTCTCTTCACAAGTTGGGGAGGTTCTTCAGCACACAAAGGTTAGTAAGATCTGTTTAATTTATACATATAGCATGTCAAACTTGTGTTTTGGAAAAATACTCTAATGTTAAAATTTTTAAAATTCCCGCTACGCACCTCACACTGTTTTTTCCAACAGCTTCAGCATAGTGGGAGGATCGGGCGTCAACCCTAGAGGTATATGTGTAATGGTGAGGCCTTCTTGGCTGAATTGGATGAGCATGATAGGGATCCTTATACGTATATAGAGACTATGGAGGATGTTGATTCGAAACTCTAGACAAAGGCCATGATCATAGAGATGAAGTCTATGGAGACTAATCGGGTCTGGGAGCTTGTTGATCTTCCTGAAGGGGTAAAACCCATAGGCTATAAGTGGATCTACAAGAGGAAAAAAGGTGTGGAAGGAAAGGTCAAAACCTTTAAGACTAGATTGGTAGCTAAGGGTTGCACACAAAAGTAAGGTATCGATTATGAGGAAACCTTTTCCCCTGCAGTCATGCTTAAGTGCATCCGGATTATCTTATCTATAGCTGCCGCACTCAATTATGAGATTTGGTAGATGGATGTCAAGACGGCTTTTCTAAATGGCTATCTTCATGAGTCCATTTATATGGAACAACCAAACGGGTTCAGGGCCAAGGGTTAAGAAGGTAAGGTTTGTATGCTACTAAAGTCAATTTATAGACTTAAGCAAGCTTCCTGTTCTTAGAACATAAGATTTGATCAGGTGATCAAGACTTATGGGTTCTCACAAAATGTGGATGAGCCATATGTTTACAAACACATTAAGGATGGGAAGGTATTTTTTCTACTACTCTATGTAGATGACATAACGATGTTAGGGCATTGTCATTGATCAAATTATGGTTGACCAAGCAGTTTGACATGAAGGACTTGAGCAAGGCTAATTTTGTTCTCAGTATCCAGATTTTTCATGATAGGAAGAACAAAATGATAGCTTTGTCTCAAGCTGGCTATATAGATAAAATTCTCAAGAGGTTTACAATGTAGGATTCCAAGAAAGGTGGGCAACCATCTAGGTCTGGAATTACTCTTTCTAAGAAAGACTCTCCAAAGTCTGAGGAAGAAAGAGAATACATGAAGAAGGTGCCTTATACTTTGGCAGTGGGTAGTTTCATGTATGCCATGCTTTGTACACGACTGGATATTTGTTACATGATCGGGATTGTAAGTTGATTTCAAGTGAATCCAGGACCGAACCACTGGGTTGCGGTAAAACATATTTTCAAGTACTTGAGAATGACTCGAGGGTATATGCTTGTATATTTGGGTGAGGACTTAATTCCTCTAGGATATACTAATTTGAATTTTCAATCCTATCTGGATTCGAGGAGACCAACTTCAAGTTTTGAGTTTACTCTAGGCAGCAGTGCCATCAGTTGGGGAAGTGTGAAGCAAGATTGCACTTTAGATTCAACAATAGAGGCCAAGTATGTGGCAACTAGTGATGCTTCGAAAGAAGCAATATGGCTCTGCAAATTTCTTAGGGATCTGGAGGTAGTTCTTGGTATGGATAAAGCAGTATCACTATGCTGTGATAACAGTGCGGTGGTAGCTAATGCTAAGAAACCAAGATTTCACAAGAAGAGTAAGCATATTGATTGGAAGTATCATGTGATAAAGGACTTCATTGAGGAGGGGCAAGTCACAGTGTACAAAATCACATTAGAGGACAATTCATTTATTCATGAAGACACTGACTAGGAGAGTCTTCGAGAGGCATGTGGAAGCTATAGGAATGCGAGATTTGTCAAATTTACTCACTTAGTGCAAGTAGAAGATTGTTAGATGTGTATACCCTAAGGAATAAAAATGTAATATGTTTTTGGAGACATTTTTATCAATAAAGAATTTATTTATTATTTATATACCAAATCTTGTCCTCTTTACATTCATATTTGTTCAATGTATGTTAAGCAAACTATAGTCTAAGACTGTCGGTCTAAACCTTATGAATTGGACATATGATGGACAGATTATGCAAAAGACATGATTCTTAAGGTGACGTCTAAATCATAATATCCGCAATCAAGGGAATAAAGTTGGGCGCTTTATTCATGTAAAGATTTCTATGTTGTCTATATCCCTAACAGAAGATGGTTTGTCTTGACCATCATAGGTGGACTCCGTGAATAGAAACATTAGCACGTTGTCATAAGTGACGATGTGTTGGATCAGAACATAAAGTGAATTGATTTGGATTAATTATTCTATCTTGGCAAATCAATTCACTTTAGACAATCATTTGTATTGTATCTTAATCCTAAGATGAATAGTGTGCCTATTATCTTGACTTATGTTTTTTGATATACCAAAGGGTGACATCCATATTTTATAGTGGTACGTATGCCGGTACATTGGAGGCATGACTCTTGATAGCGTAGACTTGTTATTCATAGATATAGAATCCATAGCTCCTCTTTAGGAGTAGTGATATCCTCTTACATGCGTTATCTGTAATTGAAAAATTGAGGCACTCAACCATTTGGATACATAGGTGTAACCAAATGGTATACTATCTTTGGATGGTAAGTTTTTCGATGGTGAGATAATGGAACGTAAGATAAATATAATCGAAAAGGTAAGACAAAACTTGTCTTTAAGTCGATTATAGATCATCCTATGGGGATACAATACATTATGATATGTCTTGGAGACTTAGCTACTCGGGCTTCATAATTCTATATAGTTCAAGAGTGTAGCTCCAAGCTTTTAATGAAGTAGCGTTAGAGTTGATAATTATTAAATGCATATCTGGGATATTGGGTTTCATAATTATCGGGAGCTTGAAATATATAGGTCCATTTGGTCCCCTTTGCTAGCTCACAAACATCCTACAATGATACGGCGTGTTTTTCCAATAATTGATGACTTATGTCAAATTTATCAGATTGGCTGAAATTTGATAAAATCAGATAATTCATATTTGTTTATCGATTAAATTAATTTTTGTGATAAAATTAATTCAAGATAAACTTGTTGAATTATCAGAAATATTTATTTTCCTAGAGATTACCTAGATATTACTATTTTAATCATATAACTTCTTTATTGGGTTATTTGAATTAGAACTAAGGCTTTATCCCAAGAATCTCGGGTGGAAATTAAAGATTCATAGGGATAGTTTTATCGTAGGTTTGGCAGGCTGATCTTTAAGTTCGACCTGTCGATTGAGGATGTTTGGTAGGTCGATTTGTCAATTCGGCCTGCCGACCAGCGATAAAAGGATCACGCATTTCCTCGTAGATTTTATCAGATATTGTTTTTGATTTGATCCTTATTTGAATTTTCGAGGCCTTATCAGATAAGGACTGACTCCTAAATCCAACCTTTATATAAAGAGGAATGAGTCTCTTTATTATTTAGATCTATTAAAAAATCTAGAGTGAGACTCTGTCAACGAGACTCTGCAACTCCCCGAAAGGCTATCATTCACAAATCATGAATTATAGCCTTTGGTATTTCTCTACTGGTTGGAAAGGGAATCACTTAGTGGAAAAGCTAAACAACATGAGCCCACAGTCACTCCAATCATGGATAGAGAATAGTAAAGAAGGCTAGTTGGTTGAGGTCCCTGTGGAACATTACTTCTCTTCATTGATTGTAGGAACTTTTTGGCACACAAAACGTTAGTAAGATCTGGTTAACTTATGTATATAGGATGTCAAACTTATTTTTTGAAAAATATTCTGATATAAAAATTTTAAAATTTCGCTACATACTATTTTTCCAACAAATATTACGTTTGTTTATTTATTGTTTTGCTTGTGGCTTTGTATGTTGCTTTGTTTGTTTGCATTATATTATTATTTGCCATGTCTATTGATAACATGTTATATAGAATAGGGAATACAGTTCCTTAAAATTTGTTCATGCATGTTAACATAAAACCTAAACTTTCAAATTATTAAGTGGGAGAAGGTTTTTGAAGAAAGGACCTACAGCCTCCATTGTTGGTCCATAGGTAGCACATGGGTATTCCGACCCCTAGGAAGAGATTTCATCATGTACCAAGTTAGATCTCCAAAGGGATAATTTATTTTAGTATGATTTATCCTTTACACCCCTAGGTGGTGATTATAAATCATAGATAAAATAGATGAAACGATGGTTATACACTCAACATTAATTTTATTATTAACCTTCCCTAGGAGCTTTATTAATGAAATTAATGACCAAAGAAAACGATTATTAATATGTGCTAGATTAGACGAGTCTTGGATGACATATATTAATCGGAGGGGATCCGTGTTCCTAATTAAATTTGGCAAGTCTCCTCTAGGCGGCTTGTTGGATTCTAAGTTGGGAATTATTATTGTAAGGTTGTATTTTTTTTCATGGTTTTGACACATAAACACAATAGTATGCTTACTTGTTTGTGTTATCCTACTAAACTAATATGAAATGTTTGCATATATTTGGTATATGAATATTTATTATATATTAAAATGTCTAAAAACGCTTTATCTTTGATACTTGATAAGAACATGTTAATTGGGGAGAATTATAATTATTAGAAAAGGAACCTAAATATTGTCCTATTCTTTGAGAAACTAAAATTTGTGCTGACAACACCATATCCTCCTAAACCTACCAGGGAATCCATTAATGAGCAAATCCAAGCGTATGATCTTTGGAAATATACTAATAATCAGGACTGTTGTTTTATTATGGCTAGCATGAATAACGTGCTACAGGCTCAACATGAAGATTATGAGACTGCAAATTAGATCTTGGACAATCTTAAAGACAGGTTTAGAGGCAAAGCTCTAACAAAATAACAAAGGGTTCTTTGGAAGCTCCTAAACTGCAAACAGAGACTGAGAACTCCTATAAAGGAGCATATGATATTAGTCATGGGTTATCTTGTTGAGGCTCAAACCCATGGACCTGATATCGATGACGATCACAAATAACTATGGTTTTTGAGACCCCATCTAAGTAGTTCATCCCATTTAGAGCTTCATATAACTTGAGCAATAGACTGGATGTGACCTTAACTAAGTTGTTGAAGTAGTTATAGGAGTTCAAAAATCTGATCAAGGAAGCTCTAGCCGGTGGCAAGGCTGACTTGGTAATTGGGTTTGGTTCCAATGCTAACCTAGGGAATGGAATGAAGTAGAGGGCTAAGAACGGGAAATAGGGCACATAAAGAAGAATTGCAAGGGCTTCCTATCCAACTAAAGCAGGTGTGAACTTCTGGTAATTGAGTCTTATTTAGTTGAAGAATCAAGTGACACTTGAGTCATAGATTTTAATGCGACTAATCATGTCTGTGTTTCTCTGAAGAGATTTAAGGGAAAGAGAAGTTTGCTACATAAGGACTTCACGTTGCGGATGAATGATGGATCCTTGGTGTTGGCTAAAGTAGTCGAAGATGTCCATCTTTACTTTGATAATTGTAGGATTATAGCTTTGAAAAATTATTTTTACGTTCCTAGACTTAAACGGAATTTGATATCTGTAGCTTGTTTATTTAAAGACTCTTATTTAGTTTCTTTTAATAATAAAGTGGTGATTTATAAAAAACAAATCTTTTATCTGTGATTGATGGTTGCAAAACAATCGATATTTTATCAAACCTAAGATGGACATACTGTTTAACAGCGAGGTTAATGATAATAACTCAAAAAGACTTAAAACTTTTCCCTCTAATAAGACATATCTTTGGCATTTGTAATTAGGTCATATTAGCCTAAATAGGATTCAAAGGTTGGTAAGGGATAGACCGTTAAGGCACTTAGAGGTGGAATCTATACCATAAAATGAATCTTGTTTGGAGGGCAAAATAACCAAAAGACCATTTGGGTCTAGGGGCAATAGGGCCAAAGGGATTCTTGAACTTGTGCATAGTGATGTTTGTAGTCCCATGAACATTAGAGCACGAGGAGGGTATGAGTACTTTGTCACTTTTATTGATGATTACTGAAGATATAGGCATGTCTGCCTAATGCATAATAAAAGCGAAACCTTTGAAAAGTTCAGGGAGTTTTGGGCTAAAGCAAAAAAGCAATTAGGTAAACCCATAAAAGCACTTCAATCCAATCGAGGTGGTGAATACCTCTCTGATGGGTTTTTAGGACACTTATTATTGAATGGAATTTTATCCTATTTGACTGTACCAGGCACTTTGCAGCAGAATGACATAGCTGAGAGTAGAAATAAGACTTTGTTGGACTTGGTTAGATACAAGATGAGTTATTCGACATTATCTTTATCCTTTTGGGGATATGCACTACAAATCATATGTTATCATTTGAACGATGTGCCTTCAAAATCAGTTCCTAAAACTCCTCACATGTTATGGACGGGTAGGAAGGCATCCTTAAACCATATTTGCAAATAAGGATGTTTAGCGCATGTCTTATATAAAGAAGCGAATAAGCTAGAAGGATACTTGGAAGTTTGTGTGTTTGTAGGATATCCAAAAGGGACTAAAGGAGGTTATTTCTATAACCCAAAAGAAAATAAAGTCATGGTTTCAACGAATGTGGCATTCCCCGAGGAAAGTTACATGAACGACTTTAAGTCTCAAAGTAAAGTGGTACTTGAGGAGTTGGCGAGTGAGTCTATCACTCCATGCGTCCCGGTTGAAACCAATCCAATCAATGTAGAAAAACTGACCAAATAACAACCTAAAGGGCTTCAGCATAGTGGAAGGATCGAGTGTCAACCCTAGAAGTATATGTTCAATGGTAAAGTCTTCCTGGCTGAATCGGTTGAACATGATGGGGATCCTTACACTTATGTAGAGGGTATGGAGGAGTTGATTCAAAGCTCTGGATAGAAGCCATGAACACTAAGATGAAGTCTATGGAGACAAATAGAGTCTAGGAACTTGTGGATCTTTCCCGAGGGGTAAAACCTATAGGGTGTATCTATAAGAGAACGAGAGGAACAGATAGGAAAGTCAAAACCTATAAGGCTAGATTGGTAGCTAAGGGATACACGCTAAAGGAAGGAATCAATTACGAGGAAACCTTTTCGCCTATAGGTATGCTTAAGTCCATCCGCATTCTTCTATCCATTGTTGCCGCTCTCGATTATGAGATTTGGTAGATAGATATGAAGGCAACCTTTCTAAATGGCTATCTTGATGAGTCCATATATATGGTACAACTAGATGGGTTTAAGGCTAAGGGTCAAGAGGGTAAGGTCTATAAGCTGCTAAGTCAATTTATAAACTTAAGCAAGCTTTCCATTCTTGAAACATAAGATTTGATTAGGTAATCAAGACTTATGGGTTCAAACAAAACGTGGATGTACCATGTGTTTACAAACACAATAAGAATAGAAAAAGTGGTTTTTCTACTGCTCTATGTAGATGACATTTTGCGAATTGGCAATGATGTTGGGGCATTGTCGTCGGTCAAATTATGGTTGACCAAGTACTTTGATATGGAAGACTTAGGTGAAGCTAATTATGTTCTCGGTATCTAGATCTTTCATGATAGAAAGAACAAAATGGTAGCTTTATCCCAAGCTGCCTACATGGATAAAATTCTCGAGAAGTATGCAATGCAAAATTCCAAGAAAAGTGGGCAACCATCTAGGTTGGGAATTACTCTTTCTAAGAAAAACTCACCAAAGTCTAATGAAGAAAGATAATAAATGAAGAAGGTGCCTTACGCTTCGGCAATGGTTAGTCTCATGTATACTATGCTTTATACACAACCAGACACTTGTTATGCAGTCGAGATTATAAGTAAATTTCAGTTGGATCAAGGACCGAACCACTAGGTTGCGGTCAATCATATTTTCAAGTACTTGAGAAGGACTCTAGGGTATATGCTTGTGTATTTAGACTAGAATCTAACACCTCTTGGATATACTCATTTGGATTTCCAATCCTGTCTAGATTCGAGAAGATCAACCTTTGGTTTTGTGTTTACTCTAGGTGACAGTGCCATTGTTTGGAGAAGTGTCAACCAAGATTGCACTTCGGATTTAACGATGGAGGCTAAGTATGTGGCTGCTAGTGATGCTTCGAAAGAAGCAGTGTGGCTCCGCAAGTTGCTTAGGAATCTTAAGGTTGTTTTTAGTATGGATAAGGTGGTATCGCTCTATTGTGATAATATTATAGTGATAGCTAATGTAAGGAACTAAGGTTTCATAAGAAGAGTAAGCATATCATTGGGAGTATCATCGGATAAAGGACAACATGGTGAGTAGAAATGTGGAAATTATTTGATTGCGTCTGAGGACATTATAGCCTATCAAGACTATAGGGATGCATAACATATCACATTTACTCACTTAGTGTATGTGGGAGATTGTTAGACATGGTGCACTAAGGAGTAAAATGTTGTAATATGTTTTTGGAGACATTTTATCAATAAAAATTTTATTCCTTATTCATATACCAAATGTTGTCCTTTTATGTTTATTATTGTTAAACATATGATAAGCAAACAAAAGTCTAAGACTGTCGATATAAACCTTCAAGAATTGTGCATATGATGGACAGATTATGCGAAAGATATGAATCTTAAAGATAATAGTCTAAATCATAAGATCCGCAATCGAGGAAATAAAGTTGGGCACTTTATTTATGATAAGATTGTTATGTTGTCTACATCCCTAATAGGAAATAGGTTGTCTTGGTCATTAGAGTGGGACTCCACATGTAGAAGCATTGGTGCATTATCATAGGTGATGATGTATTAGATCAGTACATAAAGTTGAATTGATTTAGGTCAATAATTCCATTTATGCAAATCAATTCACTTTAAGCAATCATATGTGTTGTGTCTTAATCCTGAAATAACTAATGGGCCCGTATTCTTCACTTATGTCCTTTGATGTACCAAAGGGTGACATCCTGACTTTATGATGGTTCGCAAACCGATACGTTGGAGACATAATTCTTGATTATGTAGACTTGTGATTCATAGATATGAAATCCGTAGCTCTTTTTGTAGAGCTAATGATATTCTCTTATATGTGCTATCCTATAATTAGAATACTGGAGCACTCAACTATTTGGATACATAGGTGTAACTAAATTGTATACTATCTATGGATAGTAAGTATTCCAATGGTGAGATAATGGAATATAAGATAAAAATAATCGTGAAAGTACAATAGAATTTATCTTGAAGCTGACTATGAATATCCTATGAGGATGTGACATATTATGATATGTTAGGAATGGTTAGCTTACTTGAAGCTTTATAGTTTTATATAGTTTTAAAGTACAACTCTAAGCTTTTAATGGAGTAGTGTTAGAGTTGATAATTAAAAAATATATATATTGGATATTGTATTTTATAATTATGGGAGCTTGAATTGTATATGTCCATCGGGTCCCCTTTGCTAATCTTGTAACAATACGATATGTTTTTCTTACATATTCGTGACTTATGTAAAATTATTAAATTGGCTGAAATTCGATAAGATTGGATAATTCATGTTAGTTTATCAATTAAATTAATCTTGTAGATTAATTTAAGATAAACAAGTTGAATTATTTGGATAATATTTTATTTTCTATGGAATTCTCTAGATATGATTGTTTTAATCAATTAACTTCTTTATTGGGTTATTTGAATTAAAATTAAAGCTCTATCAAAGACTATCAAGTAAAGAATAAAGTATTCTTAGGGATCAAATTATTGCAAGTTTGGTAGGCAGATCCGTTAGTTCGGCCTACCGATTGTGCGATAATCTGTATACGTATTTTAGACGCATTTTTCATCAAAAGTTAATCGAGATTTGAATTTTGAGGCCTTATCTAATCAAGATTTAACCCCAGATTTGACCACTATAAATGGGAGGTGAGTTTTATCAATTATTTAGATTAGTTAAGAAGCATAGAGTTAGTATTCTAGTTTGAGAAATTCTAAAACTCTCTGAGAACTATTGTTCAATATCAAGAACCTTAGTTCTAGGTCTTCTCAAGTGTTTGGAAGGAGAATCACTGGCAGAAGTGTTGTACGACATGTGACCACCCACACTCCAATTGTGGATAAAGAATAGCAAAGAAGACTAGTTGGTTGAGGCTCTTTTAGAACGTTCTTCTCTATACGGATTCGAGCCCACTTCGGTATACAAGAGAGGTTAGTAAGATTTGTCATTAATTTATATATATAGTATGTTAAACTTGTGTTTTGAAAACTACTCTGATTTTAAAATTTTTAAAATTCTGCTACATACTCGTTTTTTAACACTCTACTGCATCGTATCTCTACTACATAGTAGTGATATCTACCATGAGCAGTAGAGATCACACTATCATCTTCAACCTCTGATTTGAAGCTCTAACAATGCAAATTTGTTCTCCAAAATACAAAAATGACTCCATCTATTTGAAATAAATTACTAAAAATGAAAAAAAAATAAAACAAATATGTTTTAAACAAAATTTAAAGCAAAAAGCAAAATTAATAAGGAATCAACATACCTTAAAATCCCTAGTTTCAATATTTTGATGTAAAGCTTCTTGAAACAAACAAATAGAAGAAATTTAACGAAGTTTCACCATGGAATTGATCAAAAATCAAAGAAACTTTATCAAAACCTTCAAATATCAAGCTAGAGGTTAGAAGAAGGCTCTCATTTCTCCCACTTCTTTCACGTTCATGTACATTTCTCTCTTTTTTCTTTCTTTGTTTTTTTTGCTTCTTTTTTTTTAATTTTTATAGAGATTTTAATATCAATGTTTATTATTTAATAGATGGGCAATTTTGAACACTTATATGAAATTCATTAAACTAAGGGAATGGAGTAAAAGTTGGAAGCTTTAAAGGTACGAAACTAAAGCTCTCAAGTTTTAAAGGTATAAGACTAAATCACCCGGTTAGGCATAGTAACGTAGTTTAATTAGTGTTAAATTGCCTAGGTGGCATTGTTAGGATTCTAGATTTTGCAAACTAATAGTTTTGCAGCCCTGCTATTACCGGCAGGCCATAGTGGATGACCTGGGCAATTGGATAATATTTAAACATGTTGTGGGTATTATTGCCAAAGCACATGTATGGATTGCTTGGTTCAAACAACCACAATTATAAAGACCCCACACAATCAGTTCCAAATCAAGAGAAAATAACTCAAACTCCTACAATCCTAAGATATTGATAGACACCAAGTAAAGAGTCAACTCTTATATAACTAACTTGGCACAATGCTTAGCTATCTCTCACGGGTTGGCACAATGCTTTGTTTCTGGAAATGATTTCTTTCCTTTAGAAATTATTCCTTCCTTTTATGTATTGTTAATTACTATTGGTCGCATAGAGCCACTAGGCTATCTCTTGTATATAAATGATGTTTTTGGTCTTGTATAATTCAAGGGTGAAATGTAGCAGAGTACTTTTTTTACACACATTCATCTCTCTTGTTTTTCTTAAATTCATTTTGGTATCAAAGCTTTCTTCCTCAAGCGAAAAAAAATGTCCTCTGTTCAATAACGTAAACCTTCCATCCAATTTTTCATCAATGTGCTAGTTTAATTTCTATTAAACTCAACACCTTAAATTTTCCTCTTTGGAAATCTCAAATTTTACCTTTGATTCACAACCTTGGTGTCTTTCACCATATTGATAGTTCAGAAATACTAGCGAAAGAAATTCTCGGATTCCTCTCGTAAAATGGTGGCTAATCAAGAATATTCCACATGGTCAATAATGATGGGCTCCTTATTTCCTAGCTTCATGGCAACATGACAGAGGAAGTACTAAGCATGATCTTTTGTGGGGAGATAACATATCAAATTTGGCACTCGCTTGATGAACAACTGTTGCCCAACACTGAAGAAAATGAAGCTTAGCTAAAGACAAGCCTTTATAGATGATCAAGAGGCTCATTATCTCTTGAAGAGATATCAGAAAATTCAAGAATATCTAGGACAAATTGGCAGCCATGGGCAAACCTTTGTCAAATGTTGACAAAATTTTTCAAATTTCAAGGGGACTTGGGAAAAAAATACGGAGATTTTAGAATTTCTGTATTATCAAAACCTCCGTATCCAACCTATAACCAATTCATTTTGTCTTTACAGAATTATGAACAGGTTTATCTCGTGGAGGAAAAGTAAGAAGTTAATCATAATCAAGCATTCCTCTGCCAAAGAGATAGAGGAAGGACAACAAGGAGGATGAAGATCAAGAGGAAGAGGCAATTGTTAGAACAAAATTGTAATAAAAACCATCATCATTCAGGATCATTCATGTCAAATCACCAAGAATATTAATAAGATGCGAAAGCTAACCTGAATCCATAGCTATAATGTGAATCTTTGAATTTGTAGGTTGAGGATCTCTTAAGTTTGGTATATAAGTCCTCCTTCAAAGAATGTCTCTGTAATTTCCCTGTAGATGGGGAACAGAAAATAACGTATGTACTGACTTGGGGACCACAACCCTTTTATATAACTGCTAAATCCTAACAGTTATCATTAATTACCAATTAGCCCACCATAAAATTAGTAATTATAATTTGGTCTCTTTATATAGGAGGCTCATACTTAATGATGCATTAAAAGCCTAAAACCCAAATTAAGTACTTTTAATTAGGCAACCTTACTGATAGCCTTTAATTCACATTTATTTAATATATTAGCCCATATATTGGATTAATTCCAACAATCTCCCACTTAGGCTATATATGAAACTTTATAAATGTGAATTATACATTATCAGGGCATGAATTTTGCTATCAAAACCTTATGCATCCCAACAATCTTGTTCATTAATCATATCAATGTAGGACCAAAGCGACCTTCGTTGCATATATCGTAACTAGACCCATTAATAATCACATATACCGATACAACTAATGACAAGATCAAGCATGGATGTGTAGCATGGAAATTTCATACAATGTGATCTTAACATGCCTATTCCCAACTGGTCCACCTAAAAACCTTAACAAGATCAAACCATTCCAAAATCAGAATGTGAATAAATCAAAAACTTTATTTCTGTAGAAAATAACCTTAAAATATCCATAAACTGAAATAACTGAAAATATGTCTATATCATAAAAGCATCACAAATTACAAACTCCCACTGAAACTGAATATCCTGAAATGATATGACACCTATACGAGCAGTGTGCTCATGAAACTTTTTGGGTGGCAATCCGTTAGTAAGCATATTCGCAATCATGGAGTTTGTACCGATGTGCTTTATAGACAACTGTCCCCTCTAAACTCTTTCTTTCACAACCAGGAACTTGATCTCTATATGCTTTGACTTCGTCGAGCTCCTGTTGTTGTTGGAATATAAAACTGCTGACTTATTGTCACAAAATAACTTGAGTGGTTTTTGAATACTATCCATCATGTGCAGCCCCGTGACAAAATTCTATAGCCATATTCCATGATTGGACTCCTCATAACACGCTATGAACTCTGCCGCCATGGTAGAAGATGCTATAAGAGACTATTTAGCACTCTTCCAGGAGACAGCACCTCCAGCCAAAAGGTAGACATAGCCCGACGTAGATTTTATACTATCTTGATATCTAGCATAATCGGAGTCAGTATACCCAATGATCTCAAACTGTTCTCTGTAAACACCTCAAGACTTGTTTGGCTACTACCCAGTGATTCTTTCCAAGATTGCTTAAGTATCTGCCCAACATCCCTATAACATACGCAATACCCGGACGCGTACAAACCTGAGCATATATTAGACTCTCTACTGCTGACGCATAAAGAATCTTCTACATTTCCTTAACCTGAAAATCATTCTTAGGGCACTGATTGAGACTAAACCTATCTCCCTTAGCTACAGGGATATCTCTTGAGAACCTTTTCGATATAGCCCATTTTGTGATAATCTAAGAATATCCCGAGAGCAATCCCGGTGTATCTGTATAACTAACACAAAAGAGGTGTCGCCAAGACCCTTTATCTCAAATTTCTTTGATAGAAATCTCTTGGTTTCATGCAATAAGCCTATATCGTTCCTAGCAAGCAAAATGTCATCGACATATAAAACTAGGAAAATATACTTGCTCCTACTAAACTTGTGGTATATACAATTGTTGGAAAAAGAGTGTGCAGCAGGAATTTTAAAAATTTTACATCAGAGTATTTTCCAAAACACAAGTTTGGCATGCTATATGTATAATTAACCAGATCTTACTAACATTTGTATGTCGAAGAACTTCCACAATCCGTGAAGAGAAGTAACGTTCCAAAAGAGCCTCAACCAACTGGTCTTCTTTGTTATTCTCTATCCACAACTGGAGTGAGTGTGGGCTCACACGTATAGCTCTTCCACTAAGTGACTCTCCTTCCAACCAATCAAGAGAACCCAAAGCAAGTGTTTGTGATTTGTGAACAAAATCTCTCAGGGAGTTTTTAGATTCTCACTAGTAGAATATCACTTTTAATCTCTCAATTGATCTGAGTAACTCTTAAGACTTACTCCCTTTATATAGAGGTTGGGCCTAGGGTCAGTCCTTATCAAATTAGGTCTCAAAAACTCAAAACAAAATCAAGTTCGGATCAATATCTTGTAAGATCCGCTTAAAAACGCATAATCTTATCCTTCGCTCATCAGCAGGCCAAACAGCCTAATCGACAGGCCGAACAGGCCCTATCGGCAAGCCCAACACGTGGATTGGTAGGCCAAATTGGCGATAAAAAATCTCCACGTATCTTTTATTTTTCACCTGAGAATCTATAGGATAAAGTCTTAGTTTTAATTCAAACAACCCAATAGAGAAGTTATCTGATCAAAACAACTTTATCTAGATTATCTCTAGGAAAATAAATCAATTCCCAAAAATTCTGCAAGTTTATCTTGATCAAATTTATCCAAAATTAAATCAACCAATAAACAGATAAGAATTATCCAATCCCAATAATTCAATAAGTTTTTCTTAAATTAATTTTATCACAAAATTAATTCAACCGATAAACAGACATGAATTATTTTATTCTTCCAAATTTCAACCAATCTGATAAATCTGACATAAGTCACCAATTATTCAAAAAGCACGTCGTGTCATTATAGGATGTTGTGAGCTAGCAAAGGGGACCAAATGGACCTATAGAGTTCAAGCTCCCGATAATTATGAAACCCAATATCCTAGATATACATTTCATAATTATCAACTCCAACGCTACTCCATTAAAAGCTTAGAGTTGCACTCTCGAACTACATAGAATTATGAAGCTCGTATAGCTAAGTCTCCATGACATATCATAGTCTATCGTATCCCCATATGATAATCCATAATCGCCTTAAGGACAAGTTCTATCTTGCCTTCTTGATTATTTTTATCTTACATTCCATTATCTCACCATCAGAAAACTTACTATCCAAAGACAATATACCATTCGGTTACACCTATGTATCCAAATGGTTGAGCGCTCCAGTTTTCCAATTACAAGATAACGCATATAAGAGGATATCATTACTCCTAAAGAGGAGCTATGGATTCCATATCTATGAATAACAAGTCTACGCTATCAAGAGTCATGCCTCCAACGTACCGACATGCATACTACTATTAAGATGTGGGTGTCACCCTTTGGTATATCAAAAGACACAAGTCAAGATAGTGGGCCCACTATTCAGCTCAGGATTAAGATACAACACAAATGATTGTCTAAAGTGAATCGATTTGCTAAGACAGAATTATTAATCCAAATCAATTTACTTTATGTCTCGATCCAACACATCGTCACCTATGACAACGTGTCAATGTTTCTATTCACGGAGTCCACCTCTGATGGTCAAGACAAACCATTTCCCAAAAGGGATATGACAGCATAACAATCTTTGCATGAATAAAGCGCCCAACTTTATTCCCTCGATTGCGGATCGTATGATTTAGACCATCACCTTAAGAATCATGTGTTTTGCATAATCCGTCCATCATATGCCCAATTCTTAAGGTTTAGACTGACAGTCTCAGACTATTGTTTGCTTAACATACATTCAACAAATATGAATATAAAGGGGAAAAGATTTAGTATACAAACAATGAATAAATTCTTTATTAAGAAAAATATCTCCAAAAACTTATTACATTTTTACTCCTTAGGGCGTACATGTCTAACAACAATCATTGGCCAAATTCATCTCAAAACCGAATGAGATGATAACCTGATGAAATTTGTAATACCACTGACGAGAAGCTTGCTTAAGCCCATAGATGGATTTCTTTAATTTGCAAACCATCTTCTTTGCGTCTCTCGACACAAAGTTTTATGGTTGCACCATATAGATTGTTTTATCAATGTTGCCATTGAGAAACACAGTCTTAACATCCATCTAATGAAGGTCAAGATCAAAATGAGCCACTTATGCCGTTATAATCCTGAAAGAGTCTGAGCATTGTATCTCTCCACAGTGCCTTTCGAATCCCTCTTGGTCTTAAATAACCATTTGCAACCAATGAGTTTTTCACCTTCAAGGAATGGGACAAGATCCCAAACATCATTGTCCTTTATAGAATTTATCTCCTCATTCATGGCATCAATCTACTCTTGAGATCTGGAACTTTACATGGCTTGACAGAAGTTGATTGGATCATCTTCCACCACACCAATGTCAAACTCGTGTTCTTGGAGAAATGCAATGTAATCATCTATCACTGCGCTTTTCCTTTCTCTAGTGGATCTCTTTAATAGCATAGGTTCTTAAGGTGGTTGAGTTTGTTCTTCTGGAACAATTTCTGGAATAGGAGGTTCTTCGACATTGTCTTGATTTGGGTCTGCTTCTTGAACAATGTTAGGAATAGGAACCTGATCAATGTCAATAATAGCTATGAGAATATCAACATATTCCTCTTCAAAGACAAAGTCCCTAACATTATCTCCTCCCACAAACTTTACATCCTCAAAGAATCGGGCATTTCCCATCTCAAAAACTGACTTAGTCATGGGATCATAAAACTTGTAACCCCTGGATCTTTTAGAGTATCCAATAAAATAATAACTTATCGTCATTGAGTCCAGTTTCTTTTCATTAGGCCTATAAGGCCTTGCCTCAGCTAGACATCCCCAAACATGCAAATGCTTTAAACTAGGCTTCTTCCCCGTCCAAAGTTTGTAAGGGGCTTTGGCAGTTGCTTTAGTTGGAACCCTGTTAAGGATACATGCCGTAGTCTTTAGCGCTTCTCCCCAAAGTAATTCTAATAAGGTAGAATGAGAAATCATACTCCTAACCATGTCCTTAAGCGTCAAGTTTCATCTTTCAGCAATACCATTCATAGTTGGCGAACCTGGCATAGTGTACTGTGGGATGATACTGCTTTGCTTTAGGAACTTAGCAAGCAGTTCTAGACGTTGTTCATCTAAACCGTCATATCTACCATAGTATTCACCACCACAGTTAGATCTGACGCTTTTAATCCTTTGGCTGAGTTGGTTTTCAACTTCAGTCTTATAATTTTTTGAACACATCCAGCGACTGTAATTTTCATGAGTGAGATATATATAGCCATATCTAGAAAAATCGTTTATGAACGTTATAAAATATTGTTGACCATTCTAAGAAGCCGTAGGGAATGGCCTACATCTGTATGTATAAGTTTTAAGACATCCAAAGTCCTATTTGTTAGAAACACAGTGCGCAGCGAAATTTTAAAATTTTTCATCAAAGTTATTTCCAAAACACAAGTTTGACATGTTATATGTATAAATTATACAGATCTTACTAACCTTTGTGTGAAGAACCTCCGCAACCTGTGTAAAGAAGTAATATTCCAGAAGAGCCTCAACCAACTGGTCTTCTTTGCTATTCTCTATCCACAACCGGAGTGAGTGTGGGCTCACACGTTCAGCTCTTCCACCGGTGACTCTCCTTCCAACTAAGAGAGAGAACCCAAAGCTAGTGTTCGTGATTTGTGTACAAAAGCTCTAAGGGAGTTTTTTTAGATGCTCACTAGAAGAGTATCACTCTTAATCTCTCAATTGATCTGAGTAAATCATGAGACTCGCTCCCTTTTTTATAGCCATTGGTCCTAGGGTTAGTCCTTATTAGATTAGGTCTCAAAAACTCAAAACAGAATCAAGTTTGGATCAATATCTGATAAGATCCGTGTGAAAACACATAATCTTATCGCTCGCTGATCGGCAGGCCAAACAGGCCCCATCGGCAGGCCGAACATGTCATTCGGTAGGCCGAACTCCCGTGAAAAAATCTCCACGAATCTTTTATTTGCCACCCAAGATTCTATAGGATAAAGTCTTAGTTTTGATTCAAATAACCCAATAGAGAAGATATCTGATCAAAACAAACTTTATCAAGATAATCTCTAAGAAAATAAATCAATTCACAATAATTCTACAAGTTTATCTTGATTTAATTTATCTAAAATTAAATCAATCGATAAACAGACAAGAATTATCCGATCCCAATAATTCAACAAGTTTATCTTAAATTAATTTTATTACAAAAATTAATTCATCCAATAAACAAACATGAATTATTTGATTCTTACAAATTTTAAACCAATCTGATAATTCTGACATAAGTCACCAATTATTGGAAAAGCATGCCGTGTCGTTGCAGGATTTTATGAGCTAGCAAAGGGGACCAAAATGGACCTATAAAGTTCAAGCTCATGATTTTTATAACACCCAATATCCCAGATATACATTTCATAATTATCAACTCCAACGCTACTCCACTAAAAGCTTGCAGCTGCACTCTCGAACTTTATAGAATTACGAAGCTCGTGTAGCTAAGTCTCCATGACATATCAAAGTGTATTGTATCCCTATATGATAATCCATAATCGGCTTAAGGACAAGTTCTGTCTTACCTTCCTGATTATTTTAATCTTACGTTCCATTGTCTCACCATTAGAAAACTTACCATCCAAAGATAGTATACCATTCGGTTACACCTATGCATCCAAATGGTTGAGCGCTCCAGTTTTCCAATTACAGGACAACGCATATAAGAGGATATCATTATTCCTAAAGAGGAGCTATGGATTCCATATCTATGAATTACAAGTCTACGCTATCAAGAGTCATGCCTCCAACGTACCGGCATGCATACCACTATTGAGATGTGGGAGTCAGCCATTGGCACATCAAAAGACACAAGTCAAGACAATGGGCCCACTATTCATCTCAGGATTAAGATACAATACAAATGACTATCTAAAGTGAATCGATTTGCCAAGACATAATTATTAATCCAAATCAATTCACTTTATATCCCGATCCACCACATCGTCACCTATGACAACATGCCAATGTTTCTATTCACGGAGTCCAACTCCGATGGCCAAGACAAACCATCTCCCAAAAGGGATATAGACAACATAACAATCTTTATATGAATAAAGTACCCAACTTTATTCCCTCGATTGCGGATCATATGTTTTAGATCGTCACCTTAAGAATCGTGTCTTTCGCATAATCAGTCCATCATATGCCCAATTCTTAAGGTTTAGACTGTCAGTCTCAGACTACTGTTTGCTTCTCATACGTTCAACAAATATGAACGTAAAGAGGACAAGATTTGGTATATATAAATGAATAAATTCTTTATTGATAAAAATGTCTCCAAAAACATATTACATTTTTATTCCTTAGGGCATACATGTCTAACAATCTCCCACTTGCACTAGGTGAGTAAATACAGCAAATTTCGCAACCTTATAGCTTCCACATGCCTCTCGAAGGCTCTCCCAGTAAGTGTCTTCGTAAATGGGTCAGCTAAATTGTCCTCTGACACGATCTTGCACACTGTGACATGCCCGCCCTCAACGAAGTCCTTTATCACGTGATACTTCTGATCAATATGCTTACTCTTCTTGTGAAATCTTGGTTCCTTAGCATTAGCTACTGCCGCACTGTTATCACAGTACAGTGATACTGCTTTATCCATACCAGGAATTACCTTAAGATCCCCAAGGAACTTGCGGAGCCACACTGCTTCTTTGGAAGCATCACTAGCCGCCACATACTCGGCCTCCATCGTTGAATCCGAAGTGCAATCTTGCTTCGCACTTCTCCAACTGATGGCACCGCCGCCCAGAGTAAACACAAACCCCGAAGTCGATTTCCTAGAATCCAGACAGGATTGAAAATCCAAATCAGTGAATCCTAGAGGAGTTAAGTCCTCACCCGAATACACAAGCATATACCCTCGAGTCCTTCTCAAGTACTTGAAAATATTCTTTACCGCAACCCAATGGTTCGGTCCTGGATCCGCCTAAAATCGACTTACAATCCCGACCGCATAGCTAATATCCGGTCGTATGCAAAGCATGGCATACATGAGACTACCCACTACCGAAGCATAAGGCACCTTCTTCATGTATTCTCTTTCTTCATAAGACTTTGGAGAGTCTTTCTTAGAAAAAGTAATTCCAGACCTAGATGGTTGCCCACCTTTCTTGGAATCCTGCATTGCAAACCTCCTGAGAATTTTATCTATGTAGCCGGCTTGTGACAAAGCTATCATTTTGTTCTTCCTATCCTGAAAGATCTGGATACCGAGAACAAAATTAGCCTCACCCAAATCCTTCATGTGAAACTGCTTGGTCAACCATAGTTTGACCGATGACAATGCCCCAACGTCATTGCCAATTAGCAGAATGTCATCAACATAGAGCAGTAGAAAAACCACCTTCCCATCCTTTATGTGTTTGTAAACACATGGTTCATCCACATTTTGTGAGAACCCATAAGTCTTGAACACTTGATCAAATCTTATGTTCCAAGAACGGGATGCCTGCTTAAGTCCATAAATTGACTTTAACAGCTTACAAACCTTACCCACTTGACCCGCGACCTTGAACCCATCTGGTTGTCCCATATAAATGGACTCATCAAGATAGCCATTCAAAAAAGCTGTATTGACATCCATCTATCAAATCGTCGAGAGCGATAGCTATGGACAAGAGAATCTGGATGGACTTAAGCATGGCTATAGGCGAAAAGGTTTTCTCATAATCGATTCCTTCCTTTTACATATAACCCTTAGCTACTAGTCTAGCCTTAAAGGTTTCGACCTTTCCATCTACTTCTCTTTTCCTCTTGTAAATCTACTTACACCCTATGGTTTTTACCCCTTCAGGAAGATCTACAAGCTCCCAGACATGATTAGTCTCCATAGATTTCATCTCTATGTTCATGGCCTCTGTCCGGAGTCTTGAATCAACATCCTCCATAGCTTCTGCATAAGTATAAGGATCCCTGTCATGTTCATCCAGTTCAGCCAAGAAGACCTCCCCATTGAACATATACCTTTCAGGTTGACGCCCGATCCTCCCACTACGTCGAAGCCCCTGAGATTGTTGTTCAGGTTTGTTTGGTTTTTCTACACCAATCGGAATGGTTTCGTTTGGAACCTCCGGAGTGAACGGATCACCCCTTAACTCCTCAAGCACCACTTTGCTTCGAGGTTTAAAGTCGTCCATGTAACTCTCCTCAAGGAAAGTTGTATTAGTTGAAACCACGACTTTATTTTCCTTTGGGTTATAAAAATAACCCCGTTTAGTCCCTTTTGGATATCCTACAAACATGCAAACTTCCAAACGTGCTTCCAACTTATTCGGATCCTTAAACAGGACATGAGCCGGACATCCCCATATGCAAATATGGTTTAAGGATGTCTTCCTTCTTGTCCACAACTCGTGAGGAGTTTTAGGGACCGACTTTGAAGGCACGTTGTTCAAAAGATAACATGTAGTTTGTAGTGCATATCCCCAAAAGGATAAAGGCAATGATGAATAACTCATCATGGACCTAATCATATCCAACAAAGTCCTATTTCTTCTCTCCGCTACGCCATTCTGCTGTGGAGTTCCCGGCGTAGTCAAATGGGATAAAATCCCATTCTCTAACAAGTGTCCCAAGAACTCATCAGAAAGGTATTCCCCACCTCGATCAGATCGAAGTGCCTTTATGGGTCTACCCAATTGCTTTTCCACTTCAGCCTGAAACTCCCTGAACTTATCATAAGTTTTGCTTTTGTGGTGCATCAGGTACACATACCCATATCTTGAGCAATCGTCAATAAAAATGACGAAGTACTCATACCCTCCTCAAGCTCGAATGTTCATCGGTCCGCAAACATCACTATGCACAAGTTCTAGAACCCCTTTGGCCCTATTGCCCTTAGACCCGTATGGTCTTTTGGTCATTTTACCCTCCAAACAAGATTCACATTGAGGTATAGATTCCACCTTTAAGTGACTTAAAGGTCCATCCCTTACCAACCTTTGAATCCTATTCAGGTTAATATGGCCAAGGTGCAAATGCCAATGATAAGTCTTATTAGAGCAAGAAGTTTTAAGTCTTTTTGAATCATTATCATTCATCTCAGCATTAAGCAATAAGTCCATCTTAGGTTTGATAAAATATAGATTATTTTGCATCCATCCAGAACAGATAAAAGATTTATTTTTACAAATCACCACTTTTTCATTAAAAGATACCACATAGGAGTCTTTAAATAAAGAAGATACAGAAATTAAATTCCTTTTAAATTTAGGAACATAAAAACAATCTCGCAAAATTAAATTCTATAATTATCAAAGTAAAGATGGACATCTCCCATTGCTTCCATTGAGACCAAGGATCCATGGCCCATCCGAAGCGTTAAGTCTTCACGTAGCAGACTTCTTGTTTCTTTGAATCCCTGCAGAGAAACACAAACATGATTAGTTGCACCGGAATCTATGACCCAAATGTCACTGGATTCCTCAACCAAACAAGTTTCTAAATATAGAAGATCACACCTACCTCCCTTGGAAAGGAAGTCCTTGCAATGCTTCTTTACATGCCCGACCTTACCACAGAAGAAGCTCTTAAGCTTCTTTGGGTTCTTCTTTTTCTTCTTCTTGCTCTTGGTAGTAGTAGGAATAGAAGACTTCCCATTCTTGGCCTGTTGCTTCTTTCCATTCCCTGAGTTAGGATTGGAACCAGAAGCAGCTACCATGTTGGCCTCACCACCAGCAGGAGACTCCTTGATCAGCAGTTCGAACTCCTGTAACTGTTTCATCAGTTTTGTCAAGGTCATATCCCGTCTATTACTTAAATTAAAAGTAGCTCTGAATGGAATAAATTCCTTAGACAAAGTCTCAAAGACCATAGTCATCTGAGTTTCAGCATCGATGTCGGCTCCATTGGTTTGAGCCTTAGCGAGGTAACCCATGACCAACATCATGTGCTCCTTTACAGATGTCCCCGGTCTCTGTCTACAGTTTAAGAGTTTTGAAGCACCCCTTGCCGCTTTGTTATGGCCTGGCCTCCGAACATATCCTCAAGATTATCTAAGATCTGCTTCGCAGTCTCATAATCCTGATGTTGAGCCTGCAGCACGTTGTTCATGCTAGCCATAACATAGCAGTGGGCCTGATCATTAGCATCTTTCCAGTGATCATACGCATGGAATTGCTCATTACTTGAGTCTCTCGTAGGCTCGGGAGGACAAGGGGTTGTCAGTACATATTTCAGTTTCTCAAAGGATAGGACGATGTCCAAGTTCCGTTTCCAATCGTTATAATTCTCACCGGTTAATTGGTTTTTGTCAAGTATCGATGATAAAACATTTTTAGACATTTTCAATCTACAATAAGGAATCATATACCAAACATAAGCAAACATATATAATAATTTAGTAAGATAACACAATCATGTAAAATCATACAAATGTGTTTATGTGTCAAAAACCTTGAAAATATCGCAACCTTACAAAGATAATTCCCAACTCAGAATTCAACAAGCTCCTAGGGGAGTCATGCCAAATTCAATCAGGAACACGGATCCCCTTCTAATTAATATAGGCCATCCAGAACCCGTATGATCCAGCATATACTAATAATCGTTTCTTTGGCCATTAATTTTATTAACAAAGCTCCTAGGGGAGGTTAATAATAAAATTAACGTGAGTGTATAACCATCATTTCAATATTTTATCCATGATTTATAATCACCACCTAGGGGTGTGCAACCATAAATCATACTAAAATACCTTATCCTTTCAGAGATCCAATTTGGTACATGATAGAAATCCCTTCCTAGGGGTTGGGACCACCATGTTCTTCCTATGGACCAACGATGGAGGCCTTAGGTCCTCTCTTCGAAAACCTTCTCCCACTCAATCTTTCGAAGTCAAGGCTTTATTTTAAAATTATGCATTAACAATTTTAATATGAGCGGCACTCCCTATCCTATATGACATGTTATCAATATACATGGTAAATCATATTATAATGCAGACAAGCAAAGCTACAAGCAAAATAATAATAACCGTAATATTATGGTTCCACCCTAGAGAGTAGAAAAACTAAGATTACAAGAGAATAATCGAGACATTTATCGATTCTTCATCCTTGAATCCTCAAGTTGTATCCTTCTTCATGAAATACCCATCTTCAAGTATTCAATCCTGTTATGAATTAAAAACTTCATATTTCCGGTCATATCCAAATTTAACGTTTCTTAGAATCATCTCAAAAATAAAATTAAAATTGCACCAGAAAAATTGCACCTTTTCTGGACACTTGGCAGCTCTCGGTCGGTAGGCCGAACTGGGTGATCGGCCTGCTGGTCATGCTTCATCGGCCTGCCGATCAAGAAGATCGACATACCGACCCATGAAAGTTCGGCATGCTGAACTGGAAGTTCAGCCTGCCGGCAGAGCCAACCAATTTCTACCCTACTGATGGCCTCGTCCGGCCTACCGATCTGTGACCATCAGCCTACCGAACTGTGATCTCTGGCATGCCGACCGAGCAAAAAAAACTTATTCCAGAAAATACAATTTTAATGCAATTCATCAATTTTATTTTCAACAATTCAAAAACATAAAATTAGAGACTCAGGAAATACCTGAGGGCGTCATCATTATTCTTCTAGATCCGTCTTCTCTGAATAATTATTTAATTACAAAATTTTACAAATTTAAAATGAATAATAATTCCTGGAAAGAGATGATAGTCGTCATCTAATTACATGAAAAACTTAGATACACATTCAAACATCTAAGGAACCATAACCAATATTAATTAATTAATAAATAATTAAACAATGATTTAATCAACCATGATTAATTAATAAACATTCACCACATAATCCATGACAACATATATATTATATAGAAACCTAGAGTGCCATCTCTCTATAAAATTCAATTCAAGCATAGGAGAGATAAAGATCACAAAATTTATGCATATATCATGATCACAAACTTGTAAATTTATGTAAAAACCTGGCTTTGATACCAATTGTTGAAAACACAGTGCGCAACGAAATTTTAAAATTTTTCATCAAAGTTATTTCCAAAACACAAGTTTGACATGCTATATGTATAAAGTATACAGATCTTACTAACCTTTGTGTGAAGAACCTCCACAACCTGTGTAGAGAAGTAACGTTCCAAAAGAGCCTCAACCAACTGGTCTTCTTTGCTATTCTCTATCCACTAACCAGAGTGAGTGTGCGCTCACACGTTCAGCTCTTCCACCGGTGACTCTCCTTCCAACCAAGAGAGAGAACCCAAAGCTAGTGTTCGTGATTTGTGAACAAAAGCACTCAGGGAGTTTTTTTAGATGCTCACTAGAAGAGTATCACTCTTAATCTCTCAATTGATCTGAGTAAATCATGAGACTCACTCCCCTTTTTATAGCCATTGGTCCTAGGGTCAGTCCTTATCAGATTAGGTCTCAAAAACTCGAAACAGAATCATGTTTGGATCAATATCTGATAAGATCCGCGTGAAAACGTGTAATCTTATCGCTCGCTGATTGGCAGGCCGAACAGGCCCCATCGGTAGGCCGATCACGTCATTCGGCAGGCCAAACTCCCGTGAAAAAATCTCTGCGAATCTTTTATTTTCCACCTCGAGATTCTATAGGATAAAGTCTCAGTTTTGATTCAAATAACCCAATAGAGAAGATATCTGATCAAAACAATCAAGATAATCTCTAAGAAAATTAATCAATTCACAATAATTCTACAAGTTTATCTTGATTTAATTTATCCAAAATTAAATCAACCGATAAACAGACAAGAATTATCCGATCCCAATAATTCAACAAGTTTATCTTAAATTAATTTTATTACAAAAATTAATTCATCCAATAAACAGACATGAATTATTTAATTCTTACAAATTTTAAACCAATCTGATAATTCTGACATAAGTCACCAATTATTGGAAAAGCACGCCGTGTCGTTACAGGATTTTGTGAGCTAGCAAAGGGGACCAAAATGGACCTATAAAGTTCAAGCTCACGATAATTATGAAACCCAATATCCTAGATATACATTTCATAATTATCAACTCCAACGCTACTCCACTAAAAGCTTGGAGCTGTACTCTCGAACTTTATATAATTACGAAGCTCGTGTAGCTAAGTCTCCATGACATATCCAAGTGTATTGTATCCCCATATGATAATCCATAATCGGCTTAAGGACAAGTTCTTTCTTACCTTCCCGATTATTTTAATCTTACGTTCCATTGTCTCACCATTAGAAAACTTACCATCCAAAGATAGTATTCCATTCGGTTACACCTATGTATCCAAATGGTTGAGCGCTCTAGTTTTCCAATTACAGGACAACGCATATAAAAGGATATCATTATTCCTAAAGAGGAGCTATGGATTCCATATCTATGAATAACAAGTCTACGCTATCAAGAGTCATGCCTCCAACGTACCGGCATGCATACCACTATTGAGATGTGGGAGTCAGCCATTGGCACATCAAAAGACACAAGTCGAGACAACAGGCCCACTATTCATCTCAGGATTAAGATACAATACAAATGACTGTCTAAAGTGAATCGATTTGCCAAAACAGAATTATTAATCTAAATCAATTCACTTTATGTCCCGATCCAACACATCGTCACCTATGACAACATGCCAATGTTTCTATTCACGGAGTCCAACTCCGATGGCCAAGACAAACCATCTCCCAAAAGGGATATAGACAACATAACAATCTTTACATGAATAAATTGCCCAACTTTGTTCCCTTGATTGCAGATCATATGTTTTAGACCGTCACCTTAAGAATCGTGTCTTCCTGCATAATCAGTCCATCATATGCCTAATTCTTAAGGTTTAGACTGTCAGTCTCAGACTACTGTTTGCTTATCATACGTTCAACAAATATGAACATAAAGAGGACAAGATTTGGTATATATAAATGAATAAATTCTTTATTGATAAAAATGTCTCCAAAAACATATTACATTTTTACTCCTTAGGGCATACATGTCTAATACTATTGGCTTCAAATCTCCTTTAGCTGGTTTGTTTCCCCTTAATACAATTAACACAAATATCAAAATCTGTAAAGTCTAAGGGGTCAAGAATTTCGTCTGACACAAGTCTCTCTATTCTCTTTCTGGAGATATGTCCCAATCTCTTGTGCCATAACGCAGTTGAATTCTCATTAGTTAATTTTCTCTTTATACCTCGTGTACTTAATTGCATAGATTCATTAAATGAAGCAATTGTTTCAAGTAAATAAATATTATCATAACCTGATAAAGAATCGAAACCAACCAATTTTGAATCATGATATAAACTAAATTTTCCATTTCCAAAATAACTATATTTGTCCAAAAGGGAAATAGAAATCAAATTCCGTCTAAAAGAAGGTACAATAAATGTTTCATCAAGATCCAAATAAAATCTAGTCTTTAACAATAATTTAAATTTTTCTATTGCTTCAACTTCAACCTTCTTGCCATTGCCTACATAGATGTATTTTTCACCATCATTTGGCTTTCAGTATCTCATGTAACCCTGCATAGACACACTAATGTGAGTGGTTGCACCAAAATCTATCCACCAAGTGTGTTTAGGTATTGAAGATAAATTAACCTCTGAATAAACCAAATTAAGAAGCATACCTTTTTTGGCACGCCAAGCGTGATAATTGGTACAATGCTTCTTCTCATGTCCTGTAACTCCTCAAAAGAAACAACCGGTACCTTTTGGATCATCCAATCACTTTTGTTGTTTCCTTTGAGGACTGTAACTGCAGCATCCTTATCCTTCTTTCTTTTCTTCCCTTTGTCCTTGGAAGTATTAGCTAAGTGAGCACTTTCAATCTTTTCTTGCTTCAACCTTTTCTCTTTTTGCACACAATGTGAGATGAGCTCATTAAGAGACCAAGTCTCCTTTTGGCAATTATAGCTTACCTTAAACTGACTTAATTGTGCGACAAGAGATGTAAGAACCAAATACACTAGAAAGTTCTCAGAAAGGTCAAGCTTAAGTGCTCTTAGTTTTGAAGCAAGATGAGACATCTCCATGATGTACTCCCTAATGTTCCCTTTACCTCTATATTTCAATGAGATGAGGTTTGCCAAAAGTGTATTTGTTTTAGCCTTTTCATTTTTAGCAAATCTCTTCTCAATGTCCTCAAGAAACTCTTTCGCTGTCTTTATCGTTTCTGATATAGTGCCCCTGAATGCTTCTGGAATGGCCTTCTTCATGATCATCATACACATGCGATTTGACTTCTCCCACCTTTCCATGTCCCTCTTTTTATTAGAGGAACTCTTATCTGTAAGAGGTGTAGGAGAAAGAACCCTTATCGTAGGTCGAGATCCATGACTCTGAGAACTACAAGGAGGTTCTCTTGCCATGATTTGAAGTTGCAACCATTCAACGTAGGAATTGAATTGATGTTGGTAGTAATATTTAAGGTAGAACTAGTAGCTGAATCAGAGAACAAAACAAAAAAACCTAAAACAAGCTCACATAAGAATCCAAAATAACAATAATAAATCTAAATAAAGGTAACCCCATCTCAAGATATCGGGCACTCCATTAATATTTAGTCTTTGGACATAAATATTAACTTGTAAGTGATATCTTGGTGTAGTAATCAAACACTGACAATAAGAACATGTCAAACAATAAATCTTCATTTGGGTTGATTTATTGTTTACATGTAAAACTAAATAATTATCACATGTTTATCACCGCAAGTGTGCATGTAATTCTGTCAAATATTGCCTTCCTTTGGGTCGGTCAATATTCACATAAGTTGCATAGACACAACCATTTATATTTCAAAACAAATCAATTTCCACGAGAGAGGCCACTTTGGTGGCATGTTGCTTCAATTAATTCATCTCAAAATATATATAAAATACCAATATTTGAATTTAAAATTGCACCCAAAATGACCAAAATTAAAACAAAAAAATAAAAAATTTGGTCAAAAGTCAACTTGGTCAAAGTCAACAGTCAAAGTCAATTGATCAAAGTCAACTGATCAACTTGGCTAGTCAACCTTGACTGGGTCAGGGTTGGACTGGGTCGATTGGGACCGGGTCGAGTGGACCCAACCTGGATCCTAATCCAAACCCCCTTTATTTCCTTTTTCTTTTTCGTTTTTTTTAAGGGTCACCCAAGGGTTTAACCCTTGGTGACTTTACTGGTCACGGGCCCAATTGGGCCCATGTATTGCCAAGTTTCAGACCTAGGCTGTAGCCCAGGGCGTTGGATAACCTAGGCTTTAACCCCAGGTAGCTTTCCTGGTTATGGCTCCTTCTATCTCTTTTTATTATTATTATTATTCTATAGTTATGGCCCAATTGGGCCCATGTATACAAACTTAATTCTGGGCCTGAGCCCATATCTTGTTAAAAAATAACCTTAGGGGTCTGTCGACCTTGGGCGAAGAACGCAGGTGTTGAACACCTGGCCGCGGCTCTCTCCTTCGGCGGGCAAGGCCTGACGGCAGCGCCCAAAAACCGTGGACGCCAACTACCGGCCCTGCCGCAGACCAAAAAATCATTGCCTCTTTTTTTTTTTTAGATATACCTTATAACAACCAACAGTAAACCATAAACGTGTATATAAACAACCTCAACATATATATTTGTGTGTATATATAGAATGAAACCTGATGAAAAATGTTGTCGCTTAGATCTGAATACATATATACACGCAAAATGAATTCAACCTTCCATGCATATAACCAATGTTTTTTTTTTTATCCTTCCGGCATATGGGTGCCGTACATAAACATTGAAAGAAAAAAAAAATCTTGTAGAATCATTTTACATATGTTCCTTTACGAATCCAATTATGAACTAAATTCAACAGAACGATTAATTCCTCAAAATCTTTTCAAATAATTGTTCTCAAATTCAACAATTTTAGAACACTATAGATTTTTACATTTAAAAATTTTTCTATGAAAATCACATCTAAAAAATTATTAATTCCTGATGATTTAACATGAAGAGGCTTTAGATACCACTTGTTAGAACAAAATTGTGATGAAAACCATCATCATCTAGGATCATTCATGTCAAATCACCATGAATATTAATAAGATGCAGAAGCTAATCTGAATCCATAGATGTGACATGAATCCTTGAGTCTATAGATCGAGGATCTTGCAAGTTTGGTACGTAAGTTCTTCAAAGAATGCCTTTGTAATTTCACTGTAGATAGGGAACAGAAAAATAACGTACGTACTAACTTGGGGACACAACCCCTTTATATTGTTGGGTTTGGTGCCCTAAAAGCTGTGACATTGTACATATTGTTAATAAATAAATAAAATGACATTTATTATTATTTTGGTTGATTATATGTATTATGAATAAATTTATAAACATCAAGAAAATTCCATGATTATTTATGTGACTATAAATTTAGCATATAAGTATTATTTGCTTAGGGATAAAATTTATAGATAATAATCTAAATAGTCTGTAATAATTAATTAAAGTTTGGGATCTTTAATTAAAAATTACAAGTACGGTCCAATCTCATCTCAAATGAAATAGTCATTATCCGGACTATTAATGTAGAGACATTGGATTGGAGGTACTTTATATAATGAGATTATATAGGACTGGACCAGATAAATTATGAATCTCTAATAATCATCCGTTACAAATAGAGTATTCAAATTTATCACTGAGATGATCATATATTTGACAGTCTTAATCCTGAGTATTTATTAGACTCCTATTTATTACATTATGTTTTTTGACTTGCATGGTAAGATTTGTCTAAGCACAGATTATAACTTAGCATCTTGGAAACATAAAGTAATAAATGGCTGGGAATAATATTATACAGATATGGAATCCATTCCTTCCCTATGGAAGTTAGAAAAATAGTTCTCTTGAGTGATAATTCAAGGTTTGAACAATAGAGCGCTCGTTCATAATAAGATTATGAATTAATTGTTCAGTAGAGAATTATTGGAACTCAAGGATAAAGATGTAATAAGATAGGTGAACGGAAATTGAACCTAGCTCTTATTATGAACTATTTATGGAGGACTGACTTATATGTAATGATTATATCAATGGACTACTCGTTAATTTTCTTTGAGTAATTTCACTATAATCTCAAGAGTTCAGTTTTAGGTTTTTAGTGGAGTAACACTGAAACTAATAAATTTGGCACATTAATTAAAGAGTTTGATTAAATGTCAAATTTATTGGAGCTTGGGTTATAGGTCCATAGGTCCCCAATACCACCTCTGTAACACTATATTGGATTTTTGCATAGAATGAATTATACATGTTTAATTCAGAATTATTGAATTCTGAATTAAGTTTTTCACACTTGAATTATTAACGTGACACAGAAAAATGTTCTCTATGACACATAATGTAATGTGATAAATGTTATCACATTTAACTGAGCATTAGTTAATTAATTGATTATTGTTAAAATCTATTCTTAAATAAATGTGATTTATTTTTTAATTGAGATTTATATATATATATGGTTTTGAACCAAATCTTTATATATATATATATATATAAGATTTTATAATATATTAATATATATATATATTAATATAATATTATTTAAAAAAAAAGAAGGAAACGTGAAAGTCACGTTTCCCTTATACATATATATATATATATAAAAGGAACCGAATCAGTGATTCGGTTCCCAAAAAAAAAAAAAAAAAGGTAAACTTCTTTTCACGGTGACTTATATATGCATATGTGTATGTGTGTGTGAGACCAGATCAATGATTCGGGAAACAAAGAAAGAAGAAAAAGAAAAAGAAAAAGAAAAGGGAAAGTAAAATTACTAATGGCTCAGATATAAAAAGGAGAGATAACAGTTATTCAGATGAATTTTGATGATTCACATAATTTTTAGAGAGAAAAACTGAGAGTTCTTCTCTAAAGAAAAATGTCTGCTATCTCATGTGTTGAGTACATAGCAGATTTAGAAAAGTGTGAGGAAAATTCATTCTTGCAGTTTGACGCCCACTCGTCTTTCCATTGGTGTGGAGGCCTAGTTTGGAAGATCGTGGTGTCAAAGAGGAAAGCTAAGATACCCTGATAGTCTTCAAAAGGTTAGTAATAAATTCCTAAAGCTTTCTATAATTAAAATTATATATCTATTCCCGATGAACAAAGTTTTCAGAAAATTTTTGTTTGTCAACGATCCGTTCCTTCCGCTGCATTTCATATTTTAATTCTAACAAATGGCATCAGAGCGGGTTATAGCATATATAATTTTAATTAAACATGATTTTATTTTGATGATATCATGTTTTTGATGCATGTTTGTGGGCACTTTGCATCTTTGTTAATTTTTATTCATGTGATGAATGGTTGTTTAATGAAAGGATTTTTGGTCGTTAATTATATGGTCCTTTTGGATTAATAATTTTATTTTCAGTTTGATTAGATCAATATGTGTAAACCCATAAAAGGGTATAGGATTTTTGTAATTTATTATTATTATTATTATTATTTTTCTCTTCTCTCCTCTCATTCACTTGCAACACGTGGAGCGATAAAGAAAAAGATGTCCATTGGATTTTTTTTTGGCCCAGTTGAGAACTTTGGGCCTGTCAAATTTCAAAGGTAATCCAGCAAATTGTTGCACAATAAACCACTTGATGAAGACTGCAAAATTGGAGCAGGGAATTATGTATAAATTACAAGAAAACCCCTGTAATTTTATTTTTTTTATTTTTTATTTTTTGGGTTGTAATTTTAATTATCCAAAAGGACCCGGTCAAAAATTCATTGTTTATTTTCATTTGTATTTTCATGTGATGATTGTGATAACATGTTCTTGCATGATAACATGTCATCTAGGAAAGTGCCCACTTATAGTTATTGTAACATGACATGCATACACTTGGCATATTATTTTTATAAAGGAGTTTATAAAATGATTTAATATGTGCTAGCATTAATTTAATAAGATTAAATTAATTGGGTTGGTTTTACAGAATCTTAATTTATTAATCAACCAAATAATGTGAATTTAGTTTTAATAGTTAAGACTTGGTAAAATTCACATTAATTCTAAGTTATCTAATTTTAAATTGTTTAATATTCGGTAACTTAGACAATTCATAATAAATTTAGATTTTTAGAAAATCTGGTAATTTATTTAAGTGTAAATAGAATGAGATTCTATTAACACATAATATAATCTAGTAATTAAAAATTGTTTTTATCTACTAGAATTATGAAACATATGATGTTTTATAAGATAAAACACATCTTTTAAAATAATGAGTGGGAGAAGGTAATATGACAATATAACCTACGGTCTCCACTATTAGTACAACACCGTGAGATTTAGGTGGTGCCTCGCGACGCGTTTGATTTCATCCTCCCTACGAAGGGTGTCCATTTAAATCAATATCAAGGTTGGCTTCCTTGAGATAGGATTTTATAATGTATTTCAAACTTGACCTACCCTATGGCGGCAATTTTGAGTTAAGTTGTTAAAATCCAAAATAGTGGGTTACACTCATAAAGACATAATTAAATTGTTAATTATATCTTGACCAAAATAAACGGTTATTAATAAATATAGAAAATATGAGATATTTTGAATATATTTATTAATTGAGAATGTCTCAATTCAATTCATAAATAATTTGACCTACCCTACGGCGGCACTTTATTTATTAAAATTGAATAATCGTGGAATTAGTAAAATATTTTGTGTTTTTCATATGCATCATGCATCACGTTTACTATTCCAAAACATATATTTATGATGTTTATGCAACCATTTTAATTTATGCTATTTTATTTATTTATTACAGCAATAATGTCTAATCCAATCATCGCAATTCTCTCAAATGAAAAATTAATCGGAGATAATTTCGTCAAGTGGAAGAGTAACATGAACATTGTACTAATTTGCGAAAGTTACAAGTTTGTCTTGAAGGAGGAATGTCCTCCAAAGCCAGCTACAAATGCTCCTCGTAATGAACGGGAAGCATATGATCGTTGGATCGAGGCGAATAATAAGGCCCGCTGTTTTCTTTTGGCTGGGATGTCTGACGTGCTTAGGATGAAGCACGAAAGCATGGAGACCGCTTATGAGATAATGTAGTCTCTGCAAGACATGTTTGGTAAGCCTTCTGAAAAGGCACGCCACAAAGCCATTAAGGCAGTAATGAATGCAAAAATGAAGGCAGGGATTTCGGTCAGAGAACATGTTCTCAACATGGTTAACTATCTCCATGAGGCTGAGGTCAACGGGGCTATGATAGATGAAGCCACACAGGTGGGGATGATTTTGGAAACCCTCTCCCCTGCGTTCCTTCAGTTCAAAAGCAACTATTTCATGAACAAGCTGAAATATAACATGACTGAGTTGCTTAATGAGCTTCAAACCTTCGAGTCTATTTCGAAAGAAAAGACTAAAGAAGCTGAGGCAAATGTTGCAGAAGCTCAACCCTCCTCTTCTGCCCAATGTAATAAGAAGAGGAAGGGGACTGAAGGAACTGGTAAGTCTAAGAATGGAGGGCAACCTAAGAAGAACAAAAGCGACAACAACAAAAAGAGCTCAAACCAAAAGAAGCCTAAAGGAAAATGTTTCCACTGCGGCGTAGTTGGGCACTGGAAGAGAAACTGCAAGAAGTATCTTCAGGAGCTCAAAGAAAAGAAGAACAACGGTAAATCATATTTACTCGTTTTAGAAGCTTGTTTAGTTGAAGATGATACTTCACCTTGGATAATTGATTCAGGGGCAACTAACCATGTTTGTTCTTCTTTGCATATGCTTAGTTCTTCAAGGGAGCTTGTTGACGGGGAACAAACGATGAGAGTGGGAACGGGAGAGGTTGTTTCGGCAAGAGCAGTGGGAGTTGTTAAACTTTATTTTAGAAATAAGTTTTTTAATTTTAGACAATGTTTATTACATTCCTTGTTTTTGTAGAAATTTGATTTCTGTTTCCAGGTTGTTTGAACAAATGTTTAATGTTTCTTTTAATAATAATTATGTTAATATTTCTAGAAATGGTTTGGATATTTGTTCTGCGCATCTGGAAAATGGGCTTTACACCTTAAGGCCCAACGAAAAAGCACTGCTCAATACCGAAATGTTCAAAGTTGAACAACCTAAACCCAAGAAGCAAAAGATTTCTTCTAATAATGAAACATACCTATGGCACCTTAGATTAGGTCACGTCAACCTTGACAGAATTAACAGACTGGTAAAGGAAGGTCCTTTAAAAGAGCTAAAAGTTAGTTTTCTACCAGTTTGTGAATCTTGTCTTGAAGGTAAAATGACTAAGAGGCCTTTCTCTGCAAAAGGCGAAAGGGCCAAGGAACCACTTGAGCTAATACATTCAGACGTCTGTGGTCCAATGAATGAACAAGCACATGGTGGTTACGAATATTTCGTCATATTTATTGATGATTATTCAAGGTATGGTTACATATACCTAATGCAAAATCTAAAACTTTTGGAAAGTTCAAAGAATTCCAAGCAGAAGCTGAAAAGCAATTAGGAAAGACAGTGAAGAGTCTTCGATCTGATCGAGGAGGGGAATACCTTGATACTGAATTCAAGGACTATATGATAGAACATGGTATTCTATCACAACTCACCGCACCTGGAACACCACAACAAAATGGTGTTGCAGAGAGAAGAAATAGAACATTGCTTGATATAGTGAGATCCATGCTCAGCCACTCATCATTACCCATTTCATTTTGGGGATATGCACTACAAACTGCAGTATATCTTCTAAACATAGTTCCATCTAAGTCTATTTCAAAAACACCTTTAGAGTTATGGAATGGTCGCAAACCTAGTATGCGACATATCCGTATATGGGGGTGTCCAACACATGTGCTGAAAGGTAAGACTGGGAAGTTGGAACCACGTTCTGAAGTATGCTTATTTATGGGATACCCAAAGGGAACAAGGGGAGGTTTGTTTTATAGTCCACAGGAAAAGAAAGTATTGGCATCGACAAATGCCACTTTTCTCGAGAATGATTATATGACAAACTATAAACCTCGTAGCAAAGTTGTACTTGAAGAGTTACTTTCTGATCAGATCAGACCGCAACTGACAACTGTTGTCGAAGGACAAAATGAGGAGACCACATCTCCGTATCAGAATGTCATACCACCTCGACGTAGTGGGAGGGTTGTGAGACCACCTTCTCGCTACAGGGAACTTGGAGAAGCAAATGTTGCTATCTCTGATAATGGTGAAGATGATCCATTGACATATCATGATGCAATGGAAGTTTCTGAGAAGGAAAAATGGCTGGAGGCTATGAACCTTGAAATGGAGTCCATGTACTCCAATTCAGTCTAGGATCTTGTAGACCTACCTGAAGGGATAAAACCCATAGGGTGCAAATGGATTTACAAGAAGAAAAGAGGAGTGGATGGGAAAGTTGAGACTTTCAAAGCTAGGCTTGTGGCAAAGGGTTATGCCCAAAAGGAGGGAGTTGACTATGAAGAAACTTTCTCGCTCGTAGCTATGCTTAAATCCATTCGGATTCTTTTATCCATTGCTGCTTGTCTTGATTATGAGATAGGGTTTGTAGTCAAAGGTCAAGAGCAAAAAGTTTGCAAGTTGCAGAGGTCCATCTATGGACTCAAGCAAGCTTCAAGATCTTGGAACTTGAGATTTGATGAAGCGATCAAATCTTATGGTTTCGATCAAAATATTGATGAACCTTGTGTCTACAAGTACATCAAAGATAAGAAGGTGGTCTTCTTGGTTTTTTATGTAGATGATATCCTACTCATTGGGAATGATGTAGGCGTATTATCTGATGTAAAGAAATGGCTTGCCAGCAATTTCCAAATGAAAGATTTAGGAGAAGCAAGTTATGTTCTTGGAATCCAACTCATAAGAGATCGCAAGAACAAACTGTTGGTGCTGTCTCAGGCATCGTATATCGATAAGGTGCTTATCAGATTTTCGATGCAAAACTCCAAGAAAGGTAATTTGCCTACACGTCATGGAGTTTATCTTTCAAAAGAGCAGTGTCCTAAGACACCTCAAGAGGAAGAAAATATGAGACGGGTACCCTATGCATCTGCAGTAGGAATTCTAATGTATGCCATGTTGTGTACAAGACCTGACATTTGCTATGCGGTGGGTATAGTCAGTCGGTATCAATCCAATCCAGGATTAGATCATTGGGTAGCGGTTAAACATATTCTCAAGTATCGTAGGAGAACGAGAAACTATATGCTAGTTTATTCTGGTGAGACTTTGATTCCCATTGGATACACTGATTCTGATTTTCAATCAGACAAAGACACACGTAAATCTACGTGTGGATTAGTGTTTACTTTTGGTGGTGGAGCCATAGTTTGGAGAAGCATCAAACAATCTTGTATTGCTAATTCAACTATGGAAGCAGAATATGTGGCTACTTGTGAAGCAGCTAAAGAAGCTGTTTGGCTCCGTAAGTTCTTAAATGATTTGGAAGTAGTTCCAGGCATGGATAAACCACTCACACTGTATTGTGACAACAATGGTGCAGCGGCAAATTCAAGAGAACCTAGAAGCCACAAAAGAGGAAAGCATATAGAAAGAAAATATCATTTGATTAGAGAGATAGTGCATCGAGGCGATGTGGAAGTTGTGAAGATAGCGTCGGAAAACAACTTTACCGACCCTTTCACCAAGACGTTACCTGCAAAGAGCTTTGAGGGACACTTGGAAGGCTTAGGTCTTAGAAACATGTCTCACCTGCTTTAGGGCAAGTGGGAGATTGTTGGGTTTGGTGCCCTAAAAGCTGTGACATTGTACATATTGTTAATAAATAAAAAAAATGACATTTATTATTATTTTGGTTGATTATATGTATTATGAATACATTTATAAACATCAAGAAAATTCCATGATTATTTATGTGACTATAAATTTAGCATATAAGTGTTATTTGCTTAGGGATAAAATTTATAGATAATAATCTAAATGGTCCGTAATAATTAATTAAAGTTTGGGATCTTTAATTAAAAATTACAAGTACGGTCCAATCTCATCTAAAATGAAATAGTCATTATCTAGACTATTAATGTAGAGACATTGGATTGGAGGTACTTTACATAATGAGATTATATAGGACTGGACCAGATAAATTATGAATATCTAATAATCATCCGTTACAAATAAAGTATTCAAATTTATCACTAAGATGATCATATATTTGACAGTCTTAATCCTGAGTATTTATTAGACTCCTATTTATTACATTATGTTTTTTGACTTGCATGGTAAGATTTGTCTAAGCACAGATTATAACTTAGCATCTTGGAAACATAAAGTAATAAATGGCTGGGAATAATATTATACAGATATGGAATCCATTCCTTCCCTATGGAAGTTAGAAAAATAGTTCTCTTGAGTGATAATTCAAGGTTTGAACAATAGAGCGCTTGTTCATAATAAGATTATGAATTAATTGTTCAGTAGAGAATTATTGGAACTCAAGGATAAAGATGTAATAAGAGAGGTGAATAGAAATTGAACCTAGCTCTTATTATGAACTATTTACGGAGGACTGACTTATATGTAATGATTATATCAATGGACTACTCGTTAATTTTCTTTGAGTAATTTCACTATAATCTTAAGAGTTCAGTTTCAAGTTTTTAGTGGAGTAACACTGAAACTAATAAATTTGGCACATTAATTAAAGAGTTTGATTAAATGTCAAATTTATTGGAGCTTGGGTTATAGGTCCATAGGTCCCCAATACCACCTCTGTAACACTATATTGGATTTTTGCATAGAATGAATTATACATGTTTAATTCAGAATTATTGAATTCTGAATTAAGTTTTTCACACTTGAATTATTAACGTGACACAGAAAAATGTTCTCTGTGACACATAATGTAATGTGATAAATGTTATCACATTTAACTGAGCATTAGTTAATTAATTGATTATTGTTAAAATCTATTCTTAAATAAATGTGATTTATTTTTTAATTGAGATTTATATATATATATGGTTTTGAACCAAATCTTTATATATATATATATAAGATTTTATAATATATTAATATATATATATATATTAATATAATATTATTTAAAAAAAAAGAAGGAAACACGAAAGTCACGTTTCCCTTATATATATATATATATATATATATAAAAGGAACCGAATCAGTGATTCGGTTCCCAAAAAAAAAAAAAGGGTAAACTTTCTTTCACGGTGACTTATATATGCATATGTGTATGTGTGTGTGAGACCAGGATCAATGATTCGGGAAACAAAGAAAGAAGATGTAACGCCCCGAAATTTATTTGATGTTAATGTAATATAAATGATGAATTAGTGTGCCATAATTAACGTTTTAACATTAATTAGATTATTTGGTTGGATTTTGAATTTTTGGTTGTTTTGTTAAATTGATGCGTTCAAATGATTTCTTATTGTTTTAAAATGATGTTTTGAGTTTTAAAACACAACAATTTGTAAAATGTTAAAAATACTCCGTTTTACAAAACCGTGGGCGGCACATGGTTTTCGCACAGTAAAACCGCCCACTGATTTTCTCTATTTATTTCCCTTCTTCTCTCTCTCTCTTCACTCAGTTCCCTCACTCTCTCTCTCTTCCCTCCCGTGGTTCCCTCTCGGTTTCCCCTCTCTCTCTCAAATTTTTGAAACCAAATTCGAATCCAAGCTTCGGGATAGCAAGGAGGAGGCACGGGGACATGATTTAGCAACCGAGAACACGGATTGAAGCTTCGATTCGAGGTTAGATTCGAAATTTCTAAACTTTTTACAAAATTTTCAATTTTGTGTATTTTTGAAATTTAGGGTTGTTTAAGCTTAGAAAACCGTGGATTTGAGTTAAATGAACTTAGAACAACTAGAATCTAAGCTTAGATTGAAGAAAAACGGATTGAATTCAAGATTTTTCATTTTTCTCCTCATTTTCTCATTTTTGGATTTTTAAGGATTTCGAGTTTAAATCTTATTTAAATGAGTCCAAACATGTTCTAGTATGTTTCTCTATCAACTATGATTGTTTTTCATGCCTGGGATTTGAGAAAAACAGGTTAGAATCAAGATTTGAATTTTGGGGATCGAGAAACCCGTGGCTGGGATTTCTAGATTTTCCCAGTTCGACAGGCCGAACTGTGTGTTCGGCAGGCCGAAGTGATGATCGGCAGGCCGGTGTTTTTCTGACCGGCAGGCCGAACCTGGGGAAGTGTTCGACCGACCGAACTTTGCTTCCGGTAGGCCAAACTATGCAGTTTGGCCAGCCGAAGCAGGGCGTCCGGCGGGCCGACCGAGGCATGGAAAATTTTGTGATTTTTCACCCGTTTTCACTGTTTTGAACCCTGATTTAAATCCCAACCTTATAGGATGATTTTAAAGGTACAAATGGCACACTAGGACATCATGAAATGGTTTAGTAACATAGAATGTCTCGAGCTAGATATTGATCGACTTAGTTTATATCTAGGGTCGTTCGTGGTTCCGTGGAGCTAACGTATAGCGGACCGGGATTACGGTGTGGGGCACCGGCACGAGTATTGAGGTAGGACTTCTATCCTATTTCTTTGGTAGCCTGGTTTTGAAATGATTTGGCTTTGAAAAGGATTCCTATCAAAATGTTTTCAACGGTTGTTTGAAAATGGTTTTATCGGTTATATTTTAATATACCGTGACTATGAAATGAACTTCATAATGAACGTAATTGACAACACTCGGTAATTGGGTTTTGAATGATAATGATAATAAACACAAAGGCATGATGCCATATCAGAGATCGGGTCGTGTAGTGATCGACCTTGCGGGAAGGTCTCGAAACCCAGTTGGGCCACTACGGTGGTGATATCATGGTTTGCCTAGGTAAAAGAAAAATGGTGTTTTCGATTGTACGAGTAGACTGTTCTGTGTCAGAACGGCTCTACTCAAATTTTGTATTTATTTATTTATTTAAGTTTTCTTTTGAGTACTCCTAACAATGAACTGTTTCTTTAAATTAAATTATTTTATAAAACATAGTCCTACTGAGCCTTTCGCTCACGTTTTATTTGTTTTAAATTTCCCCCTCTAGGTGGTTTCCCATTTAGGTTTGGAGAGGATTCTTCGGACCGAACACAGGAGCAATAGGAGGATTGATTTATATTTTGTATTATTTAATCAAGGCATGTAAGACTTAACTTTATCTGTATTTGGACTGTGATTGTATTTATGATATTGTCAGTACCATGTGTGTGCACAAGTTGTGGGTTGTGGGTTGTGGAACCCATACTCACGGTTTTTATTTAAATTTTATTACTCGTTTAATATTTATAAATTCTTTTATAAAAATGTGGTAGAAATCTTCTTATTTCTCATGTAATTTGATTCTTAAACCATTGGTTCCAATTAAATTCTCTTTTAATTAATCTAAATATTCTGCCATGTCACCTCCCGTACTCCGGGGCGTGACAGAATGGTATCAGAGCTCAAGGTTATGAACCTTGGGAATTGTGCACACATAGGTTTGACAATGAAATACCTCTAACAGTCCAAGTTTTGTTTTCAGAAGTGAGAGAATGGCACCTAGACATCGTTCGACTACTGACGTCGAGTTCAGAAATGATGAGAGCATGATGAGGTCTATGTTTGCGGCTTTCTGGCAGATGGCAGCCAGGGCTAGACCGAGAGATTCTAATGTTGGTAGTCGGCATGCGTACTTTAAGAAATTTTGGCGGGCGTCTATTCTGACTTTTGATGGCAATGGGGATCCGCAGTTGGCAGAGTATTGGTTGGATTCGATCTTGAAGCATTTAGATACTCTTGGTGTGCCTGAGGAGTACCGTGTGGAGTTTGTGGCGTATAAGCTCGAGGGTGGCGTTAACACCTGGTGGAAGCAGACTAAGCGTCTGGAGCACGGTGGCGATATCAGTTGGGACAAGTTCGAGGAGCTGTTCTATGATCGGTATTTTTCGCAGGGGTATAGAGACCAGAAGGCAGCTGAGTTTTATAGATTGCAGCAGGGTGATCTGTCAATTCGGGAGTATGAGGCAAAGTTTAATGAGTTGGCTAGGTTTGCTCCATCGGCGGTGGCATCGGAGCGTGAAAAGTGTATTAAGTTTCAGGAAGGGCTCAAGGCTCCTATTCGGCGGCAGTTGGTTGCTCTACGGCTAGGAGTTTCGGAGAGCTTTTGTCCTCGGCGATCTCCGTGGAGAATGATTATGTGCAGTATTGTGAGGACCGAGCCAAGGCTTCAGGAGGACCGTAGAGGAGTGGTAGGAAGAGCACCAGTAGTCGTCTAGTTTCGGGGAAAGGCAAGCAAGGCGGTGCGACCAGTGGTAGCAGCAGTTCGTCTGGCAGCAGGCACAGCAATCCCTACAGCTTTCATTGTCATTTCTGTCAGCAGCCCGGACACATCAAGAGGAATTGCCCGATCAGGAGTGCTCGTCTTGGATCTCAGACCGGGGAGGATGCCAGTCGTTCGACTTAGCCTCAGCCTCAGACTTTACCTCCGCCTTCGCAGTACCCGCAGTTGCAGTATCCGCAGTTCTCTCCTCAGCAATTCTCATATCTGGTACGGGGGCAGCAGCCGTAGCATTTTCAGTGCAGTGTTCCTCAGTATCGAGCGTCGAGTACAGGTAGTGTGCAGTCGTCTCCATCTCAGCAGCATCGGCCGAGTAATCCAGGGCCCAGCAATGTCGGTAGAGGAAAAGGGAAAGCGCCAGTGCAGGTTCATGCAATGGCATCTGGAGGGTCAGATTCACAGACTGGTAACACGGTTGTTGATGGTATGATCTTGGTTTCCAGATCTTTAGCTCGCGTTTTGTTTGATACCGGTGCCTCTCATTCTCTCATTTCGAGTTCTTTTGTACATGCCTTGGGATTAGAGGTAGAAGAGTTTAATGAACCCCTAGTCATAACTTCTCCCTTGGGGCGGGTGTGTGTAAATTGTATGTGTAAATCTTGTAAAATAAAGATTGGGGATGAGATTTTGAAAAGTGATTTGATTATACTCCCCATGAGTTCTTATGATGTAATTCTAGGGATGGACTGGTTGTCCAGGTATAGTGCAGTCGTGGACTGCCAACTTAGAAAAGTGACCCTAGTGTCTGATAGGGGGACGACCATCACTTACCAGGGTGGTGGTGATTGGTCAATGAGTGAGCGTCTTATGAAGTCATGTCTAGGAGGGCGAAGGAATCTAGGTTGTTGTGCTTTCCTTGCCAACCTAGATTGCGAGCCCTATGTTTCGAGTGGCAGTGTAGCGATTCTGGTGGTTGATGAGTTCGAGGATGTTTTCCCCGACGAGTTGCCAGGATTACCACCGCATCGGGAGATTTAGTTTGGTATCGAGTTGTTTCCAGGGACATCACCGATTTCTATGGCACCTTATCGGATGGCGCCGGCAGAAAAGAAGGAATTGAGGAAGCAACTTCAGGAGCTTGCTGATAAGGGGTATATTCGAAACAGCACATCTCCGTGGGGAGCACCAGTTTTGTTCGCTAAGAAGCACGATGGGACTCTCAGGTTATGTGTAGATTATCGACAGCTAAATCGTGTTACGGTGAAGAATAAGTATCCCTTGCCTAGGATTGATGAGCTATTTGATCAGTTGGGAGGTTTGCGGTACTTCTCAAAGATTGATTTGCGTTCAGGTTATCATCAGCTCAGGATCAAGGAAGAGGATATTCCCAAGACAGCTTTTAGGACTCGGTATGGGCACTTTGAGTTTCTGGTCATGTCTTTTGGGTTGACGAATGCTCCGGCAGCTTTCATGGATCTGATGAACAGGATATTTAGGCCGTATCTGGATCATTTTGTGATCGTGTTCATCGATGACATTCTTGTGTATTCTAAGACTTGGGAGGAGCATGAGTAGCATCTTTGGATCGTGCTTCAGACTCTGAGGGAGCACCAGTTGTATGCTAAGAGGGAAAAATGTGAGTTCTGGTTGACTGAGGTCAAATTTCTGGGTCATGTTATCTCGGAGCATGGTATTTCTGTGGATCCGTCCAAGATTGAGGCTATATTGGAATGGGAACGGCCAAGGAATGTAGCCAAGATTCACAGCTTCTTAGGTCTTGCTGGATATTACAGGAAATTTGTAAAGGATTTTTCAAAGATTGCAGCTCCGTTGACGAGATTGATCAAGAAAAATGTCAGGTTTGAGTGGAATGAAGATTGTGAGCTTACTTTTCAGGAATTGAAGAACCGGTTGACTTCAGCTCCAGTGTTGATTATTCCTAGCAGTGACGAGCCGTATGAGGTTTATGCGGATGCTTCAGGGCGCGGACTTGGATGCGTGTTGATGCAGCTTGGACGTGTAGTTGCGTACGGATCGAGACAGCTACGACCTCACGAGCGGAATTACCCTACTCATGATTTAGAGCTTACGGCGGTGATCTACGCGCTGAAGATTTAGAGGTGTTACTTGTATGGAGCGTCGTTTCAGGTCTTCTCTGATCACAAGAGTTTGAGGTATCTGTTCGCTCAGAGGGATCTCAATCTGAGGCAGCGCAGATGGGTAGAGTACATGGAGGATTATGATTTCGCGTTGCAGTATCATCCCGGGAAAGCTAATGTGGTCGCGGACGCGCTCAGCAGGAAGTCTTTAGGGATTCTAGCTTGTTTGATTTTTGAGGACTGGAGTAGGGATGCGACAGTGAGTGAGTATCGGCTACTGTATCGTGAAGACTGTGATCGAGTTTCATTATATCACGTGGATGCAACTCCAGCTCTTGTTCGGATGGTGAAGCAAAGTCAGTGGCAGGATCAGCATTTGTAGGGGATTTGGTCGCGGATTCAAAACGGGGAGCAGTTCGAGGAATGGAGCGTGCATGCAGATGGATCGTTGTACTTTCGAGAGCGTCTTGCAGTTCCAGTTATCACCGAGGTGACGAAAGCCGTTCTAGATGAAGCTCATAGGTCTCAGTTCGCTATTCATCCGGGGAGCACCAAGATGTATCGTGATTTAAAGAGGCAGTATTGGTGGAGAGGCATGAAGAAAGATGTTCGAGAGTACGTGGCCAAGTGTTCGACGTGTCTTCAGGTGAAAGCCGAGCATCAGAAGCCTGCAGGTCAGCTTCAGCCGCTTCCTATTCCAGGGTGAAAATGGGAGCATGTGACGATGGATTTTCTCACAGGTTTGCCGAGGACGGAGCAGCGGCACGATGCAGTTTGGGTTGTGGTTGACAGGTTGACGAAATCGGTGCATTTCATTCCGTTTAGGTCGACATGTTCTAGGAAGGTTCTCGGGGAGTTGTATATGCAGAACATTGTGAGGTTGCATGGAGTTCCTTTGTCCATCACCTCTGATCGAGACACCAGGTTTAATGCTAAGTACTGGAGGAGTTTTCAGGAGGCTTTAGGTACGGATTTGAACTTCAGTACGGCGTTTCATCCTCAGACTGATTGGCAGTCTGAGTGGGTTATTCAGGTTCTCGAGGATATGTTACGTGCCTGTGCATTGGACTTTGGCAGAAATTGGAAGCAATGTTTACATTTGGCGGAGTTCGCGTACAACAATAGTTATCAGGCGAGTATCGGTATGGCACCATTTGAGGCGTTGTATGGGCGACCATGTCGGTCACCTGTGTGTTGGGCCGAGCCGGAAGATAGAGTTATTCTTGGGCCGGAAGAGATTCGTGATAGCAACGAGAAAGTCGCGGTGATTCAAGATCGGTTGAGGGCAGCTCAGAGTCGACAGAAGAGTTACGCGGATAGGAGACGTAGACCTTTAGAGTTCGCGGTTGGAGATTTCGTTCTCTTGAGGGTATTGCCTCGTAAGGGAACTATGCGGTTCGGAGTGAGTAGGAAGCTCGCGCCGAGGTATATTGGGCCATTCGAGATCACTCAGCGTGTTGGTGTGGTCGCTTATCGGCTTGATCTTCCGCCTGGACTTTCTCATGTGCACGATGTGTTCCATGTGTCGATGCTTAGGATGTGTCCACCTGAGCAGGGTAAGATAGTTTCGTTCCGCGATGTACAGGTTCAGGAAGATACGACGTACGAAGAAGTGTCGATTCAGATCATCGACCGGAAAGTTATTAGCTTGCGTCGTCGAGAGATACCGTTGGTAAAAGTCGTGTGGCAACATCATAGGGTTGATGAAGCCACTTGGGAACTAGAGTCGAGTATGCAGGAATTGTATCCGCATTTGTTTTGTTTCTGAAATGAGTTGTAAATTTCGAGGGTGAAATTTCTTTTAGGGGTGGAGAGTTGTAACGCCCCGAAATTTATTTAATGTTAATGTAATATAAATGATAAATTAGAGTGCCATAATTAACGTTTTAACATTAATTAGATTATTTGGTTGGATTTTGAATTTTTAGTTGTTTTGTTAAATTGATGCGTTCAAATGATTTCTTATTGTTTTAAAATGATGTTTTGAGTTTTAAAATACAACAATTTGTAAAATGTTAAAAATACTCCGTTTTACAAAACCGTGGGTGGCACATCGTTTTCGCATAGTAAAACCGCCCACCGATTTTCTCTATTTATTTCCCTTCTTCTCTCTCTCTCTTCACTCAGCTTCCTCACTCTCTCTCTCTTCCCTCCTGTGGTTCCCTCTCGGTTTCCCCTCTCTCTCTCAAATTTCTCTCTCAAATTTTTGAAACCAAATTCGAATCCAAGCTTCGGGATAGCAAGGAGGAGGCACGGTGACGTGATTTAGCAACCGAGAACGCGGATTGAAGCTTCGATTCGAGGTTAGATTCGAAATTTCTAAACTTTTTACAAAATTTTCAATTTTGTGCATTTTTGAAATTTAGGGTTGTTTAAGCTTAGAAAACCGTGGATTTGAGTTAAATGAACTTAGAACAACTAGAATCTAAGCTTAGATTGAAGAAAAACGGATTGAATTCAAGATTTTTCATTTTTCTCCTCATTTTCTCATTTTTGGATTTTTAAGGATTTCGAGTTTAAATCTTGTTTAAATGAGTCCAAACATGTTCTAGTATGTTTTTCTATCAACTATGATTGTTTTTCATGCCTGGGATTTGAGAAAAACAGGTTAGAAACAAGATTTGAATTTTGGGGATCGAGAAACCCGTGGCTGGGATTTCTAGATTTTCCCAGTTCGGCAGGCCGGAGTGATGATCGGCAGGCCGGTATTCTTCCAACCGGCAGGCCGAACCTGGGGAAGTGTTCGGCCGACCGAACTTTGCTTCCGACAGGCCGAACTGTGCAGTTTGGCCGGCCGAAGCAGGGCGTCCGGCAGGCCGACCGAGGCATGGAAAATTTTGTGATTTTTCACTCGTTTTCACTGTTTTGAACCCTGATTTAAATCCCAAACTTATAGGATGATTTTAAAGGTACAAATGGCACACTAGGACATCATGAAATGGTTTAGTAACATAGAATGTCTCGAACTAGATATTGATCGACTTAGTTTGTATCTAGGGTCATTCGTGGTTCTGTGGAGCTAACGTATAGCGGACCGAGATGACGGTGTGGGGCACCGGCACGAGTATTGAGGTAGGCTTCTATCCTATTTCTTTGGTAGCCTGGTTTTGAAATGATTTGGCTTTCAAAAGGATTCCTATCAAAATGTTTTCAACGGTTGTTTGAAAATGGTTTTATCGGTTATACTTTAATATACTGTGACTATGAAATGAACTTCATAATGAACGTAATTGACAACACTCGGTAATTGGGTTTTGAATGATAATGATAATAAACACAAAGGCATGATGCCATATCAGAGATCGGGTAGTGTAGCGATCGACCTTGGGGGCAGGTCCTGAAACCAAGTTGGGCCACTACAGTGGTGATATCATGGTTTGCCTAGGTAAAAGAAAAATGGTGTTTTCGATTGTACGAGTAGACTGTTCTGTGTCAGAACGGCTCTACTCAAATTTTGTATTTATTTATTTATTTAAGTTTTCTTTTGAGTACTCCTAACAATGAACTGTTTCTTTAAATTAAATTATTTTATAAAACATAGTCCTACTGAGCCTTTCGCTCACGTTTTATTTGTTTTAAATTTCCCTCTCTAGGTGGTTTCCCATTTAGGTTTGGAGAGGATTCTTCGGACCGAACACAGGAGCAATAGGAGGATTGATTTATATTTTGTATTATTTAATCAAGGCATGTAAGACTTAACTTTATCTGTATTTGGACTGTGATTGTATTTATGATATTGTCAGTACCATGTGTGTGCACAAGTTGTGGGTTGTGGAACCCATGCTCGCGGTTTTTATTTAAATTCTATTACTCGTTTAATATTTATAAATTCTTTTATAAAAATGTGGTGGAAATCTTCTTATTTCTCATGTAATTTGATTCTTAAACCATTGGTTTCAATTAAATTCTCTTTTAATTAATCTAAATATTCCGCCACGTCACCTCCCGTACTCCGGGGCGTGACATAAGAAAAAGAAAAAGAAAAAGAAAAGGGAAAGTAAAATTACTAATGGCTCAGATATAAAAAGGAGAGATAACAGTTATCTCAGATGAATTTTGATGATTCACAAAATTTTTAGAGAGAAAAACTGAGAGTTCTTCTCTAAAGAAAAAGGTCTGCTATCTCATGTGTTGAGTACATAGCAGATTCAGAAAAGTGTGAGGAAAATTTATTCTTGCAGTTTGACGCCCACTCGTCTTTCCATTGGTGTATAGGCTTGGTTTGGAAGATCGTGGTGTCAAAGAGGAAAGCTAGGATACCCTGATAGTCTTCAAAAGGTTAGTAATAAATTCCTAAAGCTTTCTATAATTAAAATTATATATCTATTCCCGATGAACAAAGTTTTCAGAAAATTTTTGTTAGTCAACGATCCGTTCCTTCCGCTGCGTTTCATGTTTTAATTCCAACATATATAACTGCTAAACCCTAACTGTTATCTTTAGTTACCAATTTAACGCATCATAAAACTAGTAATTATATTTTGGTCTCTACACATAGGAGGCCCACACTTAATCATGCATTAAAAGCCCAAAACCTAAATTGATCTCATTTAATTAGACAACCTTATTGATAGTCTTTAATTCACATTTATTTAATATATTAACCCATTTATTGGATTAATACCAATAGCAATTTCAATGACAACCGACCACATAATCAAAATCAACCTCAAAACTTCCCATTCTCATCACAGCAAAAGCAAAACTTTAACAATAATAATCGGAAACAACAGTGAGGATTAAATGTTAGGACTAATCATACAGCTGTTAAATGCTATTACAGATATGATTATGACAACAAGGAGTACAGTACTCGACAAGCCCTTTCGGCCATGAATTAAGCAATGAAGGAGATCCCAACTTTTATCCGTATTCTGATGCAACAACTCACGTGACAAATCAAGGAGGTAAATTGTAGTTTTTCAAACATTATTTTGACAAAGACTCAATATTTGTTGGTAATGGATAGCTTTACCAATTACTCACATGGGTAAAGCCTCGCTAAAAACAACCCAAGGTAATCAAGATTTTATTTCAGTTAGCCAACTTATTGATGAAAATTCTTGTATCTTTGAATGTAACTCTGATGGTTATGTCATAAAGGATCGCAATCAGCAGGTTTTGGCCAAGGAGCATAGAAAAGAAAATCTATATGCGCTCGGGAGAAGTCATCTGGAAGCACTCTGTGTCCCGAAGCATCTTCTGACATTTGGCATGCCAGATTAGGGCATCCAAATTCAAAATTTCTTCAAAGATTACAGAAAAATAAAGTTATCAATATTTCTAAGTGCTTAAATAAGGATATTCTATGTATTAGTTGTCAACTTGGAAAGCGTCGTAAACTTTCTTTTAATGAATCAGATTCCGTTTCTACATTTTCTCTTGAAAAAATTCACAGTGATTTATGGGGGCTTGCTCCAAACTCTTCTTCTCAAAAGTTTCAATATTATATACGTTACCTTTGTTGATGATTTCACATGCTATCCTTGGTTGTTTCCACTGAAAAATAAATCTGAATTTTTGACATGCTTTCTGAAATTTCAAACTTTTGTCGAAATACATTTTGATAGAAAAATCAAAGTTTTTCAGAAAGACGGAGGAGGTGAATTTACTTCCACAAATTGAACTGATCACTGGGCACAATGTGTAATTGCTTAGCAGCCTTCTTGTCCTTTACATCAGAACAAAATGGCCTCGCTGAAAGGAAGCACAGACACACTGTCGAGACAGGCCTCACTTTGCTCTTCCATGCAAATTTACCTATAAAATTCTGGGTAAATGCATTTTTAACTGCTACTTTCCTCATAAATCGTATACCACTCTCCTCCATCGGTAAGGAAACTCCTTTTTGTAAACTCTTTGATAAGAATCTCAATTATTCCATTCTACGTATTTTTGGTTGTCATGTTTTTCATTATTTAAAAAGTCAAGGTCCCAACAAATTTTCTCGCAAGATAATACCATGTGTTTTTCTAGGCTATAGTCCCTTACACAAAGGTTATCGATGTCTTGATCCACATACTTAGAGACTCTATATTTCTAGGCATGTAGTTATGAATGAAAGTACTTTTCCATTTATTTCAAAATTGCAATCTACATCTGAGTCTGTGCAAAATTTTTCCATCACCTTTTTTTTTGATGAATGGTCCTCTGCTCCTAACCCCACTGTTCAAGATTTATCAGGTCATAAAGATAATGCTCGAAATGGTTTGCCTGACATTACTCCATATCTGTTATGCTTCATGTTACACGTACAAGTGTACACGGTCGCAAGTAATAAAGTGATTCGAAGTATGGATGTTGATCCTACAAGGACCATGTGAGTTTTGCGTTAATTATCGAAATTGATTAGCTCTAAGATAATTTAAATGACCTGATAAACAATGAATAAAAAATCTAATTAAAATAACTAAACAATTAAAAAAACTAACATAAACAATTAATTAAAAATACTAGAGCATCTATTTCACCATATTAATATGTGGTAATTTTATTATTAAGTGAATTTCATAATTCATTAGTCAAAAACTCTTGATTAGCCCAATTACCTTTGTCTAGCATAAAATTGGATAATGTGCTTAAAAATTCGATTCCAATATCTCTATCTAACATCGAGTAGTGGTTAGCATTCATTAAGCTCTAGTTCTTCTAATGAGTAAAAAGGAACTACAAATCTCTCGATCTTAAAGTCGCCTAGGTTGTGTTTCCAATAATCCATACATAGAATTTCTCTCTCTCGAGCATCAAATCCCACATAGGAAAATCATCTATTTTATTGTCCAAATAAATTAGAAGCATTAAGTGTTGGACAACACAAATAAACCATGACAAACCATTTAAATAATTTATTAATTCATAATTAGGCAACAATATCAAGGCTCTAGAAAAACAACTATTTCATAACTAAAATTAAACAAACTAACATTGAGGGTTTAACATTTACAAATCACAAATATAGAAAAGAGAATAAGAATTAAAAATCCCAATTTAGAGTTGTCAAGATCTCTAAGCTCTTCACCTTCTCCTTTTCTCGTACTTCTTGATCTCCAAAAGCTTCTCCCATGATGATTTTATTCCAAAAAAAAACCTAAATCTAAAACTAGAAATTAGATCCCAAACTACAACAAAAGAAACAAATACTTTTTCTTTTCTTTTTTCCCCATTTTCTTTTTTGAAAGTAGCCTAAATCCTCTTGGAAATGTGCGCCTCCTCCTTCAAAAATGGAGGCCTCACCTCTTCCTTTAGGTCTTAAGGGTTTTTAGGTGATAAGGTTTCATTTCAGGTCAATTTGGGATGGTTGGATCAACACTAGGACAAGATCAGCCATCAAAATAGCCATTCAGCATGAAGCAGCCCCACCACGGGCACGTTGAGCATGCTGTAGTGCTATTCGCAGGCACGTGGGCAGTGCCAGGGCCTACATAGGGACACATGAACCTCAAGTGGCCTGCCTGCTGTGGCTAGCGTGCATGCATGGGCGAGCCCACAAGCCTGAGCGGCTGCGTAGGGAGCATGCACGTAGCACGGCTTGTTCCACCTGAAATTCATGTTTTCACTCCTTTTTTATGTTGCTTTTTTTTCCATTAAGCCCCATTTTATTTTCCTACAAAATAACACTAAAAAATCAAAAAACACAAAAGTTTGAGGATTTTTACAATATTTAAGGTTAAGAAATAATTGATTTGTAAGTAAAATACTCACTCATCAAATACCCCTAAACTTAAACATTTGTTTGTCCTCAAGCAGAACACAAGAACATTGAAGAAGAACAAATTTTAAACTAACATGAAAACAAAAGAAAAAAATGAAGTGTGAGTTTTGTATCCATTCAATAACTAGACAAATATAAATCTCAAAGACACAAAATGATTCAAAGCTCAATGGAAATGCATACATTGAGAATATCTAGAATTTCAACAATAACACCAATTTCACTTCATTCAAGAGTCTCTAAGTGTAAGTGTGTGCTAAATCACTCTCACTCTATGAACTGAACCCTGGATAGACCTTTGTGATTAGATAAATGATGAGAAATCTCTAGATAGTGAAATTCAAAACTACTATAAGCCTATTGTTTGTGTCGCTCTCCATGAATATAGGTTAACGTGTCATCAAACGTGAAGGACTTTCAAGGGTTATAATTATAAGGTTAAGGTGAAAGGAAGGTAATAAAAGATAATTTTTCCGCTTGGATTACATTAGACATGAATTGCACCAAGTGGGCCTTGCATGAAAAGAAATAAAAACTCACGCATTAACTCCCAACTAGATCATTCCTCTATATCAATCATTCCAATAAAATGTTACTCACAAGTATCTGCAAAATCTCAAAAACATGAAATTAACAAGAATATAGTCTTTTTTTCATTTTTTCATTTTTTCTTTTTTCCTTTTCTTTTTCAAATTTTTTTCATAATTTTTTTGAATTGAAATTCCCCCAGATGTATATGGTTTTATACATTTGGACAAAAGGGGAAGCATAAATAAAACTAAGTAAAACAAATTAAAAATAACACAAAAACATAAATTAGTCACTTTATGGACACAACCAAACCACAAATTCAAATTACATCACCTTCCATGCTCACTCTCAACAATCAATCATCAAATTCAAGCCAAGATGTAAACATGCCTATGAGTGATAGGTTAAGTGAAAGGAATTTGTTAAATGGCTAGGTGAAACTTACGTGGGTAATAAAAGAAATAGGTCACCTAGCCTAGGCTTTTGCCTCTAGTTTCACTAGAATGGGTTCTAGAGTTCATGAGATGTCAAGGCCTATTTAATGCACATAAGTGTTCTTTAAAAGCTCAAACTTTCAAGTGATCATGATTCTTAGTGCTCAAGTGTGGGGAGTCAAAAATGAAGTAAAATGATGGAAGTCAAGCACACAGACGCCCCAATGAATCACATTTCCAAAGACCCAAGAGAACAATTTGTGGCTAATGTTACAATTAAATTCTAGTTATCAAATTTCTTAAAACTCACACTTTATTCAAACAAGTATCTAAAACACCACTAAAATAACTAAACAACCTAAAGAAGTAAACAATAACTACCAAACAAGAGTAATGGAAAGAAAATCATGATAATCAATGAAAAAAAATAAGACCAAAACCCTACAAGTGATCAACAAAGTGTTCCCTCTCCCAAACTTAAACTAAACATTGTCCTCAATGATTGTAGCAACAAAAGGGCAAAAGTTGAGAATATATACTAGGGTTTCTAGCCCCATTTTTGAGTTCTTCCATCTTTATGAATCGTTTCCCACTAAAACTTAAGTTCTTAAGCTCTTGATTGATGCAACACTTATCAAGACACACAAAATTTAAACATTAATGCAAAACTTTGAAATAAACTAAAGCATAAACACAAACACAAACACAAAACAAAAACAAAAATAACAAGAGTGAAAGACTAGAAAGCTTGGGGTGCCTTCTAAGAGCACTTAAAGTTGTTGGCTTGACTTTTGGTGAAGCACTCATCAAAGTGCAACTTTTGCCTATAGTAGGTGTCATAGAACACTACAAATAGGTTTTGGTTGTGGGTGCCCTCAAGCTTGAAAAAATGTGGAAGTATGTTCGCATGTGGCACCAATAAGATTTAGCTTCGGAGGATGGCTTGGTGGGCTTGAAGGAATGGTGCTAATGTTGGTGGAAGAGGTGTTGGCCATATTGGATTCTCATAAATGTGATCTTCAATTACCAATATGGACACAATTGGTTGGGCGTAAAAGACTTCTTCTAGTGATTCTTCTTCATTAACTGAGTCTTCAAGCTCTTCCTTACTTGAAGATTCTTTAAACTTTAGAGAATCATCATTAAGCATTTCAAGTGCTCCTCACATTGGGTAGACTCTTCTAGGTAGCAATCTTGCTTGTATCCAATTAAAACATCCATAGTAGGAATGGATGCTATGAATTCTTCAATTTATTTTCTCATTGGCTCTATTCTTTTTAAGATTTCAAACGATGTCTCTACCATTAAATTAGTCCGCATCAACTTCTCATCTAATCTCTCCATAGATTAATGAGTCTCTTCCACAAGGTCTACGAATATAGCTTGAAATTCTGGAGATACAACCATCTCTTGAGGTTGGGTGTCATTCCTTTCCATATATTGATGTGTCTTCTCCATAAAGTTCATGAATATAGCTTGAAGTTTTGGAGACACACCCTTGTCTTGAGGTTGGCTGTAAAACCATGGCATGAAATTGTTGGAATTATTCTAACACCAATGATCATAGTCCACCATGTCTTCCAACAAACAATAGGCATCATCCACGGATAAATGGTGGAAAGAAGTAGTATCATTTCCGCTTTCAACCCATTTTCTTGTTGTGGCACAAAACCCATTGAGAAAATTTTGAAGTTGACACTCACTTAAGAACCAATGGTGAGGAAATCGAATTAGCAACTCCTTCTATCTCCACCATACAATATGCATTAGTTCCAAATCATGTTGGGCAAAACTCAAGAGGATTTGTTGATGATATATCACAAAGTATCTCGTCAAATAAACAAAACAAACAAAAGCAAGGCTAGAAGCAAGGGGAAATAAAAGAATACAAGTAAAAAATATCCAAATTAATCGTTGAGTAAATTGGTATCAATATTAACAAAAAGTAAACAACAATCCCTAGCAATGGCGCTAAAAACTTGTTACGGGCGTGTAAGCGTACATAGTCGCAAGTGATAAAGTGATTCGAAATATGGAATGTCGATCCCACGAGGATTGTGTTAATTTTGCGTTAATTATCAAAATTAATTTGCTGTAAGAATATTTGAATGACCAAATAAACAACAAATAAAAGAAACTAGCTAAAATAACTAAACACCTAAAATAAAGTAACAAAAACACTAGAGCATCTATTTCACCATAATTAATCTATGCTAATTTTATTATTGAGTGAATTTCATAATTCATTAATCAGGAACTCTTAATTAACCTAATTACCTCTCTCAAGCATCAAAATTGATAATATGCTTAAAAACTTGATTCCAATATCTATATCTGAAACCGAGTAGTTAGCATTTATTATGCTCTAGTTCTTCTAATAACTACAAAAGAACTATCAATATCTCAATCTTATAGTCGCTTAGGCTATGTTTCCTACAATCCGTGCATAGAATTCCCTTCTCTCGAGCATCAAACCCCATATACTAAAATAATCTAATTTATTGTTTAAGTAAACTAAAAGCATTAAGTGTTGGACAACACAAATAAACCATGACAAATCATTTAAAATAAATCAGCAATTCATAATTAGGTAAAATCAAGGCTCTAGAAAAACAACTATTCCATAACTAAAATTAAACAAACTAACATCGAGGGTTCAACATTTACAAATAACAAAAATAAAAAAAGAGAATAAGAATTAAAAATCCCAATTTGGAGTAGTTACGGTCTCTAAGCTCTTTACCCTCTTCTCTTTTCATACTTCTTGATCTCTAAAAGCTTCTTCCATGATGATTTAATTCAAAAGAAAACCTAAATCTAAAACTAGAAATTAGATCCTAAACTACAATAAAAAATAAATATTTTTTCTTTTCTTTTTCCCCATTTTCTTCTTTGGAATCAGTCCAAATCCTCTTGGAAATGTGTTCTTCCTCCTCCCAAAATAAAGGCCTCATCTTTTTTTTTTTTTTGATCTTAAGGGTTTTAAAGTGATAGGGTTTCATTTTAGGTCAATTTGGGACTATCAAATAAGCATTGGGAGAAGATCAACCATCAAAATGGCCATTCAACATGGAGCAGCACCCCTATGAGTGCGATGGGTGCACAACAGCGCATGGGCACGCGGACCACCGCAAGGCTTGCACGGTGTGTCCATGTGGGCATGCCTACATGCCTATGTGGCAATGTGGTGCCCTTGCTGGGCTACTCGTGCGCACGCAGGGCACACGGCATGGCTCATTTCGCCTAAAATTTGTGTTTTCACTCCTTTTTATGCCTATTTTCCATTAAGCCCCATTTTATTAGTTTTATACAAAATAACACTGTAAAATTAAAAAACACAAAAGCTTGAGGATTTTTACAATATTTAAGATTAAGAAAGAATTGATTTGTCATTCAACAAATTCCCCTTCCCCTCCTAATGAAATAAATGATCAACTTGTTACTTATCCTTTTACCTCCTCATCTTCCCAACGGCCAATTCGTGACCGTCATCTTCCATCTGTCATACTATTACTATCTCATTAACCAACCAAAACATGTATCTACTCACTTCTTATATTGAACCTCGCACTTTGAAAATAGCTCTTAAGTTTACCAACTGGATTGCTTGCATGAAAGAAGAATTAGCTACCCTTCAGCAAAAAATAAAAAAAAAACATGGACACTTGTTCCTCAAGAAGTTGAAGCAAACATTATTGGATCCAAATGGGTTTATCAAACAAAATATCATACTAATTGTAGTATAGATAGATTTTAAGCCCGTCTTGTTACAAAGGGATACACATGAATTCTTGGTTTAGACTTTGGCGAAACTTTTAGTCCTGTCGCCAAGCCGACTACAATTAGAGTCATTTTATTACTTGTAATTCATTTTGGATGGCCTCTTAAAAATGCATTCTTCATGGTTTCTTACATGAATAAGTGTACATGGAACAACCACCATATTATGTCAATCGACAATTTTCTAACCATATTTGTTACTTCACGAGTCATTATATGTCCTCAAACAAGCACCACATGCTTGGTTTGAATGCCTTTCTCACAGCTTACTAAAAATTGGTTTCTCTTGCAGCGAAGTTGATCTATCTCTCTTCATTTATCGTCATGACACTAATAATATTTTTCTTCTTGTTTATGTCAATGATGTTATCATTACTGGCAATAACTCACTTCTTATTAGTCAATTGATTCATTGTTTAAGCAAGGATTTCACTATTCAGGTTAATATGGCCAAGACACAAATGCAAAAGATAAGTATTATTAAAGTGAGAAGTTTTAAATCATTTAGAGTTATTATCATTCATCTCAGCCTTAAGCAGTAAGTCCATCTTAGGTTTGATAAAATATAGATTATTTTACACCCATCCAAAACAGATAAAAGATTTGTTTTTATGAATCACCACTTTATTATTAAAAGAAATCAAATAGGAGTCTTTAAATAAACATGCTGTAGAAATTAAATTCCTTTTAAATTTAGGAACATAAAAATAATCTTGTAAAATTAAATTCCTATAATTATCAAAATAAAGATGGATGTCTCACACTGCTTTAGCTAAGACCAAAGGATCCATCGCCCATCCGAAGCGTGAAGTCTTCATAGAGCAGACTTCTTATTTCTTTGAACCCCTATAGAGAAACACAAATATGATTAGTTGCACTAGAATCTTTGACCCAAATATCACTGGATTCCTCAACCAAACAAGGTTCTAAATATAGACGATCACACCTACCTCCTTGGGAAAGAAAGTCCTTGCAATTCTTCTTAATGTGCCCGACCTTTCCGCAAAAAAAGCACTTAAGCTTCTTTGGGTTCTTCTTCTTCTTCTTCTTGCTCTTGTTATTAGTAGGAATAGAAGACTTCCTATTCTTGGCCCATTGCTTCTTTCCATCCCATGGTTGGGATTGGAACCAGAAGCAGCTACCGAATTGGCCTCACCACCTATAGGAGATTCTCTGATCAATAATTCAAACTCCTGTAACTGTTTCATTAACTCTGTTAAGGTTATATCCCGTCTATTGCTCAAATTAAAGTAGCTCTAAATGGGATAAACTCCTTAGACAGAGTTTCAAAGACTATAGTCATTTGAGTTTTAGCATCGATGTCGACTCCATTGGTTTATCCCTCAGTGAGGTAACCCATGACCAACATCATGTGCTCCTTTATAGATGTCCCTAGTCTCTGCTTACAGTTTAAGAGTTTTTGAAGTGCCCCTTGCTGCTTAGTTAAAGCCTGGCCTCCAAACATGTTTTCTAGATTATCCAAGATCTGCTTAGCAGTCTCATAATCCTCACGTTGAGCCTGCAGCACGTTGTTCATGCTGGCCATAACATAGCAGTGGGCCTGATTATTAGCATCTTTCCAACAATCATATGTTTGGATTTCATCATTGGTGGAATTTCCTGTAGGCTCGAGAGGACAAGGGGTTGTTAGCACAAATTTTAGTTTCTTAAAGGAGAGGACAATATTCAAGTTTTGTTTCCAATCATTATAATTCTCTTTGATTAATTGGTTTTTCTCAAGTATCGATGATAAATCGTTTTAGTCATTTTTAATCTACAATAAAGAATCATATACCAAACATAAGCAAACATACAATAATATTTTGTAAGATAACACAATCATGAAAAAACATGGAAATGTGTTTATGTGTCAAAACTTTGAAAATATCACAACCTTAAAACGATAATTCCTAACTCAGAATTCAATAAGCTCCTAAGAGAGTCACGCTAAATCAATCAGGAACACGGATCCCCTCTTGATTAATATATGCCATCTAGGACCCGTATGATCTAGCATATATTAATAATCGTTTCTTTGGCTATTAATTTTATTAATAGAGCTTCTAGGGGAGGTTAATAATAAAATTAGCATGAGTGTATAACCATTATTTTGATTTTTTATCTATGATTTATAATCACCACCTAGGGGTGTGCATTTATAAATTATGCTAAAATACCTTATCCTTTCAGAGATCCAGCTCGGTACATGATGAAGTCCCTTCCTAGGGGTCGGAACCACCATGTACTACCTACGGACCAACGATGAAGGCCTTAGGTCCTCTCTTTGAAAACCTTCTCCCACTCAATCTTTTGAAATCAATGTTTTTATTTAAAAAACATGCATGAACAATTTTAAATTGAGCGGCACTCCCTATTCTATATAGCATGTTATCAATATACATGGCAAATCATATTATAACACAGACAAGCAAAGCAAACAAGCAAAGCTACAAGAAAAATAATAATAAATAATCTTAATATTATAGTTCCACCCTTGAGAATAGAAAATTAAGATTACAAGATAATAATCAAAGCATATTATCGATTCTTCATTCTTGAATCCTCAAGCTGTATCCTTCTTCATGTAATTCCCATATTCAAGTCTTCAATTCTACATAGATTGAATACTCCATATTTCCGGTCATATCCAAATTTAATGTTTCTCAGAATTGTCCCAAAAATAAAATTAAAACTGTATCAAAAACTGTACATTTTTTGGAAAAATTTTTAACTTTCTGCCGACAAGTCGATCTGTATGATTGGCCTACAGTTCATGACTTTTTAGCCTGCCGGTCATGACAGTTTGGCCTACCACTAGAGCCACCTGATTTCTGGCCCGTTGACGGCCTATTGAACCTCACGTCCAGCCTACTGATCTGCGACCATCGGCTTGCCGGACCAGAGGGTTTGGCATACCGATCGAGCAGAGACCACCTCTTTCTAGAAAATACAATTTTGATGCAATTTATCAATTTTATTTTTAACAATTCAAAAACATAAAATTAGAGACTCAAGAAATACTTGGGAGCGCTATCATCCATCTTCTAGATACGTCTTTTTTGAATGATTACTTAATTATAAAATTTTTACAAATTTAAAATTAAATAATAACTCCTAGATGGAGATGATAGTCCACCATCTAATTACATGAAAAATCTAGATATGCATTCTAATCTCTAAGGAACCATAACCGGTATAAATAAATAAATAAATAATAATTTAATCAACCATAATTAATTAATAAACATTCACCACATAATTCATGACACCATATAAAAATATATAGAAACTAGAGTGCCAATTGTTGGAAAAATAGTGCGCAATAGAATTTTAAAATTTTTATATCAGAGTATTTTTCAAAACACAAGTTTGACAAGCTATATGCATAAATTAACAAGATCTTACTAACCTTTTATGTGTCGAAAAGCTCTTGCGATCAATGAAGAGAAGTAACGTTCTAGAAGGACTTCAACCAAGTGGCCTTCTTTGTTATTCTCTATCCACGTTCGGAGTGAGTGTGGGCTCACATCATTCAACTTTTCCACCAGGTGATTCTCCTTCCAACCAGTAGAGAAATACACAAGATTATAATTCGTGATTTGCGAATGATAGCCTTCTGAGGAGTTGTAGAGTCTCGCTGACAGAGTCTCACTCTAGATTTCTCAATTGATCTAAATAATAAAGAGACTCACTCCTTTTATATAGAGGTTGGGTCTAAGAGTCAGTCCTTATCAGATAAGGTCTCAAAAATTCAAATAAGAATCAAATAAGAAACAATATCTGATAAAATCCATGTGGAAACACGTGATCCTTCTATTGTCGGTCAGCAGGCAAAACTGACAGATTGGCTTGCTGAACCTCCTCAATCGGCAGGTCGAACTTAAAGATCAGCCTGCCAAACCTCCGATAAAATGATCCCTGTGAAACTTTATTTTCCACCCAAGATTCTCGGGATAGAGCCTCAGTTTTAATTCAAATAACCCAATAGAGAAGTTATTTGATTAAAACAGTCATATATAGATAATCTAGGAAAATAAATATTCTTAATAACATAAGAAGTTTATCTTGAATTAATTCAAAATTAATCCAACTGATAAACAGACATGAATTATTCAATTTCGATAATTCAACAAGTTTATCTTAAATTAATTTTGTCACAAAAATTAATTCAACCGATAGACAAATATGAATTATCTGATTTTATCGAATTCGACCGATCTGATAAATTTGACATAAGTCACCAATTATTTGAAAAACATGTCGTATCATTACAAAATTTTTGTGAGCTAGCAAAGGAGACCAAATGGACCTATATAGTTCAAGCTATCGATGATTATGAAACCCAATATCCTAGATATACATTTCATAATTATCAACTCTACTAAAAGCTTGGAGCTGCACTTTCAAACTATATAGAATTACGAAGCCCGAATAGCTAATTCTCCAAGACATATCATAATGTATTATATCCCCATAGGATTATCCATAATCGGCTTAAGGACAAGTTCTGCCTTACCTTCCCAATTATTTTTATCTTATGTTTCATTATCTCACCATTGAAAAACTTACCATCCAGAGACAGTATACCATTTGGTTACAACTATGTATCTAAATGGTTAAGCACTTCAGTTTTCCAATTATAGGATAACGTATATAAGAGGATATCACTTCTCCTAAAGAGGAGCTATGAATTCTATATCTATGAATAACAAGTCTACGCTTTCAAGAGTCATACCTCCAACGTACCAGCATGCATACCACTATAAAATGTGGATGTTACCATTTGGTACATCAAAAGACATAAGTCAAGATAATGGGCCCACTATTCATCTCAGGATTGAGATATAATATAAATGATTGTCTAAAATGAATCGATTTGCTGAGACAGTATTATTAATCCAAATCAATCCACTTTATATCTCGATCCAACACATCGTTACGTATGACAACGTGCCAATGTTTCTATTCATGGAGTCTACCTCTGATGTTCAAGACAAACCATCTCCCATTTGATATATAGACAATATAACAATCTTTACATGAATAAAGCGCCCAACTTTATTTCCTCAATTACGGATCTTATGATTTAGACCGTCACCTTAAGAATCCTGTCTTCTGCATAATCTGTCCATCATATGCCTAATTCTTAAAGGTTTAGACTGACAGTCTCAGACTATTGTTTGCTTAACATGCATTCAACAAATACAAACTTAAAGAGGACAAGATTTGGTATATAAACAATAAATAAATTGTTTATTGATAAAAATGTCTCGAAAAACATATTATATTTTTACTCCTTAGGGCATACACGTCTAACAATATTATGGTTCCATCCTAGAGAAAAGAAATGGAAGATTACAAAAGATCAATCGAAACATATTATCGATTCTTTATCTTGTATCTTTATGTTGTATCCTTCTTCATGTAGCATCCATCTTCAATTCTTCAATCTCTCATAGATCAAATGTTTTATTTTTCAGGTCATCATAAAATTTCATGTTTCTCATAATTGCCTAAAAAAAAAATCAAAACTGCACCAAAAAATGCACCTTTTTTGAAAACTTATTGCTCTCTGTCGGCCTACTGAACTTGATCATCAGCCTACCGGTTAAAACCATCAAACTACCGAACCTATAGGTTTGGCCTGGCACTAGAGCTGAAAGAATTTTGCCCCACGGGTGGCTTACCACCCCTGAGGGTTCAGCCTACCGACCAAGCTGAATTCACACTTTTCCAAAAACAGTTTTTAAGTAGTTTTTTAATCTTAATTTCAACAATTTAAAAACATAAAATTTTTAGAAACTACAGAAAATCAATTGAACTCCTACCATCTCCATCTTTTAGATCCATCTTCAGTAGAATGATTATTTAATTACAAAATTTTTTAAATTTAAACTTAAAGTAATAATTCCTAGACGGTGATGATAGACCGCAATCTAATTACATGCAAAACCTTAATATACATTCTAACCTCAAAGGAACCTTAATTGGCACAAATTAATTAAATAATAATTAATTAACCATAATTAATTAATAAATATTCACTATATAATCTTAGAACAACATTTAATTACATAGAAACCATAGAGTGTCAACCTTCTAAAAAATTAATATCCAAGCATAGGAGAGAATAAAATCACATAATCTATATATATATTTATATATATAATGATCACAAACTCATAAATTTATGTAAAAACACTGTCTTTGATACCAATTATTAGAAAATGAGTATGCAGCGAAATTTTAAAAATTTTAAAATCAGAGTATTTTTCAAAACATAAGTTTAATATGCTATATATATAAATTAATGATAGATCTTACTAACCGCTTTTGTATACCAAAGTGGGCTTGAATCTGTGTAGAGAAGAACGTTCCAAAAGAGCCTCAACCGACTGATCTTCTTTACTATTTTCTATCCATGATCGGAGTGTAGGTAGTCACACGTCGTATAGCTCTTCCTCCAGTGACTCTCCTTCTAACTGCTTGAGAAGACCTAGAACTAAGGTTCTTTATGTTGAACAATAGTTCTCAAGGAGTTTCAGAGTTTCTCAAATTAGAGGACTCACTCTATGCTTCCCAACTAATCTTAATAACTGAGAAAACTCATCCCTATTTATAGTGGTTGAATATGGGGTTAACCCTATTAGATAAAGCCTTAACATTCAAATTTGGTTCAACTTCTAATGAAAAATGCATCTAAAATGCGTATACAGATTATCGCACCATTGACAAGTTGAACTAATAGATCGGCCTGTCGAATTTAGCCCATCGGCAAGTCAAACTAATGGATCGGCCTACCAAACATGGAATAACGTGATCCCTAAGAATATCTTATTTTTTGCCGAAAAATCTTAGATAGAGTCTCAGTTTTAATTCAAATAACCCAATAGAGAAGTTATTTAATTAAATCAGTCATATCAAGATAATCTTATAGAAAATAAAATATTATCCAAATAATTCAACATGTTTATCTTGAATTACTTTACAAAATTAATTCAAACAATAAACTAACATTAATTACCCAATCTTATCAAATTTTATCTAACATGATAAATTAACATAAGTCACCAATATGTAGAAAAAACATGCCGTATCTTTAGAGGATTTATTATGAGTTAGCAAAGAGGACCCGATGGATATATACAGTTCAAGCTCCTATAATTATAAAATACAATATCCCAACTACATATTTTATAATTATCAACTCTAACTCTACTCCACTAAAAGCTTAGAGCTGCACTCTTGAACTATATAAAATTATGAAGCTTTAAGTAAGCAAACCGTCCATGACCTATCATAATGTGTCACATCCTTATAGGATATTCATAATGGGTATAAGGATAAATTATGTTTTACCTTTTCTATTATTTTTATCTTATGTTTTATTATCTCACCATTGGAATACTTACTATCCATAGATAGTATACCATTCGGTTACACTTATGTATCCAAATAATTGAGCTCTCCAGTATTCTAATTATAGGATAACGCATATAAGAGAATATCATTAACTCTACAAAAAGAGCTATGGATTCTATATCTATGAATAACAAGTCTACGCAATCAAAAGTCATGTCTTCAACGTACCGGTATGCATACCATCATAAAGTCAGGATGTTACCTTTTGGTACATCAAAAGATATAAGTCAAGAATATGGATCTATTAGTCATTTCAAGATTAAGGCACAATGCGTATGATTGTCTAAAGTGAATTGATTTGCATAAACAAAATTATTAATCCAAATCAATTCAACTTTATGTCTTGATCTAATAAATCGTAACCTATGACAATGCACCAATGCTTCTACTCACGGAGTCCCACTCAGATGACTAAGACAAGCCATCTCTGGTTAAGGATGTGGACAACATAACAATCTTAGCATGAATAAAGCACCTAACTTTATTCCCTCGATTGCGGATCTTATGATCTAGACTATCACCTTTAAGATTCAAGTTTTTTGCATAATCTGTTCATTATATGCACAATTCTTAAATGTTTAGACTGACAGTCTCAGACTTTTGTTTACTTAGCATATGTTCAAGAGAAATGAACATAAAGAGGACGACATTTAGTATATCAATAATAAATAAACTTTTTTTTTGATAAAATGTCTCCAAAAACATTTTACAACATTTTAATCCTTAGGGCACCATGTCTAACATAGAGATCTACTGCTACTATTAGAGAAAATAGATGCATAGTAGAGATGCACTATGAAACAAAAAACTAGAAACTCTACTTTAAAAACAAAAGTAAAGCTCAAAAGAGTAGTAGGATTCTACTATAAAAGATGTAACAAAACTTTGTTGATAGTTTATCTTGACCAATTTGTTTTTTTATATGCTTTATGTAATTTTTTAATCTTCATTATCTCCATTATGAAAGCAATAATAAAGCTCAAAAGAATAGTAGAGATTTCTTATAAAAATATTATAGAGCATTTTTGTGTGATCATTTTTTACTTTTGGTGGTTTTTTTTTGCATGATGCATTGATTTGCTCGTAATAGAGATTGCCACTATGTAGTAGAGATATAATACAGTAGAGATCTACTTCTTCTGATAGAGCCAATGGATGCATAGTAGAGATACATTGTGAAAAGAAAAGGTAGAGACTCTACTTTAAAAACAAAAGTAAAACTTAAAAAAGTAGTAGGATTCTACTATAAAAGATCTAATAGAACGTCATTGATAGTTTATATTGATTAATTTGTTTTTTATATGTTTTATGCAATTTTTTTTTTAATTTTCATTAAATCTATTGTGAAAGCAACAATAAAGGGGCAGTACAGATTTGTTGTAAAAATATGATAGAGCTTTATAGAGCACTTTCGTGTGCTTATTTTTTGTTTTCGATGGCTTTTTTGTGGCATGGATTGTTCAAAATTTTGAACTTCTTTACTTATTTATAGTGTCTCTCTAGTTGATTAATGTATTTTTAATTATTTCCAGGGAATGACTTATACACTAATCATGGTTTATTATGGTGGAGAGTGGAGGGAAGACAATGGCTCATAACAATAGGTTAAGAGGAACAATAATAACCCTATTGCCATTGTCATTGATTCAGATATTACATTTATAGATTTAGTTGACAAATTACATTCGAAGCTTGGAGTAGATTGAAGTAAGATGGACATGAAACTTTGTTTCTTGTCTACCGCGTGGGATGAGTTGGATCCCATTTCTATAAGAGACAATTAAGATATTTCTGCTTTCTTAATGGATTGTGATGAGGAAAATGATAGAGGGCCATTATGGGTGGAACTCATTGAGAAACACAAAAATGACAACCAAGTACTAGTCAGTGCAGTTGTTTTAGGTTTCGATGATTTAGAAGAATGATTACATGTAAGTGATGAGAAACAACCTTGTGATAATGCTAATTTAGGAGAGCAATTTCGTGACTAGTACTTTAATTGTATTTTCATAGAGAGAAAAAATGTCACAGGAGCCGAGGGGTCCATTTTACAACCTGATAACACAGGAAAATCAACATTAGCGTTGAGTCCAAAAGAGTTGTATGTTGTCGAAGACTGTGAATCGACCCAAGTTGAAGAACTTGTGTCCTATAGTTTTGAGGATGGTACAAATTTTGAAAGCAAGGATGAGTTAAAGAATAAGTTACATGAAGTTGCATTGAAGAATTGCTTTGAAATCAAGATAATAAAATCAAGTAAGAAACTATATACGGTTAAATATATTGACGAGAGTTGCAAGTGGCAATTACGGGCAGTTAAAGTACCAAACTCAAATTGTTTTTCCATTCGAATGTATAATAAAACTCATATTTGTAACTTAGAGAAGCAGAAGAAGAAACACCAATAAGCAAGTGCAACAATGGTTGTAGGTATGGTGGCAAAAACCTTCAAAGATATTAAGGAAACACCGACTCCTAAGGGACTAATGGGAATGATGGCTAATGTAGTCATTGAGATTACTTGTTGGACAGCAGGGAAAGGGAAACAGATTGCTAACAAGTTTAAGCGGGGTTCACTAGAGGAAAGTTGTGAGCTACTTTCTAGTTACTTGTACATGGCACAGAAGGTTAATCCTGGCACTATTACACATTTGGAGGTAGATGAGAGCAACAAGTTCAAACATCTTTGCCTAGAATTTGGGGCAACCATTAGAGGGTTTTTATGCATAAGGAAGATTATTTTAATATATGGAACATTCTTAACAACAAATTACAGGGGTTGTTTACTTCTAGCCACGACATTAGATGGTAATCTTCATTATTATCCTATTGTTTCGGCTGTGGTGGACTCGGAGAATGACAGGCCTTGGACATGCTTGTAGATGAAGCTTCAGGAGATTAACGATGAGTTAGCTATCATTTCAGACAGAAACTAAAACATCAAGAATGCAGTAGGCAATGTTCACAAGAATGCACATCATGATTATTAGATGTGGCATATTAAACAAAATCTCAAAACATGCTACACTTGTAAGGATGTTATTAGTCTATTCAAATCCACTGCTCAAGCAAATCGGGTTTTATAATTCAACCAACTTTGGAGTGAGATTCAAAACAGATATTTTTGGAGTTGCTGCTTATTTAACTACAAAAATGGATATGAATAATTGGTCAAGAGCTTACTTCGGTGGTGATCGATACAATATCATGACCATAGGTGCCATTGAGTTGCTTAATAATGTTATGAAAAAGGCCAAGACATATCCCTAATTTTCATGCTTGACACAATCCAAGAGATGGCATCCAAATGGTTTTATAAGTACAGAAATGAAGCGTCAAGTTGTAATATTGCTTTAACACTAACAATAGAGATGGTATTGCGAGAAAGGATCATAGGCGCACAAAAATGATACCAACACACCCCTTAACCTATTTGAGTAAAATGTAACTGGAGGTAAACTCAATGCTATTGTTGATTCGAGTCAAAAAAGTTGTGGTTATTGTGTCTTTGATATTGATAAAGTTTAATGCACGCATGCCTTTGTAGCTGTGGAAGACTTGGAAACAATATGTAAGCTTAACTCTCATTTTTATAAGGTAGAAACTTGGGTGTTGTCCTCTGCCAAAACCATCTATCTAGTTCCCCCAATATCTAAGTGGGAAATACTTGAAGCAATTGAGTTTATCAAAGTATCACCCTCACCAAGTGATAATGAAAAAGGTAGGAGAAAAATGAAGAGGATCCCTTCTGTTGGAGAAACTGGAAGTGCATGTCATGTGCTTAGCGAGGACATAACAAGTTGAGTTGGCCCCATCAAATTTGAGCACAATGAATGCCAACACGACCCAAGCCAAAAAGCAAAAAAATGCTAAAAAGGATGTGCTAATTGATTCACAATGAGCTTTAATTTATTTTTTTTATTTCAAAAATTGTGTTATAGTTTGTGAACATTGTTTGTGTTTTGTTATTAATGCAAATTTGGATTTAATTTTAGAATATCAGATATTACAGCAAAGCTGCAACGACACTATAGAAGCTCTACCAAGTCATAGAGATCCATATTCCTTCTATTGTGAAGCATATATACTCTACCAAATAGTAGAGATCAATGTTAAAAAAATGAAATTATAGTGTTGTGATTAAAGTTTTGGTCTAACAAATTTTACCAAGTTATAAAAATTAAAGATAGCGTATGAATTTGAATTGCTCTACTACATAGTAGAGATTCTCCACCCACAGTAAAGACATTTAATTTTCAACTCTAACATTGGTTGAGTGTCTCTATTAGCAGTAGAGACACTCTAAAAAATCAATTAAAAAGGTATCAATTTAGAAAAGTTATCTTTTTAACCTCAAATAATTGGCGTTTTAATAAAAAAAAGTTAAAAAATTTAGTAACTTAGAAAAATCCATCTTTGTCTAGTTACTAGTTTTGTTTGATAGAGTTCACTATACAAGAAATATGAACAAGAAAACCGCATGTACTTGTCCCTTGTGTATTTGAAAATCTGGCTTAAAAAATTAAAGGAAAACATTATATTTTCATTTGTTTTGATTAAAGTTTTGATATAACAAAGTTTACCAAGTTATAAAAATTAAAGATAGCTCATGAGATTAAATTACTCTGCTGCACAGTAAAGATTCTCTACCCCTAGTAGAGACATTTAATTTTCAACTCTATCATCAATAGAGTGTCTCTTGTGGTAGTTGAAATACTATAAAAAATTCAATTAAAAAGGTAGCAATTTAGGAAAAAAAATATTCTTAACATTAATAATTAATGTTTTAATAAAAAAAAAGTTCAAAAGTTCACTAAGGTAGAAGAATCCATCATTTTTCAACTTGCTAGTTTTGTTTGACAAAATTCACCATGCAAGAAGTGTGAACAAGGCAACCCCATGTACTTGTATTTGTGTATTTGAACATCTAGCTCCAAAAATTAGAAGGCATAATATTTTCATTTGTTTTTATTAAAGTTTTGATATAACAAAGTTTACCATGTTATAAAAGTTAAAGATGGCGCATGAAATTGAATTACTCTACTGCACAGTAGAGATTCTCTACCCCCTAGTAGAGACGTTTAATTTTCAACTCTACCGTTGGTAGAGCATTTCCTGATAGTCGAGGCACTCTAAAAATTCAAATTAAAGGGTACCAATTTAGAAAAAAAAATTAATATTAATAAATGATGTTTTAATTAAAAAAATTTTAAAAAGTTTACTAAGTTAGAAAAATCCATTATTTTTCAACTTGTTAGTTTTGTTTGATGAAGTTTACTAAGCGAGAAATATGAATAAGGCAATCACATGTACTTGTATTTTGTGTATTTGAACATCTTGCCCAAAAAATTAAAAGGCATAATATTTTCATTATTTTGTTTGAAATTTTGATATAACAAAGTTTATTAAGTTATAAAAATTAAAGATAGCGCATGAAATTGAATCACTCTACTGTACGGTAGAGATTCTCTACCCCTAGTAGAGACGTTTAATTTTCATCTCTACTGTTAGTAGAGCTTCTCTTTTGGCAGTCGAGACACTCTAAAAATTCAATTAAAAAGGTAACAATTTAGAAAAAATATATATTCTTAACATTAATAATTAATGTTTTAATAAAAAACAGTTAAAAAGTTTACTAAGTTAGAAAAATGCATTATTTTTCTGTACGGTAGAGATTCTCTGTGCTTAGTAGAGACTTTTATTTTTCAACCAAGTCTACATACATGTATACGTACATATAAACTATTAGAATTTTGCTCGTTGTGCATAATTGATTATGACGTAACAAATCATGATTTGATCTCAAAACAAACGTACCTGGTGGAAATTTCTATAAAAAAAAAAGGACAGGAAATGTTTAAATACATAACTGTATAATGATACTATTTTCCCAATGTAAGCTATAATTTCATAGCGCATGAAATTGACATGATCTTATAATTAGTACTAATACAAATCTGTGTAAAAAATAGTAGAAATATTTTTTAAGGGACCCAATCATTAAAAAAATATCAACAACCATTTTTTATTTGAGGAACGAAATAGTGGCGTCGCTTAGCAAGTCGAAACTAATCCATGCGGAGTCTAGCTCTATTCATTTGATTGTATATAATGCACCGACTTCCTTGTTTAAGATTTAGTTAGTAAACTCAACCAATGAACCAAATATATAAAATTGCAGTTTTGTACGTAAACTTAGTTGTTGCTCTGTGGAATGCCTACGATATGCTGAAAAGGACAAGGATATGTTGATCTCTCGTTGAGCTTGAGAAACCTGCCAATCTGCTTAAGACGATACGGCATCATGGTGCAAAGCGGTGTCTTATAGGCTTTTACTTCATGGTTTTCACTTACAGACATGTTGTGGTCAAATACTAAGAAGTTGCACTTTTGTAGATCTTGTAGATCTGTTTTGACTGCAACCCAATGGTTTTTACTATAAAAAAGAGGCATGTTAATATTTTCATGTTTTCCCAAGATTTGCCTAACTTTGATGAGCGACCCTTATTATATGCCTGCAAATCAGAGTCACATTGGTAAAGAACATTGTTACACTTTCATTATAGGTACGTCAGATATACTAGATGAACTTGTCATCCAACGAGATAACTTCTTGTTCGAATATGTCATTACACTTTTTTCGCCTCTTCCTCAGACCGAACAATGCCTCATCAATATGTTGTAATCAATTGTTTTTTAACCGAAATACGAAATAAAATAGTTTTCTAAAATATAAAAATGTTCACATACCTCATTATACAGCCATACACCACTTTCTATGATTTGTTTAATGACGAGTTGATCACGTTCCATTTGTTAGAATTAAATATAAAATGCAACAGAAGGAACGAATCATTGATAAATAAAATTTTTTTAAAAACTTTGTTCATCGGGAATGACTATATAATTTTAATTAATAACAGAAAGCTTTGAGAATTTTACAAACCTCTTGAAGACCCATCAGGGTATCCTAGCTTTTCTCTTTGAAACTACGATCTTCCAAGCCAAGCCTTCACACTAATGGAAAGACGAGAGGCCGACAAACTGTGAGAAAGAATTAACCTCATACTTTTCTAGATCTGCTATGTACTCAACACATGAGATAGCAGACCTTTTTTTTTTCAGAAAAAGAACTCTCAGTTTTTTCTATCTGAGTATTCTGTAAAAGTTACGTGAAAAGATTTCTCAGAGATAATTGTTATCTCTATCTTTTTATTTCTGAGCAGTTAGTTATTTTTTAATTAAATTTAAATTTGAAGTAACCACCCTATGCATTGCTGGACTAAAATATGAAAAGCAACAGAAGGAACGGATCATTATCAAACAAAAATTTCAAAAAACTTTGTTCTTCGGGAATAGCTCTATAATTTTAATTAATAATAGAAAGCTTTGAGAGTTTTTACAAACTTTTTGAAGAGCTATCAGGGTATTCTAGCTTCCCTCTTTGAGACCACGATCTTCAAAGCCAAGCCTCCACACCAATGGAACGACGAGTGGGCATCAAACTGCAAGAAAGAATTAAACTCACACTTTTTTGGATCTGCTATGTACTCAACACATGAGATCTCAGACTTTTTTTCAGAGAATGAACTCTTAGTTTTTCCTGTCTAGGTATTCTGTAAAAGTTACATGAAAAGAGATTGATGAAGATAACTGTTATCTCTATCTTAGATATATGAGCAGTTAGTTATTTCTCAATTAATTTTAGTTTATTTTAAATTTGAAATAACCACCTACTAAATTTTTTATTGGGTGAATCCAATACACCCACTATCAAATATGTGGGTAAGATGATAACAACTACCTTCATGTTTTTGTTGTAGTTTTTTTTTTTTTCCGTAAATGTTATATATATATATATATATATATATAAAACTAAACAATTTAAAATTAAACAACTTAGAATTAATGTGAATTTTACCAAGTTTAAGTACTATTAAAACTAAAATTACATTATTTAGTTGATTAATAAAATAAATTAAAATTCTATAAAACCAACCCAATTAATTTAATCTCATTAAATTAATTCTAACACATATAAAATCATTTTATAAACAACTTTATAAAAAAAATGATATAATATGTTAGTTTATGCATGTCATGTTACAATAATTATAAGTGGGCACTTTCCTAGATGACATGTTATAATGCATGAACATGTTATCACAATTATCACAAAAAATAGTAAGATAAAAATAAATAATGGATTTTTTAGCCAGGTCTTTTTGGATAATTAAATTACAACCCAAAAAAAGATAAAAAGTATAGGGGTCTTCTAGTAATTATATATAATTCCTAGCTCCATTGAAGTAGAAATCACCAAGTGGTATATAGCGAGAAATCTACCAGGTTACCTTTTTAAATTTTATAGGCCCAAGTTCATAACTAGGCCTACAGTCCGTTTGGTTACAAAAGTAACCTAATGGACTTCATCTTCTTCTCCAAAAATTGAGAACAATGGCTGCTATGAATATTTTATTGTCTCGTTGGAGCCTGAAGGTGATTGGTGAACAAGGAGCCTCCCATGTTGGAGATCCAAACACACAGCACTTGACCGTGCTCATTGGCAGAGCTGCAGCAACAGAGGACTTTCTCCGCTGCTACTTTCGCTAGCCGTGGCCAGCAGGAAAGTTTGACACTACTCTACAAGATTACACTTACCGAGTTCAGCCATGGTGTTGGTGGTGCTCATGGTTGAGCTCTCGTCGAACCCATAATGCGCCATTCTCCACCGCATCATAGAGTGAGCAACAGAGGGAGGCGGGATGGAGGTCGAGAGTTGTAGTTGGAGGGCGAGCCACAAGGCCATAGGTACTAAGACCTGTGGGGTTGAAGACATTCTCCATTCACTGTAGAGCTAAGCAGCTCATTCATAGCCATCCTACCACTGCGGGATTGTAGCAGCCAATGCCACCTTGTTGCCCTCGGTCCTATTTCTACTACCTCATCGAGTTGTCGTTCGTCGGCTCACCGCGAGATAGCAATGGCCGAGCACTTGTAGCGCCTTCATTAGAGTCCAACTCTAGTTGTGATCCATGCACAGGACATGATTACGAAGGGAAGAAGAAGAAGAAAAAAATGCAGGTGAAGTGCATGTTAGACATATATGCCCTAAGGAGTAAAAATGTAACAAGTTCTCGGAGACATTTTTATCAATAAAGAATTTATTCACTGTTTATATGCCAAATCTTGTCCTCTTTACGTTCATATTTGTTGAATGTATGTTAAGCAAACAATAGTCTGAGACTGTCGGTCTAAACCTTAAGAATTAGGCATATGATGGATAGATTATGCGGAAGACACGATTCTTATGGTGATGGTCTAAATCATACAATCCACAATCGAGGGAATAAAGTTGGGCGCTTTATTCATGCAAAGATTGTTATGTTGTCTATATCCCTTTGGGGAGATGGTTTGTCTTGGCCATCGGAGTTGGACTCCGTGAATAGAAACATTGGCACGTTGTCATAGGTGACGATGTGTTGGATCGGGACATAAAGTGAATTGATTTGGATTAATAATTCTGTCTCGACAAATCGATTCACTTTAGACAGTCATTTGTATTGTATCTTAATCCTGAGATAAATAGTGGGCCCATTGTCTCGACTTGTGTCTTTTGATGTGCCAAAGGGTGACACCCACATCTCAATAGTGGTATGCATGCTGGTACATTGGAGGCACAACTCTTGATAGCGTAGACTTATTATTCATAGATATGGAATCCATAGCTCCTCTTTAGGAGTAATGATATCCTCTTATAAGCGTTATCTTGTAATTGAAAAACTGGAGCGCTTAACCATATGGATACATAGGTGTAACCGAATGGTATATTGTCTTTGGATAGTAAGTTTTCTGATGGTGAGATAATAGAATGTAAGATAAAAATAATCGGGAAGGTAAGACAAAACTTGTCCTTAAGCCGATTATGGATTATCATATGGGGATACGATATACTATGATATGTCATAGAGACTTAGCTATACGAGCTTCGCAATTCTATGTAGTTCGAGAGTGTAGCTCTAAGATTTTAGTCGATTAGCGTTAGAGTTGATAATTATGAAATGTATATCAGGGATATTGGGTTTTATAATTATCGGGAGCTTGAACTATATAGGTCCATTTGGTCCCCTTTGCTAGCACACAACATCCTGTCACAACACGACGTGCTTTTCCAATAATTGGTGACTTATGTCAGATTTATCAAATTGGTTGAAATATGGAAGAATCAAATAATTCACGTCTATTTATCAGATAAACTTGATGAATTATTGGGATTGGATAATTCTTGTCTGTTTATCAGTTGATTTAATTTTGGATAAATTAGATCAAGATAAACTTGTAGAATTATTAGGAATTGATTTATTTTCCTAGAGATAATCTACATAAATTTTTTTGATCAGATAAATTCTCTATTGGGTTATTTGAATTAAAATTGAGACTTTATCCTATAGATTCTCAGGTGGAAAATAAAAGATTCACAGAGATTTTTTATCGACAGTTCGGCTTGCTGATCCATGTGTTCGGCCTGTCGATGCGGACTGTTCGGCCTGCCGATGAGCGAAGGATAAGATTACGCGTTTTCACACTGGATCTTATCAGATATCGATCTAAACTTGATTCTGTTTTGAGTTTTTGAGACCTAATCTGATAAGGACTGACCCTAGGCCCAACCTCTATATAAAGGGAGTAAGTCTTAAGAGTTACTCAGATCAATTGAGAGATTAAGTGTGATACTCTACTAGTGAGAATCTGAAAACTCCCTGAGAGCTTTTGTTCACAAATCACGAACACATGCTTTGGGTTTTCTCGATTGGTTGGAAGGAGAGTCACTTGGTGGAAGAGATGTACGTGTGAGCCCACACTCTCTCCGGTCATGGATGGAGAATAGCAAAGAAGACCAGTTGATTGAGGCTCTTCTTGAATGTTACTTCTCTTCACGTTTTGCGAGAGTTCTTCGATATGCAAATGTTAGTAAGATCTGGTTAATTTATGCATATAGCATGTCAAACTTATGTTTTAGAAAATACTCTGATGTAAAATTTTTAAAATTCCCACTGTGCACTCATTTTCCAACAATTGGTATCAAAGCCATCGTTTTTACATAAAGTTACGAGTTTGTGATCATGCTATATATATAAATTTTGTGATCTTAATCTCTCCTATGCTTGAATTGAATTTTTATAGAGAGTTGGCACTCCAGGTTTCTATATATGATATGGTGAATGTTATTAATTAATTATGGTTGATTAAATTATTATTTATTTATTTATTAATTAATTAATTTATACCCGTTATGGTTCCTTAGAGGTTAGAATGTGTATCTAGGTTTTTCATGTAATTAGATGGCGGACTATCATCTCTGTCTAGGAATTGTTATTTAATTTTAAATTTGTAAGAATTTTGTAATTAAATAATCATTTGGAGAAGACGGATCTAGGAGAATGATGATGGTGACCACAGGTATTTCCTGTGTCTCTAATTGTATGTTTTTGAATTGTTGAAATAAAATTGATGAATTGCATTAAAAATTGTATTTTCTGAAATGGGAGATTTTTGCTCGATCGGCATGTTGAATATCATAGTTGGGCAGGCCGATGGTCATAGATAGGCAGGCCGAACGTGAGGTTCGGCAGGCCGTTAGTGGGACAAAAATCAGGCGGTTCTGGCGGCAGGCTGAACTTCCAATTTGGCAGGCTAAACTTTCATGTGTCAGCAGGCTGTTCTTCCAGATCAGCAGGCGGATGGAACATGACCGGTAGGCCGATCACCCAGATCGGCCTGCCGACTGAGAGCTGGAAAATTTGTAGAAAAAGGTGCACTTTTTTGATGCAGTTTTAATTTTATTTTTGTGACAATTCTGAGAGACATTAAATTTGGATATGACCATAAATATGAAGTATTCGATTCATACGGGATTGAAGACTTGAAGATGGGTATTACATGAAAAAGGATACAGCTTGAGGATTCAAGGATGAAGAATCGATTATATGTCTCGATTATTTTCTTGTAAACTTAGTTTTCTATTCTACATGGTGGAGCCATAATATTACGATTATTTATTATTTTGTTTGTAGCTTTGCTTGATTGCTTTGCTAGTCTACATTATAATATAATTTGCCATGTATATTGATAACATGTCATATAGAATAGGGAGTGCCACTCATATTAAAATTATTCATGCATATTTTTAAAATAAAACCTTGATTTCAAAAGATTGAGTGGTAGAAGGTTTTCGAAGAGAGAACCTAAGGCCTCCATCGTTGGTCTATAGGCAGAACATGGTGGTCCCGACCCCTAGGAAGGGATTTCTATCATGTACCAGATTAGATCTCTAAGAGGATAAGGTGTTTTAGCATGATTTATGGTTGCACACCCCTAGGTGGTGAATGTTATTAATTAATTATGGTTGATTTATGGTTGCACACCCCTAGGTGGTGAATGTCTATTAGCCTTTGTTCTTGCCAAATTTCAAAAAAGAAAAGGAAAGAAAAGAAAAGAAAAGATAAGATAAGATGAGAAAAATCAAGAGAATCCAAAAAAAAAAAGAAAAGAAAAGAAAAGAAAAATCAAGAGGATTTGAAAAAAAAAAAATTTTCTGGAGACCCTCCTTAAATTTTTTTGTTTCCTTTCCATTGTTTGAGCGTCCAGGAGTCCGAATTTGAACTCACCTCGTAGTGCAAAAATTTGCTTCATTCTAAACTGCGTATCAAAACGTGTTGCTGAATTTGTTACCGGATAGATTTGATTGCTGTTTGCATAATTCCAAAAGAACTGAAAGAGAGAATAAACGAGTGAGAAAAAAAAGGCAAGAGTGGTGAGAACATTTGAGGGTAAAAGCCAATTATTCAAGTGAAACACGAGTGAACTGAGTGACCAAGTGATAGAGAGAAACATGTGAGGGAGAGAAGTAAGGTCCTTTATTATCTAACGTTGTTTTGCAGGTTTTTTTAAAAAATAAATCTAAATCAAGAAAGAGAAGCCAAAAATTATCTTCCACAACAAAAAGTTCCAAATCTTCAGTTACAAGCATTAATGAGGCAAATGGAACGGTTGTTGACGTGAGCGCTAGAGCCCATTCAGGAGAGATTAGATGAAGTTGATGTCAAAACACGTAATAGGTAGCCACAAAACATGCAAAATAGGCAGAGGGGTGGATGTGTACTTTCGAAGGAAGATGAATTAGAAGAGTTGGAGGAACTGTCAATCAATAATGGCAGATTTAGGTGTGGAAATGGGAATAGAGAAGCTAGGGACCTAGAAGACAATAATATGGGAGGTATAAAAATGAAGATTCTGCCATTCCAAGGGAAAAATGACCCCGAAGCTTACCTAGAGTGGGAGAAGAAAGTGGAGCTAGTGTTCGATTGCCATAACTACTCAGAGTTAAAGAAAGTTAAGCTTGCTGCAATTGAGTTCTCTGACTATGCGATTGTATGGTGGGATCAGTTGGTAATGAATAGGCAATGGAACCGAGAACACTCGATTGAGACATGGGAGGAGATGAAAACGGTGATGAGAAAGCGATTTGTGCCTAGCCATTACTACCAAGAATTGTACAAAAAGTTGCAAGGACTTAGACAAGGAAACAGGAGTGTGGAGGAATATTATCAAGAAATGGAAATAGCCATGATACGAGCCAATGTTGAAGAAGATCGAGAAGCAACCATGGCAAGATTTTTGCAAGGGCTAAATCCAGATATTCAAGATAGGGTGGAGATGCAACACTATGTAGAATTAGAAGACATGGTGCACATGGCCATCATGGTAGAGCGGCAGTTCAAGAGGAGGGGTAGTTCACGTGCAAATGTTAGCTCAGGACCTTCTTCATGGAAGCCAAATTATGGGAAGAGAGAAGAGAAATTGGTCGCTAGGCATAAGTTTGAACCAAAACCAGCCATAGCTAGCCCTTCAAACCAAGGTAAACATGATTCATCCACTTCTCGAAACCGTGATATTAAATGTTGCAAATGCCAAGGCAGGGGTAACATCTCAAGCCAATGTCCAAACAAAAGGGTGATGGTGTTACGGGACGACGGAGAGGTTGTTACAGACGACGAATCAGATGAGGACTCCATGCCACCATTGGAGGACGTGGATGAGGAGGAGTATGCTGCCCAAGGTGAATTGTTGGTCACTCGACGAGCCCTTAGTGTGCAAGCCAAAGAGGAAGAAGAAGAGCAACGTGAGAACATTTTTCATACTAGGTGTCACGTGCGGAACAAGGTAAGTAGTGTGATAATAGATGGAGGGAGTTGTACAAACATTGCTAGAACTATTATGGTTGACAAATTAGGCTGCCAATGACCAAACATCCTCGACCTTACAAGTTGCAATGGTTGAATAATAGTGGTGAAGTGAAGGTAACTAAACAGGTATTAATTTCATTTCGCATTGGTAGATATGAAGACGAAGTTTTGTGCGTTGTAGTCCCAATGCAAGCCGGGCACTTGTTACTAGGTCAACCATGGTAATTTGATCGTCGAGTCAAATATGATGGCTACACCAATAAATATTCTCTTGTGCACAACCAGAGACCATTTACTCTTCTACCAATGACACCTAAACGGGTTCATGAAGATCAAGTGTGGTTACAAAAAAAGAGTGAACAAAAAGGAGAGAATTAGAAAAAGAGAGAGAAAGGGAGTGAAAAAAATGAGTGTTTGAGTGCAGAGAGAGAGTTTGGCCAGACAAGGAAAAAAGATAGAGGGGCCGAGAAAAAGGAGAGAAAAGGAGAGAACATTGAGAGAGCCAATACAAAAGAAGATTCAGCCAATGAGGTAAAAATTGAGAGAAAAAAAAACTTTTATGCAAGAAAGAGTGATGTGAGAAGAGCTTTGTTTTCTAATCAGCCGATGATCTTACTCATGTATAAGGAGGCGTTATTAAGCACTAACGATCTTGATTCCACCTTGCATAGTTGTGTTGTTTCTCTTTTGCAGGAATATGAGGATATCTTTCCTGAGGAAACACCACAAGGTTTACCTCCAATCCACAGGATTGAACATCAAATCGACTTCATACCTAGAGCTACAATTCCAAAATGACCAGTCTATAGGAGTAATCCTGAGGAGACAAAGGAACTCCAACGGCAGGTAAGTGACTTGATGGAGATGGGGTACGTGAGAGAAAGCATGAGTCCGTGTGCCATACCAGTTTTACTTGTGCCTAAGAAAGATGGGACTTGGAGGATGTGCGTTGATTGTCGAGCCATCAACAACATCACGGTAAAGTATCGACATCCTATTCCTCGCTTGGATGACATGTTAGATGAATTGCATATTGCTTGTGAATTTTCTAAAATTGATCTGAAAAGTGGATATCATCAAATTTGCATGAAAGAGGGAGACGAGTGGAAGATGGCTTTCAAAACAAAACAAGGTTTGTATGAGTGGTTGGTAATGCCTTTTAGTTTAACCAACGCGCCTAGCACATTTATGCGTTTAATGAACCATGTTTTGCGAGCTTTTATTGGGAAATTTGTCATCATTTATTTTGATGATATCCTGATCTATAGCAGCAACTTGGATGATCATATTGAACATTTGAAACTTGTTTTAGATGTTTTACAGAAGGAAAAGTTGTATTCTAATCTTAAGAAGTGTACCTTTTGCACGGATAAGCTTGTATTTTTTGGTTTTGTTGTTAGTGCTCAAGGTATATAGGTCGACGAAGAAAAGGTTAGGGCTATCCAAGAATGGCCAAGTCCCATAAGCGTTGGAGATGTAAAGAGTTTTCATGGACTTGCCGGTTTTTATCGGTGGTTTGTAAGGGATTTCAATACTTTGGCTGCACCACTCATAGAAGTAATCAAGAAGAATGTTGGGTTCAAGTGGGGAGAAGAACAAGAGAAGGCGTTTCAGCTTATTAAGCATAAGCTTACTCATGCTCCTTTACTTGCTTTACCTGATTTTTTAAAACATTTGAAATTGAATGTGATGCTTCTGGTGTAGGTATAGGTGCCGTGCTGATGCAAGGAGGACGACCAATCGCGTATTTCAGTGAAAAATTGAGTGGGTTAACACTAAATTACCCGATTTATGACAAGGATTTGTACGCATTGGTTCGAACATTAAAGACTTGGCAACACTACCTATGGCCCAAGGAATTCATGATTCACACTGATCACGAGTCATTGAAACATCTGAAGGGACAACAAAAGTTAAACAAGAGGCATGCCTGTTGGGTGGAATTCATCGAGACATTTCCTTACGTCATCCGATATAAGCAAGGTAAGGAGAATGTCGTTGCGGATGCACTTTCTCGCAGGTACGCACTACTTTCTATCCTTGATGCTAAACTACTTGGTTTTGAACATATTAAGGATTTATACTCTTTAGACCAAAATTTTAGTGAGGAGTATCGAGCTTGTGAGAAAAACGTAATGGGTAAATTTTATAGACATGATGGATTTTTGTTTCAGGATTATAAGCTTTGTGTGCCTAATTGTTCTTTGAGAGATTTGTTAGTGAGGGAATCCCATGGTGACAGATTGATGGGGCATTTAGAATTGCTAAAACTTTAGTTGTTTTGCAGGAACACTTCTTTTGGCCACACATGAGAAGGGATGTTGAAAGGATATGTGGTAGATGTGTCACATGTAGGCAAGCTAAATCAAGAGCACAACCCCATGGTTTACACACACCTTTGCCAATTCCTAGTGAGCCTTGGATTGATATTTCAATGGACTTTGTGTTAGGTTTACCTAGGACCAAACATGGGAAGGATAGTGTGTACGTGGTTGTAGATCGATTTTCTAAGATGGCACATTTTATACCCTGTCATAAAACTGATGATGCGTCGCATGTTGCTGAATTGTTCTTTAGGGAGATTGTGAGAATACATGGCATGCCTAGGACAATTGTTTCAGATAGAGATGCTAAGTTCTTGAGCTACTTTTGGAAGACTTTGTGGAGTAAGTTAGGTACTAAGCTGTTGTTTTCCACTACTTGCCACCCACAAACTGATGGTCAAACTGAGGTAGTAAATAGGACTTTGTCAACCTTATTAAGAGCAACCATCAGTAAGAACATTAAAACATGGGAAGACTATTTACCACATGTTGAGTTTGCATATAATCGCTCTGTCCATTCTGCTACTAAGTATTCACCTTTTGAAATTGTTTATGGTTTTAATCCTTTGTCTCCATTGGATTTATCACCACTACCTATTTCTGAGCGTGTTAATTTAGATGGCAAAAGGAAGGCTGACTTTGTTAAACAGATTCATGAGAAAGCAAGACTCAACATTGAGCGAAGAACAGAACAATATGCAAAGCAAGCCAACAAGGGGTGACACAAGTTGATTTTCAAAACTGGAGATTGGGTGTGGTTGCACTTCAGAAAGGAGCGTTTTCCAAAACAAAGAAAGTCAAAGTTGTTACCACGGGGAGATGGTCTATTTCAAGTCCTTGAACGAATTAATGACAACACTTACAAGTTGGATTTGCCAGGTGAGTATAATGTAAGTGCTACCTTCAATGTTTCTGATTTGAGTCCTTTTGTTGCAAAGTCTAATTTGAGGACAAATCCTTGTCAAGAGGAGGGGAATGATGGAGATGTGGGGAGCCCAAATGCAAGGAAGGTGGCTGACCCAATACAAGTTCCTGTTGGACCAGTGAGAAGAGCCCGAGCTAAGAAATTCAAGGAAGCACTAAATGGGCTGATTCATGAAATTCTGAATCAAGTAAATTTGTGCAACCCCATTGACCCAGGCCCACGTCAGCCACAAAGGTGCATCAATTTGATCTAAGTTCTAGAAGAATCTGGATGAGTCAAGCTTGAAATCAGCTCAAATTTTGCAAGATCAAGTCTATGGAAGGATTTTGGAAACTTTCCCATTATTTACACACATGTGGCTGATCATTTGTGCAAGTTGTTGAAGAGCATTAAATTGCACTTTCCTTTAATTGTTGGGCATGTAAATGTCTGAATATCAGCCATCGAGACTTTCCTTTCTTTTGGTTTTTATTTTAGGCTTAAATTAGGATTAGTAGTTATGTTTAAATTTGTCAACTTTTCTTTTTGGGTGACACTTTGTAATTTTGGCCTATAAATAGTCGTTTCCAAGGTTAATGAATTATTGATGAATGTTTATCTTCTGAGAGAGAAAATTCTTTCTTCGGTTCTTTGACGAACTGCACAAACTCTTCAGATCAATCAGGGCATTCAATCCTGACTTATCAATCAAGCTTTCCATCCTTGATTGTGGCGTCTATGATATACCAAGGTTCTTGCTTTGATATAAGCAACGGGTCGCGGTGACTTCCATCCAAATCTAAGTAGAAATGGTCTTGGTGCCTTTTTTATTAATAACGGGTTTTGTTAGTATATTGGCAAGGTTCTTATCAATTTGGCATGACTCCCCTAGGAGCTTGTTGAATTCTGAGTTGGGAATTATCGTTGTAAGGATGTGACATTTTCAAGGTTTTGACACATAAACACATTTGTATGTTTTTACATGATTGTGTTATCTTACTAAATTATTATCATATGTTTGCTTATGTTTGGTATATGATTCTTTATTGTAGATTAAAAAATGTCTAAAAACGCTTTATCATTGATACTTGACAAAAACCTATTAACTGGTGAGAACTATAATGATTGGAAACGAAACCTGGATATCGTCCTATCCTTTGAGAAACTGAATTATGTACTGACAACCCCTTATCCTCACAAGCCTACGGGAGACTCAACTAATGAGCAATTCCAAGCGTATGATCGCTGAAAAGATGCTAATGATCAGGCCCGCTGCTATGTTATGGCCAGCATGAATAATGTGCTATAGGCTAAACATCAAGATTATGAGACTGCAAAGCAGATCTTGGATAATCTTGAGGATATGTTTGGAGGCCAAGCCATAACAAAGTGGCAAAGGGCACTTCAAAAACTTCTAAACTGTAGACAGAGGTCAGGGACATCTATAAAGGAGCATATGATGTTGGTCATGGGACCTCGCTGAGGCTCAAACTAATGGAGCCGACATCGATGCTGAAACTCAGGTGACTATGGTCTTTGAGACTCTGTCAAAGGAATTTATTCCGTTTAGAGCTATATTTAATTTGAGCAATAGGCAGGATATGACCTTAACAGAATTGATGAAATAGTTAAAGGAGTTCAAACTGCTGATCAGGGAGTCTCCTGCGGGTGGTGAGGCCAACATGGTAACTGCTTCTGGTTCCAATCCTAACTCTTAGAATGGAAAGAAGCAACAGGCCAAAAACGGGAAGTCTTCTATTCTTGCTAGCACCAAGAACAAGAAGAAGAAGAAGAAGAACCCAAAGAAGCTTAAGTGCTTCTTCTATAGAAAGGTTAGGCATATCAGGAAGCACTGCAAGGACTTCCTTTCCAAAGGAGGTAGTTATGATTTTCTATATTTAAAAACTTGTTTGCTTGAGGAATCCAGTGACATTTGGGTCATAGATTTCGGTGTAACTAATCATGTTTGTGTTTCTCTGTAGGGGTTTAAAGAAACGAGAAGTCTACTACATGCGGACTTTACGCTTCGAATGGGTGATGGATCCTTGGTCTTAGCGGAAGCAGTGGGAGACGTCCATCTTTATTTTGATAATTATAGGAATTTATTTTTGTAAGATTGTTTTTATGTTCTTAAATTTAAAAGGAATTTAATTTCTGTATCTTGTTTATTTAAAGACTCCTACTTGGTTTCTTTTAGTGATAAAGTGGTGATTCGTAAAAACAAATCTTTTATCTGTTCTGGATGGATGCAAAATAATCTATATTTTATTAAACCTAAGATGGACTTATTGCTTAATGTTGAGATGAATGATAATAACTCTAAAAGACTTAAAACTTCTCACTCTAATAAGACTTATCTTTGGCATTTGCGCCTTGGTCATATTAACCTGAATAGGATTCAAAGGTTGGTAAGGGTTGGACCTTTGAGTCACTTAAAGGTGGAGTCTATACCTCAATGTGAATCTTGTTTAGAGGGTAAAATGACCAAAAGACCATTCAGGTCTAAGGGCAATAAGGCCTAAGGGGTTCTAGAACTTGTGCATAGTGATGTTTGCTGACCGATGAATATCCGGGCACAGGGAGGGTAAGAGTACTTCGTCACTTTTATTGACAATTACTCAAGATATGGGTATGTGTACCTAATGTATCACAAAAGCGAAACCTTTGACAAGTTCAGGGAGTTTTGGGTAGAAGTTTAAAAGCAATTAGATAGACCCATAATGGCACTTTGATCCGATTGAGGTGGGGAATACCTTTCTCAATGAGTTCTTGGGACACTTAGTAGAGAATGTGATTTTATCCCATTTGACTACGCCAGGCACTCCGCAGTAGAATGGCATAGCGGAGAGAAGAAATAGGACTTTGTTCGACATGGTTAGGTCCATGATGAGTTATTCATCATTACCTTTATCCTTTTGGGGATATGCAGTACAAACTGCATGTTATCTATTGAACAATGTGCCTTCAAAATCGGTCCCTAAAAATCCTCACAAGTTGTGGATGAGTAGGAAGACATCCTTAAACTATATTCGCATATGGGGATGTCATGACTCATGTCCTGTTTAAGGATCCGAACAAGTTGGATGCACGTTCAAAAGTTTACATGTTTGTAGGATATCCAAAAGGGACTAAAGGGGGTTATTTTTATAACCCAAAGGAACATAAAGTCGTGGTTTCAACTAATGCAACTTTCCTTTAGGAGAGTTACATGGACAACTTTAAACGTTGAAGCAAAGTGGTGCTTGAGGAGTTCAGGAGTGATCCAATCACTCCGAGGGTTTCGAATGAAACTGTTCCGATCAGTGTAGAAAAACCAAACAAACCTGAACAACAACCTCAGGGGCTTTGGCATAGTGGAAGGATCGGGCGTCAACCTGAGAGGTATATGTTCAATGGGGAAGTCTTCTTGGCTGAGCCAGATGAACATGACAGGGATCCTTATACTTACGTAGAGGCTATGGAGGATGTTGATTCAAAACTCTGGATAGAGGCCATGAACGTTGAGGTGAATTTTATGGAGACTAATCAGGTCTAGAAGCTTGTGGATCTTCCCGAAGGGGTAAAACCCATAGGGTGTAAGTGGATCTATAAGAGGAAAAAAGGAGTAGATGGAAAGGTTGAAACCTTTTAAGGCTAGACTGGTAGCTAAGGGTTATACACAAAAGGAAGGAATCGATTATGAGGAAACCTTTTCACCTGTAGCCATGCTTAAGTCCATATGGATTCTCTTGTCCATAGTTGCCGCTCTCGACTACGAGATTTGATAGATGGATGTCAAGACAGCTTTTTTGAATGGCTATCTTGATGAGTCCATTTATATGGAACAACCAGACGGGTTCAAGGTCACGGGTCAAGAGGGTGAGGTTTGTAGGCTGCTAAAGTCAATTATGGACTTAAGCAGGCTTCTCATTATTGGAACATAAGATTTGATCAAGTGATCAAGACTTATGGGTTCTTACAAAATATGGATGAACCATGTGTTTACAAACACATAAAGGATGGGAAGGTGGTTTTTCTACTGCTCTGTGTAGATAACATTCTGCTAATTGGCAATGACATTGGGCCATTATCATCGATCAAATTATGGTTGACCAAGCAATTTGACATGAAGGACTTGGGTGAGGCTAATTTTATTCTCGGTACCCAGATCTTTTGAGATAGGAAGAACAAAATGATAGCTTTGTCCCATGCCAGCTACATAGATAAAATTCTTAAGAGGTTTGCAATGCAGGATTGCAAGAAAGGTGGGCAACCATCTAGGTCAGAAATTACTCTTTCTAAAAAAGACTCTTCAAAGTCTTATGAAGAAAGAGAATACATGAAGAAGGTGCCTTATGCTTCGGCAGTGGGTAGTCTCATGTATGCCATGCTTTGCACACGATCGGATATTAGTTATGCGGTCAGGATTGTAAGTCGATTTCAGGCGGACCAGGACAGAACCATTGGGTTCCGGTAAAGCATATTTTCAAGTACCTGAGAAGGACTCGAGGGTATATGCTTGCATATTCGGGTGAGGACTTGACTCCTCTAGGATATACTGAATCAGATTTTTAATCTTGTCTGGATTCCAAGAATTTGACTTCGGGTTTTGTGTTTACTCTGGGTGGCGGTGCCATTATTTGGAGAAGTGTGAAGCAAGATTGCACTTTGGATTCAATGATAGAGGATGAGTATGTGGCAGCTAGTGATGCTTCGAAAGAAGCAGTATGGCTCTGTAAGTTCCTTGGGGATCTTGAGGTAGTTCCTGGTATGGATAAAGCGGTATCACTATACTGTGATAACAGTGCGGCGGTAGCTAAAGCTAAGGAACCAAGATTTCACAAGAAGAGTAAACATATTGATCGGAAGTATCATGTGTAAAGGACTTCGTTGAGGGCGGGCATGTCACGATGTGCAAGATCACGTCAGAGGACAATTTAGCTGATCCATTTACAAAGACACTTACTGGGAGAGTCTTCAAGAGGCATGTGGAAGCTATGGGGATGCGAGATTTGTCATATTTCCTCACTTAGTGCAAGTGGGAGATTCTTAAACATGTATGTCGTAAGGAGTAAAAATGTAATAAGTTTTTTGAGACATTTTTATCAATAAAGAATTGATTCATTATTTATATACCAAATCTTGTCCTCTTTACGTTCATATTTGTTGAATGTATGTTAAGCAAACAATAGTCTGAGATTGTTAGTCTAAACCTTAAAAATTGGGCATATGATGGACGGATTATGCAGAAGACATGATTCTTAAGGTGATAGTCTAAATCATACGATCCATAATCAAGGGAATAAAGTTGTGCGCTTTATTCATGCAAAGATTGTTATGTTGTCTATATCCCTTTTGGGAGATGGTTTATCTTAACCATCGGAGGTGGACTCCATGAATAGAAACATTGGCACATTGTCATAGGTGAAGATGTGTTGGATTGGGACGTAAAATGAATTGATTTGGATTAATAATTCTGTCTTGACAAATCGATTCACTTTAGACAATCATTTGGGTTGTATCTTAATCCTGAGATGAATAGTGGGCCTGTTGTCTTGGCTTGTGTCTTTTGATGTACCAAAGGGTGACACCCACATCTTAACAGTGGTATGCATGCTGGTACGTTGGAGGCATGACTCTTGATAGTGTAGACTTGTTATTCATAGATATGGAATCCATAGCTCCTCTTTAGGAGTAATGATATCCTCTTATATGCGTTATCCTGTAATTGAAAAACTAGAGCGCTCAACCATTTGGATACATAGGTGTAACCGAATGGTATATTGCCTTTGGATAGTACATTTTCTGATGGTGAGATAATAGAACGTAAGATAAAAATAATCAGGAAGGTAAGACAGAACTTGTCCTTAAGCCGATTATGGATTATCATATGGCGATACGATACACTATGATATGTTATGGAGAGTTAGCTATACGAGCTTCGTAATTCTATGTAGTTCGAGAGTGCAGCTCTAAGCTTCTAGTAGAGTAGCGTTGGAGTTGATAATTATGAAATGTATGTCTAGGATATTGGGTTTTGTAATTATCGGGTGCTTGAACTATATAGGTCCATTTGGTCCCCTTTGCTAGCTCACGACATCCTGTAATGACACGGCGTGCTTTTCCAATAATTGGTGACTTATGTCGGATTTATTAGATTGGTTGAAATTTGGAAGAATCAAATAATTCATGTTTGTTTATCAGTTGAATTAATTTTGTGATAAAATTAATTTAAGATAAAGTTGTTGAATTATTGGGATTGGATAATTCTTGTCTGTTTATCGGTTGATTTAATTTTGGATAAATTAGATCAATATAAACTTGTAAAATTTTTGGAAATTGATTTATTTTCCTAGAGATAATCTAGATAAAGTTGGTTTAATCAGATAACTTCTCTTTTGGGTTATTTGAATTAAAACTAAGACTTTATCCTATAGATTCTCGAGTAGAAAATAAAAGATTTGCAGAGATTTTTTATCGACAGTTCGGCCGGCCGATCCATGTGTTCGGCCTATCGATCCACGTGTTTGGCCTGCCGATGGAGACTGTTTGGCCTACTGATCAGGCTATTCGGACTGCTGATAAGCGAAGGATAAGATTATGCGTTTCCACACGAATCTTATCAGATATTGATCCGAACTTGATGGTGTTTTGAGTTTTTGAGACCTAATCTGATAAGGACTGACCCTAGGCCCAACTTCTATATAAAGGAAGTAAGTCTTAAGAGTTACTTAGATCAATTGAGAGATTAAGAGTGATACTCTGCTAGTGAGAATCTGAAAACTCCCTGAGAGCTTTTGTTCACAAATCACGAACACTTGCTTTGGGTTCTCTCGATTGGTTGGAAGGAGAGTCACTTGGTGGAAGAGCTGCACGTGTGAGCCCACACTCACTCTTGTCGTGGATAGAGAATAGCAAAGAAGACCAGTTGGTGAGGCTCTTCTGGAACGTTACTTCTCTTCACGTTTTGCGAGAGTTCTCCGACATACAAAGGTTAGAAAGATCTGGTTAATTTATGCATATAGCATGTTAAACTTGTGTTTTGGAAAATACTCTAATGTAAAATTTTTAAAATTCTCACTGCGTGCTCTTTTTCCAACAGTGCATGAAGAAAAAAAATTTGCATATTAACATGTATTGATGGTTTTTGTAATGCACATGAAGTGCCTTTGGATATTGCACATGAATTTGTTGTTCATGCATGTTTTTTTAATAAGTCATACACGTTCAGGATGCACAATAAAGGAAAGAAACTATTTATCTTTGAATCCCATGAGGTGTTAAGATAAAGAAAAAGAAAAAAAATAACAATAATAAATTACAAAACCCTATGCCCCCTTCTGGGTTTAAACAAAATTTCATCTAATCAAAATGAAAATTAAACTAATCTAAAAGAACTATATAATTAACGACCAAAAATCTATTCATGAAAATTACTCATTCATCACATGAACAAAATTGCAAAAATGCATAGTGCCCACAAACATGCATCAAGAGCATGAAATTATCAAAATAAAATCATGTTTAATCAAAATTATATTTGCTATAACCTGGCTTTGATACCGTTTGTTGGAATAAAAATGAAAGTAGCGGAAGGAACGGATCATTGACAACCAAAAATTTTCTGAAAACTTTGTTCATCAAAAATAGGTATATAATTTTAATTAATAATAAAAAGCTTTGAGAGCTTTTACAAACCTTTTGAAGACCTATCAGGGTATCTTAGCTTTCTTCTTTACCACCACGATCTTCTAAGCCAAACCTCCACACCAATAGAAAGATGAGTGGGCATCAAATTGCAAGAAAGAATTAACCTCACACTTTTCTAGATTTACTATGTACTCAATATATGAGATAGCAGACCTTTTCTCTAGAGAAAGAACTCTCAGTTTTTCCTCTCTAAGTATTCTGTAAAAGTTATATGAAAAGAGATTGATGGAGATAACTGTTATCTCTATCTTATATATCTGAGCAATTAGTTATTTTTTAATTAATTTTAATTTATTTTAAATTTGAAATAACCACCTACTAAACTTTTTATTGCGTGAATCAAATACACCCACAATTAGATACATGGGTAAGATGCGAAAAACTACCTTCATGTTTTTGTTGTACTTTTTTTTTAAATTTTGAAACGAATCATATACATGATTCTAGTGATATATATATATATATAACGTTTATGAAAAAAAAAATAACAATTTCGTACACGAAGAATCACGTGAAGGGGTGATTTCATTTTATATATATAATATAAAATAATTAAATCTTATATATATATATTTAAAATCAAAATATCAATCATATTTATTTAAGAATAGATTTTAAATTAATTAATAATTTAATTTTGTGTCCATGTAAAAAAGGACAAAAATGTGGTCCCACCATGCATGTGTTATACATAGAATTAAAATTATATTTAAATAATCTCATTATTCAAATATTATCAATTAATTAATTTAAAACACATTTAATTAATTTCATTAATTAAATATAATTAATTACTTAATTAATTGATGCTCAGTTAAATGTGACAACATTTTTCACATTACATTATGTGCCATAGAGAACATTTTTTTATGTCACATTAATATCTCAAGTGTGAAATAATTAATTTAGAATTTAATAATTTTAAATGAAATATGTATAATTCATTCTATACATTAAATCCAATACAATGTTATAGAGGTGGCATTAGGGACTTATGAACCTATAACCCAAGTTTCAATAAATTTGACAATTAATCAAACTCTTTAATTAATGTGTCAAATTTATTAGTTCTAGTGTTACTCCACTAAAAGAAACTAAACTCTTGAAATTATATTAAAATTATTCAAAGAAAATTAGCGAGTAGTCCATTTATAAAATCATTACATATAAGTCAGTCCTTCGTAAATAGTTCATAATAAAGCCAAGTTCAATTTTCGTTTACCTCTCTTATTACATCTTTATTCTTGAGTTCCAATAATTCTCTAATGAATAGTTTATTTATAATCTTATTATGAACAAGTGTTCTACTATTCAAACCTCGAATCTTCACTCAAGAGAACTTTTTTTTAACTTCCATAAGGAAGGGATGGATTACATATCTGTATAATATTATTCCCAGCTATTTATTATATTATGTTTCTAAGACGCTAAGTTATGATCTGTGATTAGACAAATCTTACCATCTAAATCAGAAAACGTAATGTCATAAATAGGAGTCTAATTGATACTCAGGATTAAGACTGCCACATATATGATTATCATAGTGATAAATTTGAATGCTCTATTTGTAACGGATAATTATTAGAGATTCATAATTTATCTAGTGCAGTCCTATATAATCTCATTATATAAAGTATCTCCAATCTAATGTTTCTACATAAATAGCCTAGATAAGACTATTTCATTCTAAATGAGATTGGACGGTACTTGTAAGATTTAATTAAAGATCCCAAACTTTAATTAATTATTATGGACTCTTTAGATTATTATCTATAAATTTTATCCCTAAGCATATAACACTTATATGCTAAATTTATAGTCACATAAATAATTATGTAATTTTCTTGATGTTTATAAAAGTATTCATAATACATATAAGCAACTAAAATAATTATTAATGTCACCTTATTTATTTATTAATAATATGTATAATATCACAGCTTATAAGTCACCAACCCCAATAATCTCCCACTTGCCCTAAAGCATGTGAGACATGTCTATTGGACCTAAGCCTCGCAAATGTCCCTCGAAACTCTTTGCAAGTAACGTCCTTGTCTGATTTAAAATTAGAATCAATGTATCTAGTAGGAATCAAATTCTCACTAGAGTATACCAACGTTTATTTTCTCGTTCTCCTAAGATACTTGAGAATGTGTTTAACCGCCACCTAAGGATCTAATCTTAGGTTCAAATTTTGCATCAAATAATTGATAAGCACCTTATTGATGTATGATGACTGAGATAGCATCAAGAGTTTGTTCTTGCGATCTCTTATGAGTTGGATTTTGAGAACATAACTTGCCTCTCCTAAATCTTTCATTTGGAATTCGTTGGTATGCCATTTCTTTACATTATATAATATCCCTACATCATTCCCAATGAGTAAGATATCATCTGCATAAAGAATTAAGAAGACCACCTTCTTATCTTTTACTGTACTTTTATACACAAGGTTCATCAATATTTTAATCGAAACCATAAGACTTGATCGCCTCATCAAATCCCAAGTTCCAAGATCTTGAAGCTTGCTTAAGTCCATAGATGGACTTTTGCAACTTGTAAACATTTTGCTTTGGACCTTTGACTACAAACCCTTCTGGTTACACCACATAGATACTTTTCTCAAGATAGCCATTCAAAAAGGCAGTCTTGACATCCATTTGCCATATCTCGTAATCAAGACATGTAGCAATGGATAAAAAATCCGAATGGATTTAAGCATAGCTACAGGCGAGATAGTTTCTTCATAATCAACTCCCTTCTTTTGGGCATAACCCTTTGCCATAAGCCTAGCTTTAAAAGTCTCAACTTTCCCATCTACTCCTCTTTTCTTCTTGTAGATCTATTTACACCTTATGGGTTTTATCCCTTCAGGTACGTCTACAAGTTCCCATACTAAATTGGAGTATGTAGACTCCATTTCAAGGTTCACAGCCTCTAGCCATTTCTCCTTCTCAAAATTTTCTATTGCATGGCAATATGTCAATGGCTCATCCTCACCATTATTAGAGATAGTAACTTGTGCTTCTCCAATTTCTTTATAGTGAGCAAGTGGTCTCACAACTCTCCCACTACGTCGAGGTAGTATGGCACCCTAATCTAGAGATGTAGTCTCCTTATTTTGTCCTTTGATAACAGTTGTCGGTTGTGGTCTGATTTGATCAGAAAGTAACTTTGCAAGTATAACTTTGCTACGAGGTTTATAGTTTGTCATAAAATCATTCTTGAGAAAAGTGGCATTTGTCGACACAAATTACCTTCTTTTCTTGTGGACTATAAAAGAATCCTCCCCTCGTTCCCTTTGGGTATCCTATGAACAAGCATACTTCAGGATGTGGTTCCAGCTTCCTGGTCTTGCCTTTTAGCACATGTACTAAACAACCCTATATACGGATATGCCGCATACTAGGTTTGCTACCATTCCATAACTCTAAGGTGTTTTTGGAATAGACTTTGATGTAACCAGTTTAAAAGATATACTGCAGTTTGTAGCGCATATCCCCTAAATGAAGTGGGTAATGATGAGTAGCTAAGTATGGATCTCACCATATCAAGCAATGTTTGATTTCTTGTCTCTACAACACCATTTTGTTATGGTGTTCTAGGTGTGGTGAGTTATGATAGAATACCATGTTCTATCAAATAATCCTTGAACTCAGTATCAAGGTACCCCTCTCCTCGATCAAATCAAAAAGTCTTCACTAACCTTCCTAATTGCTTTTCAGTTTTCGCTTGGAATTCTTTGAACTTTCCAAAAGTTTTAGATTTCCTTTGCATTAGGTATATGTATTCATACCTTGAATAATCGTCAATAAATATGATGAAATATTCGTAACCACCATGTGCTTGTACATTCAATGGATCACAAACATCTGAATATATTAGCTTAAGTGGTTCCTTGGCCCTTTAGCCTTTTGTAGAGAAAGGCCTTTTATTCATTTTACCTTCAAGACAAGATTCACAAACTAGTAGAGAACTGACTTTTAATTCTCTTAAAGGACCATCCTTTACAAGTCTGTTAAAGTTTAACATAAACAAATCTAAGGTGCCATAGGTATGTTTCATCATTAAAAGAAACCTTTTGCTTTTTGGGTTTTGGTTGTTCAACTTTGAACATTTCAGTATTGAGTAATGATTTTTTGTTAGGCCTCAAAGTGTAAAGCCTATTTTTCAGATGTACAGAACAAATATCCAAACCATTTCTAGAAATATTAGCATAATTACCATTAAAAGAAACATTATACATTTGTTCAAATAACCTAGAAACAGAAATCAAATTTCTACAAAACTAGGAATGTAATAAACATTGTCCAAACATAAAAACTTATTTCTAAAATAAAGTTTAATGACTACTCCCTATTCCCACTCTCGTTGTTTGTTCCTGTTGGCAACTCCCCTTGAAGAACTAAGCATCTACAAAGAAGAATAAACATAATTAGTTGCCCCTGAATCAACTATCCAAGGTGGGCATATCATCGTCAACTAAACAAGCTTCTTAAACAAGTAAATTTGATTTACTATTGTTCTTCTTTTCTTTGAGCGCTTGAAGATACTTCTTACAGTTTCTCTTCTAGTGGCCAACTAAACCGTAGTGGAAACATTTTCCTTTGGGCTTCTTTTGCTTTGAGCTCTTTTTGTTGTTGTTGTTGCTCTTGCTCCTCTTAGGATGTCCTCCATTGTTAGATTTGCCACTTCTTTCAGTTCTTATCTTCCTCTTCATATTCTTTTGAGCAGAAGAGGAAGGTTGAACTTCTACAACATTTGCCTCACCTTCCTTAGTCTTTTCTTTTGAAATAGACTAGAAGGTTTGCAGCTCATTAAGCAACTCAGTCATTCTATATTTTAGCTTGTTCATGAAATAATTGCTTTTGAACTAAAGGAACGTAGGGGGAAGAATTTCCAAAATCATCCCCACCAGTGTGGCTTCATCTATCACTGCTGCATTCACCTCGGCTTCATAGAGAAAGTTAACCATGCTGAGAACATGTTCCCTGATTGAAACCCTTGCCTTCATTTTAGCACTCATGACAGTCTTAACGGCTTTATGACATGCATTTTCAAAAGGTTTGCCAAACATGTCTTACAAAAACTGCATTATCTCATAAGTAGTCTCCATGCTTTTGTGCTTCATCCTAAGCACGTCAGACATGCTAGCCAAAAGGAAGCAGCGGGCCTTGTTGTTTGCCTCGATCCAACGATCATATGCTTCTCGTACATTACAAGAGGCATTGGCAGTAGGCGGTGGAGGACATTCCTCCATCAGGACAAACTTGTAATTTTTGCAAATTAGCACTATATTCATGTTATTCTTCCACTTGACAAAATTATTTTCGGTTAATTTTTCATTTGTGAGAATAACGATGATTAGATTAGACATTGTTGCTGTAATAAATAAGCAAAATGACATAAATTAAATGGATGTATAAACATCATAAATATATGTTTTAGAACAGTAAACATGATGCATGATGCATATGAAAAAACACGTAAAATATTTCACTAATTCCACAATTATTCAATTTTAATAAATAAAGTGTCGCCGTAGGGTAGGTCAAATTATTCATGAATTGAATTAAGACATTCTCAATTAATAAATATATTCAAAATATCTCATATTTTCTATATTTATTAATAGCCAATTAGTTTTTGTTAAGATACAATTAACAAATTAATTATATCTTTATGAGTGTAACCCACTAATTATGATTTTAACACCTTAACTCAAAATTGTTATCATAGGATAGGTTAATTTTGAAATACGTTATAAAATCCTACCTCTTGTAAGCTAACCTTGTTATTGATTTAAATAGGCACCCTCCATAAGGATGACGAAATCAAAGTGTCGCGAGGTGCTACCTAAATCTCACGGTGTTGTGCTAATAGTGGAGATCGCAGGTTATATTGTCATATTATCTTCTCCCACTCATTATTTTAAAATGATGTTATCTTATAAACACATCCTATGTTTCATAATTCTAGTAAACAAAAATAATTTTTAATTACTAGTTTATATTTTTGTGTTAATTGAATCCCATCCTATTTACACTTATAGCAAATATAATTTTAATTGAACATGATTTTATTTTGATAATTTCATGTTCTTGACGCATGTTTGTGGGCACTATGCATTTTTGCTATTTTGTTCATGTCATGAATAAGTATTTTTCATAAATGGATTTTTAGTTGTTAATTATATGGTCATGTTGGATTAGCTTTATTTTTATTTTGATTAGATGAAAATTTGTGTAAGCCCATGGTTTTTGTAATTTATTATTGTTATTGTTTTTCCTTTCCTTTATCTGAACACCTCATGGACTTTAAAGATAAATAGTTGCTTTCCATTATTGTGCATCCTACACGTGTATGACTTATTAAAAAAAAGGTGCATGAGTAGCAAATTCATGTGCAATATCCAAAGGCACTTCACGTGCATTACAAAAACCATCAATACACTTTAACATGCAACTTTTTTTTTCTTCTTGCACTTCACCTGCATTTTTTTTCTTCTTCTTCTTTCCTCCGTAATCACATATTGTGCATGGATCACAACCGGAGTTGGACTTCGATGAAGGCGTTGTAAGTGCTTGCCGTTGTTTTCCCACGATGAGCCGATGAACGACAACTCGACAAGGCAGTGGAAATGGGACTGAGGGCAGTGAGGTGGCATTGCCTGCTGCAATCTTGTAGTGGTAGGATGGCCGTGAATGAGCTGCTCAGCTCAGATACCATTTGTTGGAATAAAATATGAAAAGCAGCGAAAGGAATAGATCTTTGACAAACAAAAATTTTCTGAAAACTCTGTTCATTGGGAATAGCTATATAATTTTAATTAAAAATAGAAAGCTTTGAGAGTTTTTACAAACCTTTTGAAGACTTATCAAGGTATTCTAGCTTTCTTTTTTGACACCACGATCTTCCAAGCCAAGCCTCCACACTAATGGAAGACACATGGGCATCAAACTACAAAAAAGAATTAACCTCATACTTTTTTAGATCTGCTATATACTCAACACATGAGATAGCAGACTTTTTTTTTCAGAGAAAGAACTCTCAGTTTTTCCTCTCTGAGTATTCTGTAAAAGTTATGTGAAAAGAGATTGATGGAGATAACTGTTATCTCTATCTTATATATCTGAGCAGTTTGTTATTTTTAATTAATTTTAATTTATTTTAAATTTGAAATAACCACCTACTAAACCTTTTAGTGGGTGAATCAAATACACCCACTATCAGATATGTGGGCAAGATGCTAATAACTGCCTTCACATTTTTATTGTAGTTTTTTTTTCTTTTTCGTAAACGTTATGATTCGTTTCAAAATTAAAAATTGCTGGGATTAAATATCAAATGCAGCGAAAGGAATGGATGGTTGACAAGCAAAATTTTTTTTGAAAACTTTGTATATCGGGAATAGCTATATAATTTTAATTAATAATAGAAAGCTTTGAGAATTTTTTTATAAACCTCTTGAAGACCTAATCAAGGTATCCTAGTTTTCTTCTTTGACACCATGATCTTCCAAGTCAGGCCTCCACACCAATGGAAAGACAAATGAACGTCAAACTATAAGAATGAATTAACCTCATACTTTTTTGGATCTGCTATGTACTCAACACATAAGATGACACAAATTTTTTTTAAGAAGGAACTCTCAGTTTTTCTCTCTGAGTATTGTGTAAAAGTTACGTGAAAAGAAATTGATTGGAGATAACTGTTATCTCTATCTTCTTATATATGAGCAGTTAGTTATTTTTCAATTAATTTTAATTTATTTTAAATCTAAAACAATCCCCCAATCAGATATATGAAGAAGAGACATACTCTACACTCCTTATTCTTTTTTGCTTTTAATTTTAACTAAATCAAATTACGTGATTTTTTAACATATATATATATTTATATATAATATATGCTTGTACGTTTACGTTCTTTTTTTTTAATATTCAAAAAATCGAATCACATATTAGTGATTCTATAAAATATATATATATATATGATATAAAAGTTAACAAAAATCTTGTTTAAAAGATTTCATATATACATATATATAATATATAATTAATCTTATATATATATTTAATTCAAAAATATAATCATATTTATTTAAAATTAATTTTTAAATTAATCAATTAATGATTTAGTTTTGTGTCCAAGTTGGTAAAGACAAAATACAGTCCCACAACACATGTATCATACACAAGATAAAAATTAATTTAAATAATCTTATTAATCAAATATTATCAATTAATTAATTTAAAACATGTTTAATTAATCTCATTAATTAAATAATCAATTAATTAATTTAACTAATGCTTAGTTAAATGTGACAACATGTATCATATCATATTATGTGTCACAGAGAATATTTTTCTATATCACATTAATATCTTAAGCATGAAATAGTTAATTCAGAATTCAATAATTTCAAATTAAATATGTATAATTCATTCTTTGTATTAAATCTAATATAGTGTTATAGAGGTGGCATTAGGGATCTATGGACCTCTAACTCAAGCTTCAATAAATTTGACAATTAATCAAACTCTTTAGTCAATATGCCGAATATATTAGTTTTAGTGTTATTCCACGAAAAACCTGAAACTAAACTCTTGAGATTATAGTGAAAATTACTCAAAAAAAAATTCACGAGTAGTCCATTGATATAATCATTACATATAAGTCAGTCCTCCGAAATAGTTCATAAAAAGAGCTAGGTTCAATTTCTGTTTACCTCCCTTATTATATCTTTATTCTTGAGTTCTAATAATTTTCTAATGTATAGTTAATTCATAATTTTATTATGAATGAGCGCTCCATTGTCTAAACCTCGAATCATCACTTAAGAGAGCTATTTTTTTAACTTCCATAGAGAAGGAATGGGTTCTCAATCTGTATAATATTATTCCCAACCATTTATTCCATTATGTTTCTAAGATGCTAAGTTATGATATGTGTTTAGATAAATTTTACCATACAAGTCAAAAAACATAATGCAATAAATATGAGTCTAATAAATACTCAGGATTAAGACTGTTAAATATATGATCATTATAGTGATAAATTTGAATGCTTTATTTGTAACAGATGATTATTAGAGATTTATAATTTATCTGATCTAGTCCTATATAATCTCATTATATAAAGTACCTCAAATCTAATGTCTCTATATTAATAGCGCGGATAAGACTATTTCATTTTAAATGAGATTGGACCGTACTTGTAATATTTAATTAAAGATCCCAAACTTTAATTAATTATTATGGACTATTTGGATTATTATCTATAAATTTTATCCATAAGCATATAATACTTATATGCTAAATTTATGGTTACATAAATAATCATGAAATTTTCTTGATGTTTATAAATGTATTCATAATATATACAAGCAACCAAAATAATTATAAATGTCACTTTAGTTATTTATTAACAATATGTATAATGTCACAGCTTATAGAGCACCAAACCCAACAATCTCCCACTTGCCCTAAAGCAGGTGAGACATGTCTCTAAGACCTAAGCCTTCCAAATGACCCTCGAAGCTCTTTGCTGGTAAGGTCTTGGTGAAAGGGTCAGCAAGGTTCTTTTTCGACGCTATCTTCACAACTTCCACATCACCTCGAGGTACTATCTCTCTGATCAAATGATATTTTTGCTCTATATGCTTTCCTCTTTTGTGGCTTCTTGATTGTCTTGAATTTGCCACTACACCATTGTTATGAAAATATAGTGTGGGTGGTTTATCTATGTCTAGAACGACTTTCAAATCATTTAAGAACTTACAAAGCCAAACAGCTTCTTTAGTTGCTTCACAAGCAGCCACATATTCAACTTCCATAGTCGAGTCAGCAATACAAGATTGTTTAATGCTTCTCTAAACTATGGCTCCACCACTAAAAGTAAACACTAATCCAAACGTAGATTTATGTGTGTCTTTGTCTGATTGAAAATCAAAATCAGTGTATTAAGTGGGAATCAAATGTCACCAGAATATAATAGCATATAGTTTCTCGTTCTCTTGAGATACTTAAGAATGTGTTTAACTGTCACCCAATTGTTATTTATAAATAGCTATTTAAAAATAGCTTCAAGTACGTGAAACACCAATTGTTTAAGAAATAGACCTCATGTGATAAAGAATCAGTTATCTTTGTAATTCATCAACAACTTCCTACAACAGATGCATGAAAAAGGATATCACACAACACCCACATTCTGGGTTTGGACCGGGATGGTCACGGTGGCGTAGCCTTGAGCACCTCCACTACACCACCTAGTGCACGGAAGAACAGCAATGGAGTTTGACTTTATGCATGGTAGCAGGCTCAATTTTGAGCTCCTATAATGCTCGGCTTTTCCCTTGCAATGGAGTTGGATATGGCCTCAGGCCTTGGACAATGCTGCCTCCTATCGTCAGCCTGAACCTCACCGCCTCCTTCGTAGACTCTCATGCTGGTTCGGATGAAAGTGACTAGAGTTGGCAGTTGAGAACTCCGACGAAGTAGTCGACTGTGGAGAATCCAACGGTGCACGGGTAACACATGTGAAGCATAGAGTGGTGATGCCATCCGGCATCGACGAAAAAGACATGGTTGACATGGCAGCCATTGTTCTTATTTTCAAGTAACAAAGGCACCTGCATATAACAACTTGTGAAGAAGTTAGAGAAGAAGGAGAAAGTGCCTCGTGGGTTACCTTTAGAAAACCATGGGACTACTGGCCTAGTTAGGAACTTGGACCTATCAAATTTAAAAGGTAACCCAGTAGTTTTTCACGTAGTAAACCACCCGATGAGGTCTACAACAATGGAACTGGGCAATATGTTGTTACAAGAAGACCCATGTAATTTTTTTATTTTTTTATGGGCTGTAATTTAATTATCAAAGGACCTGGTCAAAAATCTATTATTTATTTTCCTGCTATAATTTATGTGATGTTTGAGATAACATGTTTATGCATTATAACATGTCATCTAGAAAGTGCCCATTCATAGTTATTGTAATATGACATGCGTACGCTTGCATATTATTTCATTTTTTTTATAAAGTTGTTTATAAAATGATTTAATATGTATTAGAATTAATTTAATAAGATTAAAATTTATTGGGTTGGTTTTATAGAATTTTAACTTATTTTATTAATCCACCAAATAATGTGATTTTAGTTTTAATAGTCAAAACTTAGTAAAATTCACATTAATTCTAAGTTATCTAATTTTAAATTTCTTAATGTTGGGTAGCTTAGACAATTCATAATAAATTTAGATTTTTAGAAAATCTGGTAATAGGATGGAATTTTATTAATACAAAACAATACGGAGTAATTAGAAATTGTTTTTTTAATTAGAATTATGAAACATAGGATGTTTTATAAGATAAAATACATGATTTTAAAATAATGAGGGGAGAAGGTAATATGACAATATAACTTACGGTCTCCACTAGTAGCACAACACTGTAAAATTTAGGTGGCACCTCGTGATGCTCTAATTTCGTCCTCCCTACAGAGGGTGTTCATTTAAATCAATAACAAGGTTGGTTTCTAAGAGATAGGATTTTATAATGTACTTCAAAATTGCCACTATTAAATTGACCTACCTTACAGTGGCAATTTTGAGTTGAGCTGTTAAAATTTGAAATAGTAGGTTATACTCATAAAGACATAATTAATTTGTTAATTATATCTTAACCAAAAATAAATGGTTATTAATAAATATAGAAAATATGAGATATTTTGAATACATTTATTAATTGAGAATGTCTTAATTAAATTCATAAATAATTTGACCTACCATACAGCAGTACTTTATTTATTAAAATTGAATAATTGTGGAATATTTGATGTGTTTTTCCATATGCATCATCCATCACGTTTACTATTCTAAAATGTGTATTTATGATGTTTATGCAACTGTTTAATTTATGTTATTTATTTATTTATTACATCAAATGAAAAATTAACCAAAGATAATTTTATCAAGTGGAAGAGTAACATGAATATAGCGCTAATTTGTGCAAATTACAAGTTTGTCCTGATGGAGGACTGTCCTCTATGGTAGCATATCGCTTGCTACCAATGCCTCTTGTAATGTGCAAGAAGCATATGATCAATGGATCTAGGCAAACAACAAGGCCCACTGCTTCCTTTGGCTAGCATGTATGATGTGCTTAGGATGAAGCATGAAAACATAGAGACTGCTTATGAGATAATACAGTCTCTGCAAGACATGTTTGGCAAACTTTCTGAAAAGGCATGTCATGAAGCCATTAAGGTTGTGATGAACGCCAAAATGAAGGCAGGGGCCTTGGTCAGAGAACATCTTCTTAGCATGTTAACTATCTCTATAAGGCTGAGGTAAACAGGGTGATTATAGATGAAGCCACTCAAGTGGGAATGATTATAGAAATCCTCTCTCTTGCGTTCCTTCAGTTCAAGAGCAACTATTTTATGAGCAAGATGAAATATAACAAGACTGAGTTGCTTAATGAGCTACAAATCTTCGAGTCTATTTCAAAAGAAACAACCAAAAAAGGTGAAACAATGTTGCAAAAGCTCAACCTCCTCTTCTACTCAAAAGAATAGGAAAAGGAACAAGAGAACTAAAGGAAGTGGCAAATCTAACAATGGAGGACGTCTTAGGAGGAACAAGAGCAACAACAGCAACAAAAAGAGCTCAAAGCAAAAGAAGCCCAAAGGAAAATGTTTCTATTGTGGTGTAGTTAGGTGCTAGAAGAGAAACTGCAAGAAGTATCTTCAGAAACTCAAAGAAAAGAAGAACAACAGTAAATCAGATTTACTCATTTTAGAAGCTTGTTTAGTTGAAGATGATACTTCACCTTAGATAATTGATTCTGAGGCAACTAATCATGTTTGTTCTTCTTTGCAGATGCTTAGTTCTTTAAAAGAGCTTGTCGACGGGGAGAAAACAATGAGAGTGGGAAAGGAAGCGGTTGTTTTGGCAAGATCAGTGGGAGTTATAAAACCTTATTTTAGAAATAGGTTTTTAATGTTGGGCAATGTTTATTGTATTCCTAGTTTTTGTAAAAATTTGATTTTTATTTCTAGGTTGTTTTAACAAATGTTTAATGCTTTTTAATAGTAATTATGCTAATATTTCTAGAAATGGTTTGGATATTTGTTCTGTACATCTGGAAAATGGGCTTTACACTTTGAGGCCCAACAAAAAATCACTGCTCAATATTGAAATGTTTAAAGTTGAACAACCAAAACCCAAGAAGCAAAAGGTTTCTTCTGATGATGAAACACACCGATGGCACCTTAGATTAGGTCATGTTAACCATGATAAGATTAACAGACTAGTAAAGGATGGTCCTTTAAGAGAACTAAAAGTTGGTTCTTTACTAGTTTGTGAATCTTGTCTTAAAGGTAAAATGACTAAAAAGCCTTTCTCTACAAAAGGTGAAAGGGCCAAGGAACCATTTGAGCTAATACATTCGGATGTCTGCGGTCCATTGAGTGTAAAAGCACATGGTGGTTACGAATATTTCGTCACATTTATTGGCAATTATTCAAGGTATGGATACATGTACCTAATGCAAAAAAAAAAAAAATCTAAAACTTTTGGAAAGTTAAAGGAATTCCAAACAAAAGCTGAAAAGCAATTAAGAAAGATAGTGAAGGCTTTTCGATCTGATCAAGGAGAGGAATACTTGATACTAAGTTCAAGGACTATTTGATAGAACACAAGATTTAATCATAACTCTCCGCACCTGGAACACCATCACAGAATGGTGTTGTAGAGAGAAGAAGACAGTGCTTGATATGGTGAGATCCATGCTCAGCTACTCATCATTACCCACTTCATTATGGGGATATGTGCTACAAACTGCAATATATCTTCTAAACATAGTTCCATCAAAGTCTATTACAAAAACACCCTTAGAGTTATGGAATGGTCACAAACCTAGTATACGACATATCCCTATATAGCGGTATCCAGCACATGTGTTGAAAGAAAAGACTAGAAAGTTGAAACCACGTTCTGAAGTATGCTTGTTTTTAGGATACCTCAAGGGAATGAGGGAACGTTTGTTTTGTAGTCCACAAGAAAAGAAGGTATTTGTGTCGACAAATGCCACTTTTCTTGAGAATGATTATATGACAAACTATAAACCTTGTAGCAAAATTGTACTTGAACAGTTACTTTCTGATCAGACCAGACTATAACCGACAACCGTTGTCGAAGGACAAAATAAGGAGACCTATCTCTAGATCACGATGTCATACCACCTAGACATAGTGGGAGAGTTGTGAGACCACCTACTCGCTACAACGAAATTGGAGAAACCCATTTTGCTATCTCTGATAATGGTGAGGATGATCCATTAATATATCGTCATGCAATGGAAGATTCTGAGAAGGAGAAATGGCTAGAGGCTATGAACCTTGAAATGGAGTCCATGTACTTAAATTCAGTCAAGGACCTTATGGATCTACCTAAAGGGATAAAACTCATAGGGTACAAATGGATCTACAAGAAGAAAAGAGGAGTGGATGGGAAAGTTGAGACTTTCAAAGCTAGGCCAGTGGCAAAGGGTTACACCCAAAAGGAAGGAGTTGATTATAAAGAAACTTTCTCGCCCGTAGCTATGCTTAAATCCATTTGGATTCTTTTATCTATTGCTACATGTCTTTATTACGAGATATGGCAAGTGGATGTCAAAACTGCCTTTTTGAATGGCTATCTTAAGGAAAGCATCTATATGGTGTAGCTAGAAGGGTTTGTGTTCAAAGGTCAAGAGCAAAAAGTTTGCAAGTTTCGAAGGTCCATCTATGGACTTAAGCAAGCTTCAAGATCTTGGAACTTAAGATTGATGAGATGATCAAGTCTTATGGTTTTGATCAAAATATTGATGAACCTTGAGTATACAAGTACATCAAAGATAGGAAGGTGGTTTTCTTAATTCTCTATGTAGATGATATTCTACTCCTTAGGAATGATGTAGGTATATTATCTATTATAAAGAAATGGCTCGCCAATGAATTCCAAATGAAAGATTTGAGAGAGGCAAGTTATGTTCTTAGAATACAACTCATAAGAGATCGCAAGAACAAACTGTTGGCATTGTCTCAAGCATCGTATATTGATAAGGTGCTTATTAGATTTTCGATGCATAACTCCAAGAAAGGTAATTTACTTGCCCATCATGGAGTTTATCTTTCAAAAGAGCAGTGTCCTAAGCACCTCAAGAGAAAGAAAACATAAGATGGGTACCCTATGTATCTATAGTGGAAAGTCTAATGTATGCCACGTTGTGTACAAGTCTTGACATTTGCTATGTGGTGGGTATAGTTAGTCATATCAATCCAACCCAAGATTAGGTCATTGGGTGATGGTTAAACACAATCTTAAGTATCTTTGGAGAGCGATAACTTCAACCGCTTCCCATTCCAAGATGGAAGTGGGAGCACATTACGATGGATTTCTTTATCGGTTTGCCAAGAACGGAGTAGAAGCATGATGCAATTTGGGTTGTCATAGATTGATGAAATCAGTGCATTTCATACCTTTTAGATTGACCTGTTCAAGGAGAGTTCTTGGAGAGTTGTATCTCAAGAATATAGTGAGACTACGTGGAGTTCCATTGTCAATTACTTTTGATCGGGATACCTAGTTTAATGCTAAATATTGGAGATGTTTCTAAGAAATACTATGCACGGATTTGAATTTCAGCACCACTTTTCATCCTTAGACCGATGGATAGTCAAAGCGAGTTATTCAGATTTTTAAGGACATGTTACATGCTTGTATGGAATTTTGCGAAAACTAAAAAAGGCACTTGCATCTATCTAAATTCGCGTACAATAATAGTTACCAAGCAAGTATCGATATGGCACCACTCAAGGCACTTTATGGAAGACCATATCGATCACAGTTTGTTGGTCAGAACTAGAAAATAGGATCGTTGTCAAAACTGATGAGATCCATGAGAGTAATGAAAAGGTTGCTATGATTCAAGATTGGTTAAAAGTTGCCTAAAGTCGACAAAAGAGTTATGTTGACAAGAGACGCTGACCTTTGGAATTCAAAGTAAGTGATTTTGTTCTCTTAAAGGTTTCACCATGCAAAGGAATTTTGCAATTCGGTGTAAGTGGGAAACTTGCATCGAGGTACATCGGACCAGTTAAGAATACTTACCATGTTGGTGTAGTTACTTACCGACACGATCTTCCCCTAAGCTCTCTCATGTCAACAATGTATTCCACGTGTCGATGCTTCAAAAATGTGCACCCGAGCCAAGCAAAATGGTCTCATCTATAATGTACCGATATAGGAAGACACAATCTATGAAGAGGTGCCGGTCCAGATCATTGATTGGAAGGTAGTAAGTTTATGACAACGTGACATACTACAAGTAAAGGTCTTGTGGCAGCACCACAGAGTTGATGAGGCAACATGGGAATTAGAGCCAACAATGCAAGAATTGTGCGCACATTTATTTTGTTTTTAAGATGATTTCTAATTTTGAGGTCGAAATTCCTTTAGAGGAGGAGAGTTGTAATGTCCAAAAACTAATTAAGTATGATTAGTATGTAAATTGGTGAATTAGTGTGCCTAATTACAAATTAAACTTAATCTAATCATTTTGTGGTATTTTCCTAATTAATTTCACTTTTAATTATTTTGTTAGTTATCTTGAATTTTAATATTTGTTAAAATTACCTTAAATGAACTTTGGCAATTTGTTGAACTCTTTTTTTTTAAAAACAACTTTTGTAACCCCTATTTAATTTATTTTATTTCCTAAAATCAGTTAGGCTTTGTAAACTCAACCCAAGATCACCTCCCACGATACCAACACAAAACAAAAACAATGTGCTACCCATGGTTTTATCAAAACCAACTTAGAAAATGTAGAGTTGCATTAAGACACCTAGCTTCCTCATTTCTCCCTCTCTCCACCTGTTACTCTCACTCTTCATGTCTCTTTCTCTCTCTTTATATCCAGCCTCAGACACACTCATTCTCACTTTCACTCTCCCTCTCTTTTACCTGTCTCTCTTTCTCTCTCTCTCTATTCTCTTTTGCTAAAACAATTTCAAGCCATAAACACACTCTGTTTTGGGAGCCATTTAACCTAAGCAAGATTAAGCTCCAAGCTGTCCAACTTGAGGTTAGCTCATTCTCTTTAAAGTTTCCAATTTCTATATCAAATTTATCTAAATTTCATGCATGCATTTGTTTGAGCTGATGAGACTCTAAACACCTATGATTTGAGCTCATACAACTTAAACCAAAATGATATCGAGCTTTATTTGAGTAAGAATCAAATTAAACTAGTTTTTACTTTTTTCAATTTTAGGAATATATTGTGACATTGCATAAAAATTGGAGGAAAAATGTTTAAATTGTGATCAAGTAGTTCGACAGGACAAACTCATTCTTCGGCAGGCCGGATTCAAATAGTTCGACAGGCTAGACTCAGATGGTCAGTAGCCAGATACCAATAGTTCGACAGACCAACCGAGCTACATAAAAATAATAGTTTTTCAATAGTTTTCATCATTTAACAATAAAAAGGATTTTTTATTTTTGTGACATGATTATTGGACTCTAAAGGCACACTAAGGCACCATGAAATAACATACTAATGTAGAATGCTCTAAGTTAGGTATTGATGTCACATCTAAGGTTGTTTGCGGTTCCAAGGATCTGGCTTGTAGTAGGCTGGGACTACGTTGTATAAGCTATCATGTTGGACAATGAGATAGGACTCTACACCCTCTTCATTGTTAGCCTTGGTTTCCAAAAAGTTTTGGCCACAAAATAATTTCCTGAAAATGTTTTTAAGGATTAATTGTGATTTATTTACTTGATTATTTTCAGTAATTGTTGAGTAACGAAATGGTCATAATGATTGGAATAATAAATGTGAACAAGAAACTTGATAATGTGAGACTCAAGTAATGATATAAATTTCATAAATATTTAGTACTGAACAAGACAAGAATTCCATTTGTAATTAGACATCTGTGCATGATGCCATGAACAAAAATTGGGTCATGCAGTGAGTGAACTTGGAGAGCAGGTCCTGAAACCTAGCCGGGCCACTTTGGTGGTGAATTAGTTGGCTTTGTACTAGTTAAAATAAACTTAATAACAAGAGACCTTTGAACTAGAATGGTAAGTATGTAATTAACTGAATTCTATTACTGTCTTTCTAGTGTTCGCATTAATAAAACCTTGGTTTAGTTAAATAAATATTTTTAAAACCTAAGCCCTACTGAGCCTTTCGTACACAGTTTTATTGTTTTGAAAATTTCCCCTCACTTTAGATGGTTTGCAGCATACCACTGATTAGGACGCTGCTGATTGCACGAATGACCATAGGAGTTTTAATTTAATTAATTTGATTATTTTATTAAGGCATGTAATAGATGAATATTATTTATTTTTGGTTGGATTGTGGTTTGTATTTTACTTATGTCAGTACTATGTGTGTGCAAAATGTGGGCTGGTGCGGCCCGACCCACTCTCACTGGTTTTATATTTTATATTATAATTAAATTTAGAGGTAATTCAAGAAAAATATTTATTAGGACTTAATAAATGGTAATTGTATAAAAGTTTTAAATTTATCACATTTTTATAAAGGACCCAAAATATATTTTCTCTAATTACCAAATAATTAATAGGCAAGTTTAGTTAAATGTTTATTTCATTAATTTGATTAAACCACCATGTCACCACCCGGGTCTAGGTGCATGACACCTTTGTTGCCATTAAGCTCTTTTGCAGAGCCCCACCGCGAACACTCCTTCAGCCCCATCGTGAACCCTTCCGTCCCCTCCGCGAGAACCCCCTCGTCTCCACCAGTACAACCTATCCATCGTCACCACAAGGATTTCTTGTGGAATTGTTGTAATTAGGATTTAGTAAATTAATGTATTAGTTTTAGTTAGCGCGCTACTTTTAGTATTAATATTATTAGTTCTTATATCTTAGTTTAAATTTTATTTATTATTTATTGTTTTTAATGTTATTGTATTTTAGTTTTTATTATATGTTAGTTTATATGTTTGTTTTGGTTTTAATTATATGTTGCTTTTATTACATGTTTGTTTTAGTTTTAATTATATGTTTGGTTTAATTTTAACTATTACTGCTCAAGAATATTTCAACACATCCAACAACAAATTTGTTGATTTGGAGGAGGAAATGACTGGACAAGACAATGGTTATGAGCTTCGAAAAAGGGAGCCATTTAATCCAGATGTGGATGGAAAAGGAAGACCAACTTTGATGAAGAAAGTGTCAAGGTTGAGATCAAAAGGTATAAAAATACAAGTGCAATTTGATGAAAAAGATCAAGCTCTTGGAAAAGAGGGGGATGAGCTTCAGAGTTATATTGGAGTTTTTGTTAGACATGTATGCCTGAAGGAGTAAAAATGTAATATGTTTTTGGAGATATTTTTATCAATAAAGAATTTATTTATTATTAATATACCAAATCTTGTCCTCTTTACGTTGATATTTGTTAAATGTGTGATGAGCAAACAAAAGTCTGAGATTGTCGGTCTAAACCTTTAAGAATGGGGCATATGATGGATAGATTATGCGAAAGAATCAATTCTTAAGGTGACGGTCTAAATCATAAGATCCGTTATCGATGTAATAAAGTTAGACGCTTTGTTCATGCAAAGATTGTTATTTTGTCTATATCCCTAATAGGAGATAGTTGGTCTTGACCATTGGAAGGGGACTTAACGAATAGAAACTTTGGCACATTGTCATGGGTGATGATGCATTAGATCGGGACATAAAGTGAATTGATTTAGATTAATAATTCTGTCTCAGCAAATCGATTCACTTTAGACAATCATTTGTATTGTATCTTAATCCTAAGATGAATAGTGGGCCCGTTGTCTTGACTTATGTCTTTTGATGTACCAAAGGGTGACATCCACATTTTATGTTGGTACGCATGCCAATACGTTAGAGGCATGACTCTTGATAGCATAGACCTATTATTCATAGATATGGAATCCATAGCTCCTCTTCAGGAGTAGTTGATATCCTCTTTTATACGTTATCCTGTAACTGAAAAACTGGAGCTCATAACCATCTAGATACATAAGTGTAACCAAATGGTAACCGTTTTTGGATGGTAAGTTTTCTGATGGTGAGATAATGGAACGTAAGAGACAAATAATTAGGAGGGTAAGACAAAATTTATCCTTAAGCTGATTATGGATAATCCTATGGGGATATGACACATTATGATATGTCATGAAGATTTAGCTATACGGGCTTTGTAATGCTATATAGTTTGAGAGTGCAGCTTTTAGTGGAGTAGCGTTAGAGTTGATAATTATGAAATGTATATCTAGGATATTGGCTTTCATAATTATCAGGGAGCTTAATCTATATAGGTCCATCAGATCCCTTTTGCTAGCTTATAATAAATTCTATAACGATATAACGTGCTTTTCCAATAATTGGTGACTTATGTCAAATTATCAGATTGGCTAAAATTTTATAGGATTGGATAATTCATATCTATTTATCGGTTGAATTAATTTTATGAAAAATTAATTCAAGATAAACTTGTTGAATTATTAGGATCAGATAATTCATATCTGTTTATCGGTTGGATTAATTTTGAATAAATTAATTCAAGATAAACTTGTTGAAATATCAGGAATATTTATTTTCCTAGAGATTATCTAGATATGACTGCTTTAATAAGATAATTTCTCTATTGGGTTATTTGAATTAAAACTGAGGCTCTATCGCAAGAATTTCAGGTGGGAAATAAAAAATTCACAAGGATCATTTATCGTAAGTTTGGTAAGCCGATCTTTAAGTTTGGCCTACTGATAGAGTAAGTTCGGCAAGCCGATTGGCCAGTTCAGCCTACCGATTGAGTGATAAATTGATCACATGTTTTCACACAGATTTTATCTTATAATAATTTTGATTCAAATTTTTTAGGTCTTGTTTTATAAGGACTGACTCCTGGGCCTAACCTCTATAAATATGGGAGTGAGACTCATTGTTATTTAAATCAATTAAGAGATTTAGAGTGAGACTCTAGTGGTGAGACTCTGAAACTCCCCGTGAGCTATTGTTCACACATCAGGAACTACAGCTTTGGATTTTCTCAATTGGTTGGAAGGAGAGTAACCTATGAAAAAGTTGTACGAGTGTGCCCACATATATACCGATTGTGGATAGAGAATAGCAAAGAAGACTAGTTGGTTAAAGCTCTTTTGGAATATTACTTCTCTTCACAGATTGTGGAGCTTTTTGGCAAATAAGGTCAGTAAGATCTGGTTAATTTATACATATAGTGTGTCAAACTTATGCTTTTGAAAATACTCTGATATAAAAAATTTTAAAATTCCGCTACGTACTATTTTTCAACATTTTTAGTTTGAGAGCACATCCCCATGACAACAAAGAATGGGAGAGAAAATAGCAATAAGGACAATGTGGAATGTGTTTGGCACGGTATTGTTGCATCTTTTACCGTTCTTGACACCATGAAGAATAAGTTGATGACAAGTGCCGCTAAGATAGCCAAAGACTTTAGGTACAATCTAAAGAATGCTTTCATTGAAGGCCATGAAGACTACCCCCATGTTGCTAAGCTCCCCACAAAAGTAGTTAGAAATTATCTTTCTATTAGTTCGGACCAGTGGAGGGACTTCATGAAATATGAACTTTAGTGATGACCAAAGGGAGTTGTCAAAACAAGCAAAAGAGAGGAGTTGAATATGAGAAAATTTGCTTTATGACTTTTTCGACAAAGTAGAAGCCAACAAGTATTACTTGATGCCATATAACAGTGGAGATCATTGGATATTGGCCCTCGTTTACCCCAAAAAGATCAAGTTTTACGGTTCAATCCACTTGGCCAACCAGTATGCCTCAACTTTAGCCAAATGGTTCAATTGTAAGTGTATTATTGTTAACTATATAACTTATTATTGCTAGCTAAATTATAGCATCATCCTTGTGATTAACTACATTTTTTAACGAATTATATTTAGGGCCTTCAATGTGTGGAAATTAAAAACAAACACTTAAGTTTTTTCAATAAGCTGCATGGAAACACAAATTTCTATGACCAAATATGGTAAGCATTCAAGCATAAATATAACTGTAATTGAAAATACAATTATTGTTATTTAAACTAAAAAAATTTCACGTCTTTTTTAGAATATACGCTTACAAAAAGGAGACCAAGAATGTGGCTATCTTGTGCTAATGTACATGAGAGATATTATAATAAATGAGGGCCACAATTCTTGATAAGCCAAGACTTTTATACGAATGGGCATTTAAGTGAGGTTATGGATGGATGGAGAAGGTTTGTACATCAATTCATTACAAACTAATCATTGAAATCTTATTTTATACAAGTATGTTTTCTTATATACGTGGTGTTATATTTTGTTATATTTTCAATTTTTATAAATTATGGCTAATTTATTTTATCAGTGAATTATGAGGTCAATGAAAACAATAGAATATAGGACGGCCACTTGTGGGCAAAGAAAATAAAGCTTGGCCGTCTAACGGCCAAGTTAGAAGTAGACGATGGTTTTTTATTGAAACCATCGTTAAGCAATTCACACCTTATCTACTCTGATTAAACATTAAGGGCCTGTTTGTTTGGCATATTGAGATAAGTTTTTGAGCTTTGATTCCAAAGAATCCTTTGGATAGTACTCTTTTCCCTCAAAATTCAAATCAAATGAATCATTTGAATCCAAGTTTTTAGAGTTTTACTTCCCCAATAAATTCTTTGAACTCAGATTAATTTGCTACAGCCAAATTTTATATTTTCTCTTCTATGTTTCTGGAAAAAAAGCTTAACTTCCTTATTAATATCCAATTGAGATTTTTTTTTATTGTGTTCCTAATGAAGAGAGGAATAAATCAAGATTCATATTGCATATTTTTTAATATCATAAACATTAAAATTTTGTTATATTTGTTAACAAATCAAAAACTGTTTCCACTTTCTATCTAAACACAAATTCTAATTTATTCCCTATTTAGATTAACACTTTAAATGCACGTCCAATCGTTAATTTGAATAACAATTTAAATCATACAACTCAAATCAAAATAATCTAGATCAACACAATTCAAATCCATTTACCAAACCGACTGGATGAATTTACATAGATATTATATTTTTGCATTAGACGACGGTTTCTTTGACCATTGTCTAAAGATTAGATGACATTTTTTAACCGTTGTCTAATAGTGTATGGACTTATGTGTTTTTCAGATATACACCCTGGAGCGTGTTTTGGCTGCAGATATCTCCTTTGCTTTTCCTGGAGGGTTTCCATTTTCAAGTTTCAAAGTTTTACGTTTAAAGGATGTTCCTATGCAGGGCAAAGGCCATGATTGTGGCATATACACCGTGAAGTACATGTGGGCAGCTGTCAAAGATGTGAAGTTATCCAAACATGTCAGACTCGTTTCTTTTATTTAACTAAATGCTGTAGTAATAATTACAGATTTTTTCTCTCAACGCATACATGTAGGATTTTTTCGGCAGATTTCTTTTATTTAACGAAATGCCCTTATGTTGTACCAATAATTACTGATCTTTTCTCTCAGTGCATACACGTAGGATGTTTCGGCAGATTTCTTTTATTTAACTAAATGACCTTATGTTGTACTAATAATTACTGATCTTTTCCCTCAGTGCATACACGTAGGATGTTTCGGCGATGATGATAGGATGGCGTTGGGTATTGGCTTGTTTTCTCAAGAGCATATGAGATGAGGGCATCTGTTCTAGAATCAATTACTGAGAGTTGCGGCCACAAGCTGTCAAAAACAACCGTGCCAAACATGGAGAATACAAGTGGTTTTCGCAACAATGTTCTCTCCCCAAAGGCTTTAGGGGAATCTCAAAACGGGCAATTTAAAACAAAGAAGCAACGGTCTAAGCGTTGGGGGCGTCGGTAGAAGATTACAAGTGCAAATGGAGCCGATTTGGGAAGTGGAATCATGGGTTTGACATTAATGCCTTAATGAATTTATACTCTAATGTTTTGAGATTACTGTGCATGAAAATTTTTTTGTAGTTATTTTTCTTATTTCGCAGGGTTTTGTTAATGTTATAAACGGGATCATTTTTTGAATGGCCTTCCATGAACCACCCTTAACGTAAACTGATGGAACAATTTGCAGTTACTTGTAAAAGAGTCTGTCTTCATCAAAGGCGAATATATTCTATGTTTATGAGAAGACATAGTATGTAAATGTTGTCAAAAAACAATAAACAAGCATGTATGAAAACCTAACCAACTAATTATAACCTGTATACATATAAGAGGCAATATTTGGATAGGGTGTACTACTTGTTACTGCCTACCCATGTATATATCTATGCCCTCCCAATTTCTCATTTCTTTTGCACTGTATTGTTCCCTTGTTTTTTTTTCTTCCCTTGTTGTGGGAGAATCTGTGCTAGTGGTAGTCATGTATGGATTAATTAATATTTATTGATGTATATAAATAATATTGTCAATAACCTTTCGAAATCATTAATCAAAACCGTTTTGTAAAAAAACGTTACAATGTAATTTTTATGTAACCATCATCTCAAACCCTAGTTTTTAATATATCATCATCATATTTATCACAAAAGAAAATATTCCAAGCACGAGTTGTTTATTTAGATAGCAAATTAATGATTTGTCCTTTTAATCGATTAAAAAAATAAATTAATACAACCATAAGATCCTTAAAAAATTAAAAAAAAAGTCCTTTTTTTTTTTTTCCCAAATATAAGACATGTTGCAGTTGCCCTTCAACCTAACTTGTAATGCATTTAAGCTAATGAATATGCAGAATTTTCATTGCTATCTTGCATGTTGTACAAAGGTCACCCATCAGAACCACATAGAATTGAAATCGGTTCACCATCTGCTTATATTAGAGAAAAAGTTACATTCAAATTCAAGAAAAGATACATTTAACACTTACAAGTTACGTTGTCGTCCAGAAACAACAAACCATACAAAACATACAAACAATTCTCCCTCCAAGTTCTAGATAACTGAAAGAAGACTTATTAAGGAGTTCTCAATTAGCAAATTGATTATGTCAACTTGTACATATTAGCATATAGTATATTACACATTTCTCGAAATCTGTAACTTTTTGAAATTTTCTAGTTCGGCAGGCCAATCTTGATTATCGGCAAGTCGGACTCATGAGTTCGGCAGGCCAGATTCAAATCATTGGCAAGCCAAACCTAAGAAAGTTTGGCAAGCTAGTTCTATACGGCCGGTAGGCCAAATTGTGTAGTTTGGCAGGCCGATACGAACAGTTTAGCAGGCCAACCGAAGTTTATAAGAAATGAATGTTTTTCACTCATTTTCACTGTTTTAACCTAGATGAAGTTTTTAACTCTATAGAATGACTCTGCGAACTTCAATGGCACACTAAGATACCATGAAATAGCTCAGTAATGTAGAAGTGCTTTAAGTTAGATATTGATAAACCTAGTTTGTGTTTAAGGTTGTTCGTGGTTCCATGGAGCTAACGTATAGCGGATCGGGATAGTGATGTTGAGTGCGGTGTTAGATATTGAAGTAGGACTCCTACCCTTCTCTTCGGTAGCCAGGTTTTTAAATGATTTTGGCCATAAAGATTTCTTCTAATTGTTTTCAATAAATGACAAAACCTTTAAACATTTTAAAAAGGGGGCCTTTGGCCACAAAATGGTTTCTTTCAATTTTATTTTTTTTAAGGAATGATTAAAATGAATTTCTTTGTATTTTTATTATTACTTGCCCAAGAATGAATGCTCATAATGAATCAAATAATAAATGTAATTAAGAATACTTGGTAACATGGGATTTAAATAATAATAAATATACAAAAGATCATGATGCCATCCACAGAGATCAGGTCGTGGAGATTGTGACCTTGGGGGCAGGTCCTAAAACCCAACTAGGCCACTATGGTAGTGATTATGATGGCTTTGCTAGAAACTAAATAATAAGTCAAATTTATGGATGACTAATGGATTAATGATAAGAATAAATTTTATAAGTCTATTTATGATATTTTATAATTCTTATGTTATAACGGATCTAACCTTAATTTAATGTTTTCAAAGCTTAAACCTAGCTTAGATTTGGATGAAAAAGAGCAAAATGGTAAGTATGAGTTTGACGAATTTCAATTCATTATTTTTATAATTCTTGACTATAGTAGAATATTATATTCAATTAAATGTTCTTCGAACCTTTAGTCCTACTGAGCATTCCACTCATATTTTCTTTATCGGTTTTTAAAACCTTTTCCCTAGGTGGATTATAGCTTAGGATCGATAGGGAGGCAACAGAGCAACAAGTGAGTCATAGGAATACTGTTTTAGGTTATTACTTCATTTAATTCAAGGCATGTTTTATTTTAATATCTATCTCTCATATTGGGCTGTGATTATATGATTTTATTGTCAATACCATGTGTCTACACTAAAGTGGGTCCGATGGGGCCTGGCTTGTGTTTAATTATCTTTAATATTTTGTTTTATGTTCTATTGTTTCAAATAAAGATAAATGTTTTAGAATATTTTAAACTATCATATTTTTCATAATTAATTAAATTCTTAATCTTGTGTTTTAACTAAAATTTTCACTTTATTAACCTACTTAACCTGCCATGTCACATCCTATACTACGGGACATGACAAAATGATATCAGAGCTCAAGGTTATGAACCTTGGGAAATTGTGCACACATATGTACGACAATGAAAAGACTCTAGCAGTCCAATTTTGTTTCTAAAGTTGAGAGAATGACACCTAGGCGTCATCCAGCTGTGATGATGTGAGTCTCATGAATGAGGGGAGTATGATAGGGGCTACATTTGTAGCTTTTTAGCAAATGGCAACAAGGATTAGATCTGACAAATTGAAGGCGAGTCACCGGCATAAGAGCTCTAAGGAGCTTATGCGTGCGTCTATCCTAACTTCTGATGGAAATGGAGGTCCGCATGAGGCTGAATATCGGTTAGACTCAATAGTGAAGCATTGGGATACCCTTGGAGCACCAGGTAGTGTATCAAGTAGAGTTTGCAACTTATAAGTCGACAGGCAGTGCTAACACCTGGTGAAACAAGTAAAGCATCTGGAGAAATATAGGAATATTGATGGGGAAAGATTTGAGAAATTGTTCCGTGAGTGTAATCTCTACAAGGATGTAGAGACTGAAGGATCATTGAATTCTGTCGGATGGGATAAGGTGACATGACAGTCTAGGAATACGAGGTAAAGTTCAATGAGTTAGCCAGCTTGCTCCATCTACCGTGGCTTCTGGACATGAAGGCTATGCCAAGTTCCAAGAAGGGTTTGAGATATCCACTCGACGACAATTGGTGGCCTTGTGACTTTAGAGTATTGGTAAGTTAGAGTCGTCAGCTTCATCGATAGGAGGAGATTATACTCTTTACTACGAGGACCAAATGAAAACATCAAGGAGACCCCAACGGAGTAATAGGAGAGGTAGCGATCGCCAAGCTCAGATAAAGAATTAGCATGGCAGCTTAACAGTGGAAGCAGTAGATTATCTTATAGTGGTTGAAGCAGCCCTTGCCATTTCTGCCAGCAGCCAGGCGTGAATCGAGAGGAGCTGCCTAATAATGAATACTCAACTAGGATTTCAGACTACTAAGAGTGCAAGCCGTTTGCCCCAACCTTAGTCCTTACCTTCACCTCAGCAACTTTCTTAGTTTCAACTTCATCCATTTTCTCCACAGTAGTATCGACTGATGAACCCAAGATGTAACAACGCTAGTAGAGGAAAAAGGAAAGGCTCCAGTTTGAGTTCACACCATGACTTCAGAGAGTTTGAGTGCTCAAACTACAACGTGAGAGTTGTCGGTATGATCCCAGTTTCTTAGTCTTTAGTTTTGGTTCTATTTGATATTGGTGCCATTCATTCTTTCATTTTGAGTTTATTTGTGCATGCCTTAGGAATAGAAATAGAGGGATTTGATGAACCCTTGGTAATTACCTCACACTTGGGGCGGGGTTGTGTGTACCCTATATATATATACCTTGTAAGATAACGATTGGGGATGAAACTCTAGAAAGTAATTTGATTATACCTTGTAAGTAGTTTTGGTTGTGAGTACTTATGATGTGATTTTAGGGATGGACAGGTTGTCCAAGTAAGATGCAACTGTAGATTATCACATTAGAGGGTAACCCTAGTGATTGGTAGGGGAACGATGATCGTTTACTAAGGTGGTAATGATCAAATAATGAGTGAGTGACCCATGAGAACGTGTCTAGGTGTACGAAGAAACTTAGCATGATATATATATACTTCTTTTAGATCTAGAAGAGGAGTCTAATGCCGTAGGAAGAAACACAACAACATTGGTCGCTGATGAGTTCGATGGTATCTCCCTCAACGAGTTCTCTAGACTAGCATCGCGTCAAGAAATTGAGTTTGGCATCGAGTTCCCAAGGACCACTTCGATTTCGATAGCACCGTATCGGTTAGTGCCTGCAGAGATGAAGGAATTGAGGAAATGGCTTTAGGGGCATGTAGATAAAGAATATATTCATAATAGCGTAAGATGTGCTAGTTCTGTTCACCAAGAGACCTAAAGGTACACTTAAGTTGTGCGTTGATTATTGGTAGCTAAATTAGGTCGCTGTGAAGAATGAGTATACCCTGGCCCAGAATCAATGAGTTATTTGACTGGCTAGGAAGTTCACGATATTTCTCGAGCATAGATTTGTGGCCAAGAAGCACTAGTTGCATGCCAAAAAGGACGAGTTTCTATGGCATATTATTTCTGAGAAAGGTATTGTTGGAAACAAAGTGCGCAGCGGAATTTTTAAAATTTTTCATCAGAGTAATTTCCAAAACACAAGTTTGAAATGTTATATGTATAAATTAAACAGATCTTACTAACCTCAGTGTGCCGAAGAACCTCCGTGACCTGTGTAGAGAAGTAACGTTCCAGAAGAGCCTCAACCAACTGGTCTTCTTTGCTATTCTCTATCCACAACCGGAGTGAGTGTGGGCTCACACGTACAGCTCTTCCACCGGTGACTCTCCTTCCAACCAATAGAGAGAACCCAAAGCTAGTGTTCGTGATTTGTGAACAAAAGCTCTCAGGGAGTTTTCAGATGCTCACTAGAAGAGTATCACTCTTAATCTCTCAAATTGATCTCAATAAATCATTAGACTCACTCCCTTTTTATACCTATTGGTCCTTGGGGTCAGTCCATATCAGATTAGGTCTCAAAAATTGAAACAGAATCAGGTTCGCATCAATATCTGATAAGATACGCGTGAAAAACGCGTAATCTTAACTGTCGTGGTCGGCATGCCGAACTGTGAGATAGGCAGGCCGAACTGGCCAGTTCGGCAGGCCGAACTTTCTGATCGGCAGGCCGAACTGCCGAGAAAAAATCTCCGCGAATCTTTTATTTTCCACCCGAGATTCTAAAGGATAAAGTCTCAGTTTTGATTCAAATAGCCCAATAGAAAAGATATCTGATCAAAACAAACTTTATCAAGATAATCTCTAAGAAAATAAATCAATTCACAATAATTCTACAAGTTTATCTTGTTCTAATTGTCCAAAATTAAAACAACCGATAAACAGACAAGAATTATCCGAACGCCATAATTCAACAAGTTCATCTTGAACTAATTTCTTACATAATTAATTCAACCGATAAACAGACATGAATTATTTGATTCTTATAAATTTTAAACCAATCTGATAAATCCGACATAAGTCACCAATTATTGGAAAAGCACGCCGTGTCGTTACAGGATTTTGTGAGCTAGCAAAGGGGACCAAAATGGACCTATAAAGTTCAAGCATCATGATAATTATGAAACCCAATATCCCAGATATACATTTCACAATTATCAACTCCAACGCTACTCCACTAAAAGCTTGGAGCTGCACTCTCGAACTTTATAGAATTACGAAGCTCGTGTAGCTAAGTCTCCATAACATATCATAGTGTATCGCATCCCCATATGATCATCCATAACCGGCTTAAGGACAAGTTCTGTCTTACCTTCCCGATTATTTTTATCTTACGTTCCATTGTCTAACCTATTAGAAAACTTACCATCCAAAGATAGTATACATTCAGTTACACCTATGTATCCAAATGGTTGAGCGCTCCAGTTTTCCAATTACAGGACAACGCATATAAGAGGATATCATTACTCCTAAAGAGGAGCTATGGATTCCATATCTATGAATAACAAGTCTACGCTACCAAGAGTCATGCCTCCAACGTACCGGCATGCATGCCACTATAGAGATGTGGGAGTCACCCATTGGTACATCAAAAGACACAAGTCGAGACAACGGGCCCATTATTCATCTCAGGATTAAGATACAATACAAATAATTGTCTAAAGTGAATCGATTTGCCAAGACAGAATTATTAATCCAAATCAATTCACTTTATGTCCCGATCCAACACATCGTCACCTATGACAACATGCCAATGTTTCTATTCACGGAGTCCAACTCCGATGGCCAAGACAAACCATCTCCCAAAAGGGATATAGACAACATAACAATCTTTACATGAATAAAGCGCCCAACTTTATTCCCTCGATTGCGGATCATATATTTTAGACCATCACCTTAAGAGTCGTGTCTACCGCATAATCATCCCATCATATGCCCAACTCTTAAGGTTTAGACTGATAGTCTCAGACTACTGTTTGCTTATCATACATTCAACAAATATGAACTGTAAAGAGGACAATATTTGGTATATATAAACGAATAAATTCTTTATTGATAAAAATGTCTCCAAAAACGTATTACATTTTTACTCCTTAGAGCATACATGTCTAACAATCTCCCACTTGCACTAAGTGAGTAAATAATGCAAATTTCGCATCCCCATAGCTTCCACATGCCTTTCGAAGACTCTCCCAGAAAGTTTCTTCGTAAATGGATCAGCTAAATTGTCCTCTGACGCGATCTTGCACACCGTGACATTCCCGCTCTCAACGAAGTCCTTTATCACATGATACTTCCGATCAATATGCTTACTCTTCTTGTGAAATCTTGGTTCCTTAGCATTGGCTACCGCTGCACTGTTATCACAGTACAGTGATACCGCTTTATCCATACCAGGAACTACCTTAAGATCCCCAAGGAACTTACGGAGCCACACTGCTTCTTTCGAAGCATCACTAGCTGCTACATACTCGGCCTCCATCGTTGAATCCGAAGTGCAATCTTGCTTCGCACTTCTCCAACTGATGGCACCGCCACCCAGAGTAAACACAAACCCCGATGTCGATTTCCTAGAATCCAAGTAGGATTGAAAATCCGAATCAGTGTATCCTAGAGGAGTTAAATCCTCAGCCGAATACACAAGCATATACCCTCGAGTCCTTCTTAGGTACTTGAAAATTTGCTTTACCGCAACCCAATGGTTTCGGTCCTGGATCCGCCTGAAATCGACTCACAATCCCGACCGCATAGCTAATATCTGGTCGAGTGCAAAGCATGGCATACATGAGACTACCCACTGCCGAAGCATAAGGTACCTTCTTCATGTATTCTCTTTCTTCATAAGACTTTGGAGAGTCTTTCTTAGAAAGAGTAATTCCTAGACCTAGATGGTTGCCCACCTTTCTTGGAATCCTGCATTGCAAACCTCCTGAGAATTTTATCTATGTAGCTGGCCTGTGACAAAGCTATCATTTTGTTCTTCCTATCCCGAAAGATCTGGATACCGAGAACAAAATTAGCCTCACCCAAGTCCTTCATGTCAAACTGCTTGGTCAACCATAATTTGACCGATGACAATGCCCCAACGTCATTGCCAATTAGCAGAATGTCATCTACATAGAGTAGTAGAAAAACCACCTTCCCATTCTTAATGTGTTTGTAAACACATGGTTCATCCACATTTTGTGAGAACCCATAAGTCTTGATCACTTGATCAAATCTTATGTTCCAAGAACGAGAAGCCTGCTTAAGTCCATAAATTGACTTTAGCAGCTTACAAACCTTACCCTCTTGACCCGTGACCTTGAACCCGTCTGGTTGTTCCATATAAATGGACTCATCAAGATAGCCATTCAGAAAAGCCGTCTTGAGATCCATCTGCCAAATCTCGTAGTCGAGAGCGGCAGCTATGGACAAGAGAATCCGGATGGACTTAAGCATGGCTACAGGCGAAAAGGTTTCCTCATAATCGATTCCTTCCTTTTGCGTATAACCCTTAGCTACCAGTCTAGCCTTAAAGGTTTCGACCTTTCCATCCACTCCTCTTTTCCTCTTGCAGATCCACTTACTCCCTATGGGTTTTACCCCTTCGGGAAGATCCACAAGCTCCCAGACCCGATTAGTCTCCATAGACTTCATCTCAATGTTCATGGCCTCTGTCCTAGAGTCTTGAATCAACATCCTCCATAGCTTCTGCGTAAGTATAAGGATCCCTGTCATGTTCATCCGGTTCAGCCAAAAAGACCTCCCCATTGAACATATACCTCTCAGGTTGACGCCCGATCCTCCCACTACGCCGAAGCCTTTGAGGTTGTTGTTCAGGTTTGTTTGGTTTTTCTACACCGATCGGAATGGTTTCGTTCGGAACCTCCGGAGTAAACGGATTACCCCTCAACTCCTCAAGCACCACTTTGCTTTGAGGTTTAAAGACGTTCATGTAACTCTCCTCAAGGAAAGTTGCATTAGTTGAAACCACGACTTTATTTTCCTTTGGGTTATAAAAATAACCCCCTTTAGTCCCTTTTGGATATCCTACAAACACGTAAACTTCTGAACGTGCTTCCAACTTATTCGGATCCTTAAACAGGACATGAGCTGGACATCCCCATATGCGAATATGGTTTAAGGATGTCTTCCGTCTTGTCCACAACTCGTGAGGAGTTTTAGGGACCGATTTTGAAGGCACATTGTTCAAAAGATAACATGCGGTTTGTAGTGCATATCCCCAAAAGGATAAAGGCAATGATGAATAACTCATCATGGACCTAATCATGTCCAACAAAGTCCTATTCCTACTCTCTGCTACGCCATTCTGCTGCGGAGTGCTTGACGCAGTCAAATGGGATAAAATCCCATTCTCTAACAAGTGTCCCAAGAACTTATCAGAAAGGTATTCCCCACCTCGATCAGATCGAAGTGCCTTTATGAGCCTACCCAATTACTTTTCCACTTCAGCCCGAAACTCCCTGAACTTATCATAAGTTTTGCTTTTGTGGTGCATTAGGTACACATACCCATATCTTGAGTAATCATCAATAAAAGTAACGAAGTACTCATACCCTCCTCGTGCCCAGATGTTCATCGGTCCGCAAACATCACTATGCACAAGTTCTAGAACCCCTTCGGCCCTATTGCCCTTAGACCCGTATGGTCTTTTGGTCATTTTACCCTCCAAACAAGACTCACATTGAGGTATAGATTCCTACCTTTAAGTGACTTAAAGGTCCATCCCTTACCAACCTTTGAATCCTATTTAGGTTAATATGGCCAAGGCGCAAATGCCAAAGATAAGTCTTATTATAGTGAGAAGTTTTAAGTCTTTTTGAGTCATTATCATTTATCTCAGCATTAAGCAATAGGTCCATCTTAGATTTGATAAAATATAGATTATTTTGCATCCATCCAGAACAGATAAAAGATTTGTTTTTACGAATCATCACTTTTTCATTAAAAGATACCACGTAGGAGTCTTTAAATAAAGAAGATACAGAAATTAAATTCCTTTTGAATTTAGGAACATAAAAACAATCTCGCAAAATTAAACTCCTATAATTATCAAAATAAAGATGGACATCTCCCACTGCTTCCGCTGAGACCAAGGATCCATCGCCCATCCGAAGCGTTAAGTCTTCACGAAGTAGACTTCTTGTTTCTTTGAATCCCTGCAGAGAAACACAAACATGATTAGTTGCACCGGAATCTATGACCCAACATGTCACTGGATTCCTCAACCAAACAAGTTTCTAAATATAGAAGATCACACCTACCTCCCTTGGAAAGGAAGTCCTTGCAATGCTTCTTTATATGCCCGACCTTACCACAAAAGAAGCACTTAAGCTTCTTTGGGTTCTTCTTCTTCTTCTTCTTGCTCTTGGTAGCAATAGGAATAGAAGACTTCCCACTTTTGGCCCATTGCTTCTTTCCATTCCCAGAGTTAGGATTGGAACCAGAAGCAGCTACCATATTGGCCTCTCCACCAGCAGGAGACTCCCTGATCAGCAGTTCAAACTCTTGTAACTGTTTCATCAGTTCTGTCAAGGTCATATCCCGTCTATTGCTTAGATTAAAAGTAGCTCTAAATGGAATAAATTCCTTAGACAGAGTCTCAAAGACCATAGTCATCTGAGTTTCAGCATCGATGTCGGCTCCATTGGTTTGAGCCTCAGCGAGGTAACCCATGACCAACATCATGTGCTCCTTTACAGATGTCCCCGGTCTCTGTCTACAGTTTAAGAGTTTCCGAAGCGCCCCTTGCCGCTTTGTTATGGCCTGGCCTCCAAACATGTCCTCAAGATTATCCAAGATCTGCTTCGCAGTCTCATAATCCTGATGTTGAGCCTGCAGCACGTTATTCATGCTAGCCATAACATAGCAGCGGGCCTGATCATTAGCATCTTTCCAGCGGTCGTACGCTTGGAATTGCTCATTACTTGAGTCTCCCGTAGGCTCGGGAGGACAAGGAGTTGTCAGAACATATTTCAGTTTCTCAAAGGAAAGGACGATGTCCAGGTTCCGTTTTCAATCATTATAGTTCTCACCAGGTTAATTGGTTTTTGTCAAGTATCGATGATAAAGCAGTTTTTAGACATTTTCAATCTACAATAAAGAGTCATATACCAAACATAAGCAAACATATATAATAATTTAGTAAGATAACACAATCATGTAAAATCATACAAATGTGTTTATGTGTCAAAACCTTGAAAATATCACAACCTTACAACGATAATTCCCAACTCATAATTCAACAAGCTCCTAGGGGAGTCATGCCAAATTCAATCAGGAACACTGGATCCCCTCCTGATTAATATATGCCATCCAGGACCCGTATGATCCAGCATATACTAATAATCGTTTCTTTGGCCATTAATTTTATTAACAGAGCTCCTAGGGGAGGTTAATAATAAAATTAACGTGAGTGTATAACCACCGTTTTAATATTTTATCCATGATTTATAATCACCACCTAGGGGTGTGCAACCATAAATCATACTAAAATACCTTATCCTTTCAGAGATCCAATCTGGTACATGATAGAAATCCCTTCCTAGGGGTTGGGACCATCATGTTCTTCCTATGGAACCAACGATGGAGGCCTTAGGTTCTCTTTTCGAAAACCTTCTCCCACTCAATCTTTTGAAGTCAAGGTTTTATTTTAAAATTATGCATGAACAATTTTAATATGAGCGGCACTCCCTATTCTATATGACATGTTATCAATATACATGGTAAATCATATTATAATGCAGACAAGCAAAGCAATCAAGCAAAGCTACAAGCATAATAATAATAACCGTAATATTATGGTTCCACCCTAGAGAATAGAAAAAACTAAGATTACAAGAGAATAATCGAGACATTTATCGATTCTTCATCCTTGAATCCTCAAGCTGTATCCTTCTTCATGTAATATCCATCTTCAAGTCCTCAATCCCGTATGAATCGAACACTTCATATTTCTGGTCATATCCAAATTTAATGTTTCTCAGAATCGTCCCAAAAATAAAATTAAAACTGCACTGGAAAAATCATACCTTTTCTGGACACCTGGCAGCTCTCAGTCGGCAGGCCGATCTAGGTGATCGGCCTACCGATCATGGAGGTTCGGCCTGCCGAACATGAAGGTTCGGCCTGTCGGCAGAGCACCAAAATTTCTGCCCCACTGTCGGCCTGCCGGACCGTACGTCCGGCCTGCCGATCTGTGACCTTCGGCCTGCCGAACTGTGAGGTCCGGCATGCCGACCGAGCAGAAAACCCCCAATCCAGAAAATACAATTTTAATGCAATTCATCAATTTTATTTTCAACAATTCAAAAACATAAAATTAGAGACACATGAAATACCTGGAGGCGCCATCATCAATCTTTAAGTTCCGACTTCTCGTTCCGTCTTCTCCGAATAATTATTTAATTACAAAATTTTTACAAATTAAAAATTAAATAATAATTCCAAGACGGAGATGATAGTCCTGCCATCTAATTACATGAAAAACCTAGATATACATTCTAACCTCTAAGAACCATAACCGGTATTAATTAATTAATAAATAATTAAACAACAATTTAATCAACCATAATTAATTAATAAATATTCACCATATAATCCATGACAACATATATATTATATAGAAACCTAGAGTGCCATCTCTCTATAAAATTTAATTCAAGCATTGGAGAGATTAAGATCACAAAATTTATGCATATAACATGATCACAAACTTGCAAATTTATGTAAAAACCTCGGCTCTGATACCAATTGTTGGAAACAAAGTGCGCAGCGGAATTTTTAAAATTTTTCATCAGAGTAATTTCCAAAACACAAGTTTGACATGTTATATGTATAAATTAAATAGATCTTACTAACCTCAGTGTGCCGAAGAACCTCCGCGACCTGTGTAGAGAAGTAACGTTCCAGAAGAGCCTCAACCAACTGGTCTTCTTTGCTATTCTCTATCCACAACCGAAGTGAGTGTGGGCTCACACGTACAGCTCTTCCACCGGTGACTCTCCTTCCAACCAATAGAGAGAACCCAAAGCTAGTGTTCGTGATTTGTGAACAAAAGCTCTCAGGGAGTTTTCAGATGCTCACTAGAAGAGTATCACTCTTAATCTCTCAAATTGATCTCAGTAAATCATTAGACTCACTCCCTTTTTATACCTATTGGTCCTTGGGGTCAGTCCATATCAGATTAGGTCTCAAAAATCGAAACAGAATCAAGTTCGGATCAATATCTGATAAGATACGTGTGAAAAACACGTAATCTTAACTGTCGCGGTCGGCATGCCGAACTGTGAGATAGGCAGGCCGAATCTGGCCAGTTCGGCAGGCCGAACTTTCTGATCGGCAGGCCGAACTGCCGAGAAAAATCTCCGCGAATCTTTTATTTTCCACCCGAGATTCTAAAGGATAAAGTCTCAGTTTTGATTCAAATAGCCCAATAGAAAAGATATCTGATCAAAACAAACTTTATCAAGATAATCTCTAAGAAAATAAATCAATTCACAATAATTCTACAAGTTTATCTTGTTCTAATTGTCCAAAATTAAAACAACCGATAAACAGACAAGAATTATCCGAATGCCATAATTCAACAAGTTCATCTTGAACTAATTTCTTACATAATTAATTCAACCGATAAACAGACATGAATTATTTGATTCTTATAAATTTTAAACCAATCTGATAAATCCGACATAAGTCATCAATTATTGGAAAAGCACGCCGTGTCGTTACAGGATTTTGTGAGCTAGCAAAGGGGACCAAAATGGACCTATAAAGTTCAAGCTCATGATAATTATGAAACCCAATATCCCAGATATACATTTCACAATTATCAACTCCAACGCTACTCCACTAAAAGCTTGGAGCTGCACTCTCGAACTTTATAGAATTACGAAGCTCGTGTAGCTAAGTCTCCATGACATATCATAGTGTATCGCATCCCCATATGATCATCCATAACCGGCTTAAGGACAAGTTCTGTCTTACCTTCCCGATTATTTTTATCTTACGTTCCATTGTCTAACCATTAGAAAACTTACCATCCAAAGATAGTATACCATTCGGTTACACCTATGTATCCAAATGGTTGAGCGCTCCAGTTTTCCAATTACAGGACAACGCATATAAGAGGATATCATTACTCCTAAAGAGGAGCTATGGATTCCATATCTATGAATAACAAGTCTACGCTACCAAGAGTCATGCCTCCAACGTACCGGCATGCATGCCACTATAGAGATGTGGGAGTCACCCATTGGTACATCAAAAGACACAAGTCGAGGACAACGGGCCCATTATTCATCTCAGGATTAAGATACAATACAAATGATTGTCTAAAGTGAATCAATTTGCCAAGACAGAATTATTAATCCAAATCAATTCACTTTATGTCCCGATCCAACACATCGTCACCTATGACAACATGCCAATGTTTCTATTCACGGAGTCCAACTCCGATGGCCAAGACAAACCATCTCCCAAAAGGGATATAGACAACATAACAATCTTTACATGAATAAAGCGCCCAACTTTATTCCCTCGATTGCAGATCATATATTTTAGACCATCACCTTAAGAGTCGTGTCTACCGCATAATCATCCCATCATATGCCCAACTCTTAAGGTTTAGACTGATAGTCTCAGACTACTGTTTGCTTATCATACATTCAACAAATATGAACGTAAAGAGGACAATATTTGGTATATATAAACGAATAAATTCTTTATTGATAAAAATGTCTCCAAAAACGTATTACATTTTTACTCCTTAGAGCATACATGTCTAACAGGTATCTCAATGGATCTATCTAAAATAGAGGCTCTAGTATGGTGGGGATGACTAAAGATCGTGGCCAACGTTTGTAGCTCTTTAGCACTTGCTAGATACTATAGGAGGTTTGTAAAGGATTTTTCAAAGATAGCGACTCCATTGACGCAGTTAATTTGAAAAAGTGTGAGGTTTGGATGGGATGACGAATGTTGCTATGCTTTCCAAGAGTTGAAGAACAGGTGGATTACTGTTCCTATATTGGTTATTTTGAGTAGTGATGAGCTTTACAAGGTTTACACTAATGGACCAAGACAAGGACATGGATATGCAATGATACAGGTGGTATGAGTGATAACTTATGGATTGCGACAATCGAGACCTCACAAGCAGGACTACCCTACACACGATTTAGAGCTTGCCGTAGTGACTCACGCTTTGGGGGTCTGGAAACGCTACTTGTATGAAGCAACATTTCAGGTCTTCTTGGATCACAAGAGCACAAGATAAATGTTTACTTAGAGATATTTGAGATTGAGGCAATGGAGATTGATGGAATATAAGGAGGACTAGGACTTCTTGCTACAGTATCATCTGGGTAGGGCTAGCATAGATGTAGACACGCTTAGTAGGAGGTCTTTGGGGATCCATGTATATCTGACACTAGAGAATTGGAAGGGAAATGGTATAGTAAGCAAAGATGGGCTATAGTACCATGAAGACTTCAATCAGGTATCGACGAATATTGGGAATTTGGCTCCAGTGCGTGTTTGAATGATAAAGCAAAATCAATGGCGAGACCAGCATTTTCAAGGGAAGTGAACACGAATATAGATCATGGAGCAGTTTGAAGGCTGAAAGATTCCTATAGATGGGTCGTTGTAGTCTCAGGGGATGTCTAGCAGTGCCTACGATTGAGGGAGCTACGAAAGCTTTAACAGATGAAGTACACAAGTCTTAATTTGCTATTCATCTAGGAGCACCATGAAGTATTGCGATTTGCAGAGTAGTACTGGTAGAGAGGCATGAAGAAAGATGTTCACGAGTACGTGGCCAATGCGTGATTTGTCATGATGGATTTCTTCCCTAGGTTGCTGAGGATGGAGCATAGGCACGATGCAACGTGGGTCATAGTCAGTAGGTTGACAAAATCGACACACTCCATCTCCTACCTTTAGGTCTTCGTGTTCGAGACGCGTTCTTGGAGTAGCTTCAGGAAGCTTTGGGGCACAGAATTAGATTTCGGCACGGCTTTTAGGCAGTTTGAGCTAGTTATTTAGATTCTTGAGGATACATTACGTGTATTATATTATGTTTTTCCATCATCTAAGCTTGCTTTCACGAAAAAATGGATTGAATCACATTTTTCCTATTTTTCCCATTTTTGGATTTCTTTGGGATTTTTTTATGTAAATCCCGCGTAAACTTGTTTAAATGCATTATATTATGTTTTTCCATCATCTGTGAATGTCTTTTATGTCTGGGAATTGAAAAAAAATAGGTTTAGAATGAGATTTCTCAAAATCTAGAACTTTCTGGAATTTTCTAGTTTGGCAGGCCAATCTTGATTATCAGTAGGTCAGATTCATGAGTTCGACAGGCCGGATTCATATCATCGGCAGGCTGAACCTAAGAAAGTTTGGCAGGCTAGTTCTATATGATTGGTAGGTTGAATTATGTAGTTCGGTAGGCCGGTACGGACAGTTCAGTAGGTCGACCGAAGTTTATGAGAAACGATCGTTTTTCACTTGTTTTCACTGTTTTAAACCTAGATGAAGTTTTTAACTCTATAGAATGACTCTATGAACTTCAATGGCACACTAAGACACCATGAAATAGCTCAGTAACGTAGAAGTGCTTTAAGTTAGATATTGATGAACCTAGTTTGTGTTTAAGGTTGTTCGTAGTTTTATGGAGCTAACATATAGCGAATCGGGACAGTGGTGCTGAGTGTGGTGCTAGATATTGAGATAGGACTCTTACCCCTCTCTCCAGCAGCCAGGTTTTTAAATGATTTTGGCCATAAAGATTTCTTCTAATTGTTTTCAATAAATGACAAAACGCTTTAAAAATTTTAAAAGGGGGCCTTTGGCCACAAAATGGTTTCTTTCAATTTGATTTTTTTTATGGAATGATTAAAATGAATTTCTCAATATTTTTATTATTACTTGCCTAAGAATGAATGCTTATAATGAATCAAATAATAAATGTAGTTAAGAATACTCGGTAAAATCAGATTTAAATAATAATAAATATACAAAAGAGCATGATGCCATCCATAGAGATCGGGTCGTGAAGAGTGCGACCTTAGGGGTAGATCCCAAAACGTAGTTGGGCCACTACGGTAGTGATTATGATAGCTTTGCCAGAAACTAAATAATAAGTCAAATTTATGGATGACTAATGGATTAATGATAAGAATAAATTTTATAAGTCTATTTACGATATCTTATAATTCTTATGTTATAACAGATCTAACCTTGATTTAATGTTTTCAAAGCACAACTCTATATTAGATTTGGATGAAAAAGAGCAAGATGGTAAGTATGAGGTTGACAAATTTCAATTTATTATTTTTTATAATTGTTGACTATAGTAGAATATTATATTCAATTAAATGTTCTTCGAACCTTTAGTCCTACTGAGCATTCCGCTCACATTTTTTTATCTATTTTTAAAACTTTTTCCCTAGGTGGATTGCAGCTTAGGACCAACAAGGAGACAATAGAGCAACAAGTGAGTCATAGGAATGCTGATTTAGGTTATTACTTCATTTAATTTGAGGCATGTTTTATTTTAATATCTATCTCTCATATTAGGCTATAATTATATTCTTTTATTGTCGATACCATGTGTGTGCACTAATGTGGGTCCGATGGGGCTCGGCATGTTTTTAATTATCTTTAATATTTTATTTTATGTTCTATTGTTTCGAATAACGATAAATGTTTTAAAATATTTTAAACTATCATATTTTTCATAATTAATTAAATTCTTAAACTTATGTTTTAACTAAAATCTTCACTTTATTAACCTACTTAACCTGCTACGTTACCTTCTGTACTACGGGGCATGACACATCCTACAAAATTCTATATATATATATATATATATATATATAATTGAGGATAGTGTTTCAGTCCATCCAGAGGGACCATCCGTCCAAGCAATTCACGTCGTTGAGATTGTATCAAACAGTCTTCATTTACCCAAAGGCATTAAAAGTTGCTAACTGCCTTTGACAACCTACTGTATTTGGTTAATCTTCCACGACCTGTTTGAACCTTGCTATTTGGCTCTTGTTTTTAGGATCCTTAATTTCAAAGCTGCTATAGAAATGGTACCCACACTCCTCCCTCTTCCTCATTTTTTATCTTCTGCATTATTTTTTAAATTTTTTTTATTTTAATCACAAAACTCAGAGATATAAACCGTTCGAAGGCTTCTTCAATTATGAGTAAATTGTGAAGATATGAGGTTAAACTACCCACATCATTGACACCACATCTCCCCCTTCGTCCTCACCACCGCAGAGTCTCCCACCCCTATAGCCATCGGCCTTTGGCTGACACTTCTCGCTATGGTCTATGTTAGACATGTATGCCCTAAGGAGTAAAAATGTAATACATTTTTGGAGACATTTTTATCAATAAAGAATTTATTCATTATTTATATACCAAATATTGTCCTCTTTACGTTCATATTTGTTGAATGTATGTTAAGCAAACAATAGTCTGAGACTGTCGGTCTAAACCTTAAGAATTGGGCATATGATGGACGGATTATGTGAAAGACACGATTCTTAAGGTGATTGTCTAAATCATACGATCCATAATCGAGGGAATAAAGCTGGGCGCTTTATTCATGCAAAGATTGTTATGTTGTCTATATCCCTTTTGGGAGATGGTTTGTCTTGACCATTGGAGGTGGACTCCGTCAATAGAAACATTGGCACGTTGTCTTAAGTGACGATGTGTTGGATCGAGACTTAAAGTGAATTGATTTGGACTAATAATTCTGTCTCGACAAATTGATTCACTTTAGACAATCATTTGTGTTGTATCTTAATCCTGAGATGAATAGTGGGCCCATTGTCTTGGCTTGTGTCTTTTAATGTACCAAAGGGTGACACCCACATCTTAATAGTGGTATGCATGCCGGTGCGTTGGAGGCATGACTCTTGATGGCGTAGACTTGTTATTCATAGATATGGAATCCATAGCTCCTCTTTAGAAGTAATGATATCCTCTTATATTCGTTATCCTGTAATTAGAAAACTGGAGTGCTCAACCATTTGGATACATAGGTGTAACCAAATGGTATACTGTCTTTGGATGGTAAGTTTTCTAATGGTGAGATAATGGAACGTAAGATAAAAATAATGAGGAAGGTAAGACAGAACTTGTCCTTGAGCCGATTATGGATTATCATATGGGGATACGATACACTATGATATGTCCTGGAGACTTAGCTTACGGGCTTCGTAATTCTATGTAGTTTGAGAGTACAGCTCCAAGCTTTTAGTGGAGTAGCGTTGAAGTTGATAATTATGAAATGTATATCTGGGATATTGGGTTTCATAATTATCAGGAGCTTGAACTATATAGGTCCATTTGGTCCCATTTGCTAGCTCACAACATCCTGTAACGACACAGCGTGCTTTTCCAATAATTGGTGACTTGTGTCAGATTTATCAGATTGGTTAAAATTTGGAAGAATTAAATAATTCATGTATGTTTAACGGTTGAATTAATTTTGTAATAAATTAATTCAAGATAAACTTGTTGAATTATTGAGATCAGATAATTCTTATCTGTTTGTCTGTTTGTCTGTCTATTAGATCAAGATAAACTTGTAGAATTATTGAAAATTAATTTATTTTCTTAGAGATTATCTAGATAAAGTCGTTTTTATCAAATAACTTCTTTATTGGGTTATTTGAATTAAAACTAAGGCTTTATCGTATAGAATCTCGGGTGGAAAATAAAAGATTCATGAGATTTTTTTTCGATAGTTCGGCCTGTCAATGGACGTGTTTGGCCTACCGATCAGGTGGTTCGGCCTGCCGATCGACAAAGGATAAGATCACAGGGATCTTATCAGATATTGATCCGAATTTGATTTTGATTTGAATTTTGAGACCTAATCTGATGAGGACTAACCCTACGACCAGCCTATATAAATAGGGAGTGATTCTCACAAGTTATTTAGATCAATTGAGAGATTAAGAGAGATACTCTGCTAGTGAGAATCTAAAAACTCCCTGGAGCTTTTGTTCACAAATCACGAACACTTGCCTTGGGTTCTCTCGATTGGTTAGAAGGAGAGTCACTGGTGGAAGAGTTGTACGTGTGAGCCCACACTCACTCCGGTCGTGGATAGAGAATAGCAAAGAAGACTAGTTGGTTGAGGCTCTTCTAGAACATTATTTCTCTTCAAAGATTGCGGAGGTTCTTCAGCATACAAAGGTTAGTAAGATTTGGTTAATTTATCCATATAGCATGTCAAACTTGTGTTTTAGAAATTACTCTGATGGAAAAAAAAAATTTAATTCCACTGCGTACTATTTTTCCAACAATTGGTCTCAGAGCCATGGTTTTTACATAAATTTACGAGTTTGTGATCATGTTATATGCATAAATTTTGTGATCTTAATCTCTCCCATGCTTGAATTGAATTTTATAGAGAGTTGGCACTCTAGGTTTCTATAAATTATATATGTTGTCATGGATTATGTGGTGAATGTTTATTAATTAGTTATAGTTGATTAAATCGTTATTTAATTATTAATTAATTAATTTATACGGATTATGGTTCCTTAGAGGTTAGAAGGTGTATCTAAGTTTTTCATGTAATTAGATGGCGGACTATCATCTCCGTCTAGAAATTATTATTTATTTTAAATTTGTAAAAATTTGTAATTAAATAATTATTCAGATAAGATGGATCTAGAAGATTGATGATGATGCTCCTAGGTATTTCCTGAGTCCCTAATTTTATGTTTTTGAATTGTTGAAAATAAAATTGATAAATTGCTTTAAAATTGTATTTTATGGAATGGAGATTTTTACTCGGTCGGCATGCCGAACATCACAGTTCGGCAGGCCGATGGTCACAAATCTATAGACCAGACGTGTGGTTCGGCAAGCCGTCAGTGGGGCAGAAATTGGCTGGCTCTGCTGGTAGGTCGAACTTCCAGTTCGGCAGGCCAATCTTCCTAGTCGACAGGCCGATGGAGCATGACCGGAAGGCCGATCACCCAGATCAGCCTGCCGACCGAGAACTGAAAAATTTTCAGAAAAGGTGCAGTTTTTTTTCAATGCAGTTTTAATTTTATTTTTGGGACAATTCTGAGAATCATTAAATTTGGATATGACCGGAAATATGAAGTGTTCAATTCATACGGGAATGAAGACTTGAAGATGAAATTACATGAAGAAGGATACAGCTTGAGGATTCAAGGACGAAGAATCGATAATATGTCTCGATTATTCTCTTGTAATCTTAGTTTTCTATTCTCTAGGGTGGAGCCATAATATTACGGTTATTATTATTATTTTGCTTGTAGCTTTGCTTGATTGTTTTGCTTGTCTGCATTATAATATGATTTGCCATTTATATTGATAACATGTCATATAGAATAGGGAGTGCCGCTCATATTAAAATTGTTCATGCATATTCATAAAATAAAACCTTGATTTCAAAAGATTGAGTGGGAGTAGATTTTTGAAGAGAGAACCTATGGCCTCCATTGTTGGTCCATAGGTAGAACATGGTGGTCCCGACCCCTAGGAAGGGATTTCTATCATGTATTAGATTGGATCTTTAAGAGGATAAGGTATTTTAGCATGATTTATGGTTGCACACCCCTAGGTGGTGATTATAAATCATGGATAAAATATTGAAACGATGGTTATACACTCACGTTAATTTTATTATTAACCTCCCCTAGGAGCTCTATTAACAAAATTAATGGCCAAAGAAATGATTATTAATATATTCTAGATCATATGGGTCTTGGATGGCATATATTAATCAGGAGGGGATCCGTGTTCCTGATTGAATTTGGCATTACTCCCCTAGGAGCTTGTTGAATTCTGAGTTGGGAATTATCATTGTAAGGTTGTGATATTTTCATGGTTTTGACACATAAACACATTTGTATAATTTTACATGATTGTGTTGTCTTACTAAATTATTATATATGTTTGCTTATGTTTGGTATATGATTCTTTATTGCAGATTGAAAATGTCTAAAAACGCTTTATCATCGATACTTGACAAAAACCAATTAACCGGTGAGAATTATAACGATTGGAAACGAAGCCTGGACATCGTCCTATCCTTTGAGAAACTGAAATATGTACTGACAAACCCTTGTTCTCCCGAGCCTGCGGGAGACTCAAGTAATGAGCAATTCCAAGCGTATGATCACTGGAAAGATGCTAATGATCAGGCCCGCTGCTATGTTATGGCTAGCATGAACAACGTGCTACAGGCTCAACATCAGGATTATAAGACTGCGAAGTAGATCTTAGATAATATTGAGGATATGTTTGGAGGCCAAGCCATAACAAAGCGGAAAAGGGCACTTCAAAAACTTCTAAACTATAGACAAAGGCCGGGGACATCTATAAAGGAGCACATGATGTTGGTCATAGGTTACCTCACTGAGGCTCAAACCAATGCAGCCGACATCGATGCTGAAACTCAGATGACTATGGTCTTTGAGACTTTGTCTAAGGAATTTATTCCGTTTAAAGCTACATTTAATTTAAGCAATAGACGGGATATGACCTTAACAGAACTGATGAAACAGTTATAGGAGTTTGAACTGCTGATCAGGGAGTCTCCTACGGGTGGTGAGGCCAACATGGTAGCTGCTTTTGGATCCAATCCTAACTCTGGGAATGGAAAGAAGCAATGGACTAAAAATGGGAAGTCTTCTATTCTTGCTACTACCAAGGGCAAGAAGAAGAAGAAGAAGAAGAAGAAGAAGAACCCGAAGAAGCTTAAGTGCTTCTTCTATGGAAAGGTTAGGCATATCAAGAAGCATTGAAAGGACTTCCTTTCCAAAGGAGGTAGATGTGATCTTCTATATTTAAAAACTTGTTTGGTTGAGGAATCCAGTGACATATGGGTCATAGATTCCAGTGCAACTAATCATGTTTGTGTTTCTCTGCAGGGGTTCAAAGAAACAAGAAGTCTGCTACATGAGGACTTCACGCTTCGGATGGGCGATGGATCCTTGGTCTCAGCGGAAGTAGGGGGTGACGTCCATCTTTATTTTGATAATTATAGGAATTTATTTTTGAAAGATTATTTTTATGTTCCTAAATTTAAAAGGAATTTAATTTTTGTAGTTTGTTTATTTAAAGACTCCTACTTGGTTTCTTTTAATGATAAAGTGGTGATTCGTAAAAACAAATCTTTTATCTGTTCTGGATGGATGCAAAATAATCTATATTTTATCAAACCTAAGATGGACTTATTGCATAATGCTGAGATAAATGATAATAACTCTAAAAGACTTAAAACTTCTCACTCTAATAAGACTTATCTTTGGCATTTACGGCTTGGTCATATTTACCTGAATAGGATTCAAAGGTTGGTAAGGGATGGACCTTTAAGTCACTTAAAGGTGGAATCTATACCTCAATGTGAATCTTGTTTAGAGGGTAAAATGACCAAAAGACCATTCGGGTTTAAGGGCAGTAGGGCCGAAGGGGTTCTAGAACTTGTGCATAGTGATGTTTACAGACCGATAAACATCCGGGCATGAGGAGGGTATGAGTACTTCGTCACTTTTATTGACGATTACTGAAGATATGGGTATGTGTACCTGATGCACCACAAAAGCGAAACTTTTGACAAGTTTAGGGAGTTTCGGGCTAAAGTGGAAAAGCAATCGGGTAGATCCATAAAGGCACTTCGATCAGATCGAGGTGGGGAATACCTTTCTGATGAGTTCTTGGAACACTTGTTAGAGAATGAGATTTTATCCCATTTGATTGTGCCAGGCACTTTGCAGTAGAATGGCATAGTAGAGAGAAGAAATAGGACTTTATTAGACATGCTTAGGTCCATGATGAGTTATTCATCATTGCCTTTATCCTTTTGGGGATATGCACTACAAACCGCATGTTATCTTTTGAACAATGTGCCTTCAAAATCGGTCCCTAAAACTCCTCACGAGTTGTGGACGGGTAGGAATACTTCCTTAAAACATATTCGCATATGGGGATCTTTGGCTCATGTCCTGTTTAAGGATCAGAATAAGTTGGAAGCATGTTCAGAAGTTTGCATGTTTATAGGATATCCAAAAGGGACTAAAGGGGGTTATTTTTATAACCTAAAGGAAAATAAAGTCGTGGTTTCAACGAATACAACTTTCCTTGAGGAGAGTTACATGGACGACTTTAAACCTCGAGGCAAAGTGGTGCTTGAGGAGTTAAGGAGTGATCCGATCACTCTGGAGGTTCCAAATGAAACCATTCCGATTGGTGTAGAAAAACCAAAGAAACCTGAACAACAACCTCAGGGGCTTCGGTGTAGTGGGAGGATCGGGCGTCAACCTGAGAGGTATATGTTCAATGGGGAGGTATTTTTGGCTGAACTAGATGAACATGACAGGGATCCTTATACTTACGCAGAAGCTATGGAGGATGTTGTTTCAAAACTCTAGACAGAGGCCATGAACATTGAGATGAAGTCTATGGAGACTAATCAGGTTTGGGAGCTTGTGGATCTTCGCGAAGGGGTAAAGCCCATAGGGTGTAAGTGGATCTACAAGAGGAAAAGAGGAGTGGATGGAAAGGTCGAAACCTTTAAGGCTAGACTAGTAGCTAAGGGTTATATGCAAAAGGAAGGAATCCATTATGAGGAAACCTTTTCACCTATAGCCATGCTTAAGTCCATCCGGATTCTCTTATCCATAGCTACCGCTCTCGACTACGAGATTTGGCAGATGGATGTCAAGACGGCTTTTCTGAATGGCTATCTTGATGTGTCCATTTATATGGAACAACCGAGATAGGTTCAAGGCCACGGGTCAAGAGGGTAAGGTTTGTAAGCTGCTAAAGTCAATTTATGGACTTAAGTAGGCTTCTCATTCTTGGAACATAAGATTTGATCAGGTGATCAAGACTTATGGGTTCTCACAAAATGTGGATGAACCAAGTGTTTATAAACACATTAAGGATGGAAAGGTGGTTTTTCTATTGCTCTATGTAGATGACATTCTGCTAATTTGCAATGATGTTGGGGCATTGTCATCGGTCAAATTATGGTTGACCAAGCAGTTTGACATGAGGGACTTAGGTGAGGCTAATTTTGTTCTCGGTATCTAGATCTTTCGGGATAGAAAGAACAAAATGATAGCTTTGTCCCAGGCCGGCTACATAGATAAAATTCTCAGGAGGCTTGCAATGCAGGATTCCAAGAAAGGTGGGCAACCATCTAGGTATGGAATTACTCTTTTTAAGAAAGAATCTCCAAAGTCTTATGAAGAAAGAGAACATAGAAGAAGGTGCCTTATGCTTCGACAGTGGCTAGTCTCATGTATGCCATGCTTTGCGCTACGACCGGATATTAGCTATGCGATCGGGATTGTAAGTCGATTTCAGGCGGATCCAGAACCGAACCATTGGGTTGCAGTAAAGCATATTTTCAAGCACCTGAGAAGGACTCGAGGGTTTATGCTTATATATTCGGGTGAGGACCTGACTCCTCTAAGATTTACTGACTCGGATTTTCAATCCCGTCTGGATTCTAGGAAATCAACTTCGGGATTTGTGTTTACTCTGGAAGGCGGTGCCATCAGTTGGAGAAGTGTTAAGCAAGATTGCACTTCGGATTCAACGATGGAGGCCGAGTATGTGGTGGCTAGTGATGCTTCGAAAGAAGCAATGTGGCTCCACAAGTTCCTTGGGGATCTTGAGGTAGCTCCTTGTATGAATAAAGCGGTATCACTATACTGTGATAACAGTGCGGCAGGTAGCTAGTGCTAAGGAACCAAGATTTCATAAGAAGAGTAAGCATATTGATCAGAAGTATCATGTGATAAAGGACTTCGTTGAGGGCGGGCATGTCACGGTGTGCAAGATCACGTCAGAGGACAATTTAGCTGATCCATTTATAAAGACACTTACTGGGAGAGTCTTCGAGAGGCATGTGGAAGCTATGGGGATGCAAAATTTGTCATATTGACTCGCTTAGTTCAAGTGGGAGATTGTTAGACAATATGCCCTAAGGAGTAAAAATGTAATAAGTTTTTGGAGACATTTTTATCAACAAAGAATTTATTCATTATTTATATACCAAATCTTGTCCTCTTTACGTTCATATTTGTTGAATGTATGTTAAGCAAACAATAGCCTGAGACTGTCGGTCTAAACCTTAAGAATTAGGCATATGATGGGCGGATTATGCGGAAGACACGATTCTTAAAGTGATGGTCTAAATCATACGATCCGCAATCGAGGGAATAAAGTTGGGCGCTTTATTCATGCAAAGATTGTTATGTTGTTTATATCCCTTTTGGGAGATGGTTTGTCTTGACCATCAGAGGTGGACTCCGTGAATAGAAACAATGGCATGTTGTCATAAGTCACGATGTGTTGGATCGGGACTTAAAGTGAATTGATTTGGATTAATTATTCTGTCTTGGCAAATCGATTCACTTTAGACAATCATTTGTGTTGTATCTTAATCCTAAGATGAATAGTGAGGCCGTTGTCTTGACTTGTGTCTTTTGATGTACCAAGGGGTGACACCCACATCTTAATAGTGGTATGCATGCCGGTACGTTGGAGGCATGACTCTTGATGGCGTAGACTTGTTATTCATAGATATGGAAACTATAGCTCCTCTTTAGAAGTAATGAATCCTCTTGTATTCGTTATCCTATAATTAGAAAACTGGAGTGCTCAACCATTTGGATACATAGGTGTAACCGAATGGTACACTGTCTTTGGATGGTAAGTTTTCTAATGGTGAGATAATGGAACGTAAGATAAAAATAAACGGAACGGTAAGACAGAACTTGTCCTGAAGCTGATTATGGATTATCATATGGGGATACGATACACTATGATATGTCATGGAGACTTAGCTATACGGGCTTCGTAATTCTATGTAGTTCGAGAGTACAACTCCAAGCTTTTAGTGGAGTAGCGTTGGAGTTGATAATTATGAAATGTATATCTGGGATATTGGGTTTCATAATTATCGGGAGCTTGAACTATATAGGTCCATTTGGTCCCCTTTGCTAGCTCACAACATCCTGTAACGACACGACGTACTTTTCCAATAATTGGTGACTTGTGTTAGATTTATCAGATTGGTTAAAATTTAGAAGAATTAAATAATTCATGTTTGTTTATCTGTTGAATTAATATTGTAATAAATTAATTCAAGATAAACTTGTTGAATTATTGGGATTGAATAATTCTTGTCTGCTTATCGGTTGATTTAATTTTGGATAAATTAGATCAAGATAAACTTGTAGAATTATTGAGAATTGATTTATTTTCTTAGAGATTATCTAGATAAAGTTGTTTTGATCAGATAACTTCTCTATTGGGTTATTTGAATTAAAACTGAGACTTTATCCTATAAAATCTCAGGGTGGAAAATAAAAGATTCGCAATATTTTTTTCGGCAGTTCGGCCTGCCAATGGATGTGTTCGGCTTGTCGATCAACGAAGGATTAGATCACGCGTATCCACGTGGATCTTATCAGATATTGATCCGAATTTGATTATGATCTGAATTTTGAGACCTAATCTGATGAGGACTGACCCTAGGACCAACCTATATAAATAGGGAGTGATTCTCACAAGTTACTTAGATCAATTGAGAGATTAAGAGAGATACTCTACTAGTGAGAATCTAAAAACTCCCTGAGAGCTTTTGTTCACAAATCACGAACACTTGCTTTGGGTTCTCTTGATTGGTTGAAAAGAGAGTCACCGGTGGAGGAGCTGTACGTGTGAGTCCACACTCACTCCAATCGTGGATAGAGAATAGCAAAGAAGACCAGTTGGTTGAGGCTCTTCTGGAATGTTATTTCTCTTCACAGATTGTGGAGGTTCTTTAGCATAAAAAGGTTAGTAAGATCTGGTTAATTTATGCATATAGCATGTCAAACTTGTGTTTTGGAAATTACTCTGATGGAAAAAAAATTTTTAATTCCGTTGCGCTAGTATTTTTCCAACAGTCTAGACATAAATTTAACCTTCTCAAAGTCTTTCCTTTTTCACATTAAAATAGCTTTTTCCCTTTTCAAGTATCACAAATAATTGAACTCTCACAATGACATTGTCAAATGTTTATCTTCAAACCTTTTTTTAATGATAAATTACACAGACACTTTTTGTGTTTTATAAAAATAAGGGAGACACCTCTTTAGCTAAAACTAATTATATCAACACTTTTTAACTTTTTAGAAAAAACAAATACAGAGACAAGCCCTTTGTTCATTGACCATCGAAATTAACAAAAAGTTTACTGTTAAATTTATTTAAAATGTTAAAAATACCTATCTACGCATAATTTTTTTTGATCAGTAGATGTTATTTGAAATTACATTTTTACCATAATTGTGGATGAAAAAATGAGTTTAAATGATTTTTACACAATTTTGACTCTAATTTTCATCTCTTAAAAGAATTTTCTTATTTTTTCTCATTTTTCAAGAAATTAAAATATGATCTTTTATAAATTAATATTTTTGAGTATTGTAAGACTAGCTAAATATTACTCATATAGTTAATTATCATCTAAACACAATTTTTTTCAAAGAAGTTCAAAAATTATAATAATTTATAAAAATTTGAAAAAGGATAACAAAGATATTTTTGGAGAAAAAAATAGATATAAAATTTTAAAATTGTTAAAATAAAAACAACAAAAATGTACTCAAAAAAATTAAATCAAAAAACAAAAAATTGTATCTCTTTCTCTATATTGCCTGCCATTTTCTTTGACTGATGATATGTAAGGTTTAACGATTTTATGCAACAATATGAATGAAATTATGACTTAGAAGTACATTTTGTGTGATATTTTTAGTATGATATTTATGATTATGAAATTAATTTTTGAAATTATGTCCTTATTTTCTGATATTTGTTAAAAAAAAACAAGTCTCATGTACTTTGGGAGTTGATACCACAAAATGACATGTCATTTTAGGGAGCTGAAGACAAAAAAATAATAGGCCAAATGACTTGTTGTTTGGCCAATCATCAACCACTTGTCCGAGCATTTGCACAGAGCATTCTATTGATTCCAAATCCATTTGTAATACATTTTCTTTAGCTTTTCATGTCCAAAATCATTGAGAATCTCCTTTAAATTTATCTAGATGATTATTTTAGTGATTGGAGAGCATTTTTTAAAAAAACCAACGTGGGTGCTATGATTATATTCATCCACTTTCAACAACTCCCATGCACGCCCATCTTTGCGCCATCATCTCTTTCTTTGTAACTAGTTCCTTTATAGCTAAGAGTGATGCAAGACCACAACCCATCATGCATAAAAACATATGAACAACTTTTGTTTTTCTTCCTTGCCTACGTTATCATCTAACAGGACCCATTAGAAGCCGTACCATCCACGTTCGACATGACCACTTCACATCACTTTCTCTTGGCTACATTCTCTTTTGCAACAGGGCGACATTATGGACACGACTCCTTGTTGCTTCAACATGCTTCTCTTCTGTCTCTCTCTCTCTCGTTTCCCCTTTCATTTCATCATGTCGAGGCATTCACAACTCGAGGCACACAAGCACACGACATTATATGACACACATCACAACTAAGAACTTTAAGCCTCTAAACTCCACCCTCAACACTCACAAATATTTCCCAAGTCAACAATAAAGCATTTTCTAAAACCGGAAGCTAAACGGATAAGTTACAGTGTGTTCGACGAAACCATCGTTAGAGTCAAAATGGAGTTTCAACTGCATTTTGAGGTTGGTTTTTCTATTTATTTTCATGCAAAAATTTTACTATGATATTATGGTATATGTGGGTATGATTTTGTGTGGGTTAATGTTTAATTTTGTTTAAGAAACAATCTCTTTAATGATTATTATTCCTAATCCCTTTTTAGGCAGAAAGTCTACACTATAGGATTTTTTGAGAAGAATAGAAATAAGATTTAAGAAATTTTTTTTATGCAATGTTCATTTAAGTTAGACATCTCTCATAGAAATTTTACATTCAAATACACTATTTTTTATTTATTTGAGAATTTATACTAAATGTTGTTTCTTATAACTCTTAAACTACCTTTAAATGTGATGATTAGTTTGATGATATTATGTGATGTGTTTAATGTTGAAAAAATTTATTTACGCTCTTTTATACATCTAGTTCTTGTCTAAAAATTTTTAGTTCCATGCAAATGCTAGAAGTTTAGTTAAAAATCAAGGAATATATACTGCTTAGTTTTGTCAACTATTTTTCAACAATATTTTGTAAATGTTAGGATATTAGAAAAATATTTAGATTGATCCAAACATGATAAAAATAAATCTAATGCTCTAAGTAGATGTTAGGAATGTTATATTAAAATTTCAGATCAATTGGAATTTTTTGTGAGTTTAGAAAATTTCTCGATCATTGACTACCCGTAGTTTTTTTATAGTGACAGATTGTTTTTGCGACTTCTAAAATGTAAAAGAAATGCTTATAATGGCTCAAACTTGACGAAATTAATTCTTCTTATATATTTGGATGTCTATATATCTTGTCAAAATTTCAAAGCTATTAGAATTTTGATGATTTTTATAAAATTCATTTATTATTTACTGCCCATGTTATATTTCTAGCAACTATGAATTCTTGATAAAAATTTCAGATTTGTTTGAATTTTGTATGATTTTTAAAAATTCAATTATTACTGGCTACCTGTGTTGATTTTCTAAAAGTGGTACAGTGAATTGAAAAATATAAAAATAGTACTTATAACAATCGAAAAGTTATGAAATTGAATTTGGTGGTAGTTATAGATGTTAAGAATATTATATGAAAATTTCAGAGTCATTGGAATTTTATATGATTTCTGAAAAATCATGGAGTAATGATTGCCAGATTGAAATTTTGAATCAGCCTAGAATGTCGTAGTTGTATAAGCTATTCTAAGTGATTAAGTATGGTATTGTTTGTTGCCATGATGATGAATGTGATGTGTGGAGCATGTTCTCACACCAAGAATGTTTCTTTTATCACCATGTTATTATATTAAAGATGTTTGAGGCACTTAAGTCATTGAAAGTAGAAAAGAACCATCCACTTACAAGTGGTTAAGTAAATTTGCTACAAGTCAAGTAAGTACATTCTTACTTGCATTATGATAAAAGATTATGAAAAGTTTTGAAAATTATTATGTGTTATTATGTTATCAATGCTTATACCTTTCTCTTTCAAAAGATCCATTTTACGATGATTTTGAATAATGACTTTTTACAAATGCTTTCAACATTTATTTTATGATGCATAAGACATTTTCTCGAATATATATATATATATATATATATGCATCATATAATTAAGGGGCATTGCACACCCAATGATGATGTTTGTCCCCAAGGTGGCTATCCCCCAATGTAGACTGTCCCCCAAAGTGGAGTTGGCATGTTTGTTTTGGGATTAGTTACCCCTCTCTTCTCGTGATGGCGCACCATAATGATGTTAATGGTGCAATGCTAGGGCTCTAAGGAACAAATGGAATGGTTTTAACATCAAAAAAGGAAAAGTAAAAGATATGTTCAAACAAAGTGTGCTTTATGTACTATAATGATTACGTCAAAGATTCAATGACTCAGTTATGTTTAAAGTTTTTATAATATTTTGTGAGATGTCATATGTACTTACTAAGTTTAGTGCTTATTTAAGTTAAATCATGTTGCAGATTAGGGTAAGGCTACAGGTATAGATGGAAGATGGATGGATAGATATGTGTGCAAGGAATGTGGTGTTGGATTACGAAGTCACGATATGAAATAAAATAATAATAACACTTTGTTAAACAATAATTCTGCATATTATGAGGCTCATTTAATTATTACATTGTTATTACTCCCATGAACTCGATGTTATGTTATTAGATAGTTGAACTTTGGTTTGTAGTAATTTATGTATTGTAATTTGATTTCATGCTACACATCTATTATGTTAAGACTAACTATTTCTATAAGTAGTCGGTTAGCTGAATACCTTGAGTATTCAATAAGCTAACCAAGGAGGAAACTAGTTTAAGGTAAGTATTGATTCTTTTTGAAAGTTGCGATCATGTGATATGATAATAGTATATATTTAGAAATAATCTAAGTATTTTAAAGTGAATTAGAGTTTTAATTCTTATGTTCCTATAGGGATATTAATTAAAAAAGTTTAGACCAAAAATCCTGGGTAAATAATTAGATAATGCTTATAAGTTTAGGTTTTCTTATTGAATATTTAACAGATAAGGATGAAAATTAATGACTCTTGTGATGTCCATAAACGGTTTTTGTTTCTAATGCACATCACCACATGTTTTCCCTAAATCCTACAAGTAAGTAGGTTTAATATTTGGATGTCGATGGACATCTTATGTATTAAATATACATATGTATTAGTGAGACACTATTTCCATTCTAAGTCAGGATCATGTCCCTAACTCCCTAATCTATGATGTACCAGTAGGAAGCAACATGAACGACCAAAGCAAGAGAGGTAGACCTTGCCGAGATGCTGTAGCCAAAATTGGTATTTCAACCAATGCCAACTTGGTTGATATTATTGCTGACCTGTAAACGTAGCTTGAAAATCAGCAAAAAGAAATAGAGGAGCTCAGAACCAATGGCCATGAAGGGAAAAGTCAAAACGAAAATACATCAACTGCACTTGGGCAGTAAACTAAGAGAAGCCCTAGGCCTTGTAGCGGAAGCAGCTACAATACCAATGTCTCAAGTGCCTTTATTGGTCAAATGGAAGCGTATTAAGCCTATTGATATCGAAGGTTCCAATCTGTTGGAAAACAAAGATCGTGGACTCCTATGAAGTAGCATATGATGTTGGTCATGGGTTACCTTGCTGAGACACAAACCCATGGAGCTGATATTGATGCCCAGTCACAGATGACTATAGGTTTTTAGACTCTATCAAAGGAGTCCATCCCTTTTAGAACTTTATACAATTTGAGCAATAGATAGGATATAACCTTAGCGGAGCTGAAGAAGTAGTTATAAGAGTTTGAAAATTGGATCACGAAAACTCCTACATGCGGCGAGGCTAAATTGGTAGCTACATCGGGTTCCAATTCTAATTCAGGGAATGGAAGGAAATAGAAGGCTAAGAATGGGAAGTCTTTGATTCCTACAAATGGCAAGAGTAAGAAGAAGAAAAAGAAGAACCCAAAGAAGCTGAAGTGCTTTTTCTGTGGGAAGGTTGGGCACATAAAGAAGAATCGCAAGGACTTCCTTTCCCGAAAAGCTAAGCGTGATCTTCTAGCTATTGAAACTTGTTTAGTTAAGGAATCAAGTGACACTTGGGTCATAGATTCTAGAGCGACTAATTATGTTTGTGTTTCTCTACAGGGGTTCAAAGAAACAAGAAGTCTGCTGTATAAGGACTTCACGCTTTGGATGGGCAATGGATCCTTGGTGTTGGTTGAAGTAGTATGAGACGTCCATCTTTACTTTGATAATTATAGGATTTTAGTTTTCAAAAATTGTTTTTATGTTCTTAGACTTAAAAGAAATTTGATATTTGTAGCTTGTTTATTTAAGGATTCTTATTCAATTTTTTTTAATAATAAAGTAGTGATTTGTAAAAACAAATCTTTTATCTGTGACAGATGGATGCAAAGCAATCTATATTTTATCACACCTAAGATGGACATATTGTTTAACACTGAGGTTAATGATAATAACTCTAATAGACTTAAGACTTCTCACTCTAATACAACTTATCTTTGGCATTTGTGATTAGATCATATTAGCCTGAATAGGATTCAAAGGTTGGTAAGGGATGGACCTTTAAGTCACTTAGAGATAGAATCTATACCACAATGTGAATCTTGTTTCGAGGACAAAATGAACAAAAGACCATTTGGGTCTAAGGCCAATTGGGCTGAAGGGGTTCTAGAACTTGTGCAGAGTGATGTTTGTGGTCCCATGAACATTTGGGCATGAGGAGGGTATGAGTACTTCATCACTTTTATTGATGATTATTCAAGGTATGGGTATGTCTACCTTATGCATCATAAAAGCAAAATTTTGACACGTTTAGGGAGTTTTGGGCTAAAGCGAAAAAGCAATTAGATAAACCTATAAAAGCACTTCGATTTGATCGAGGTGGTGAATACCTCTCCGATGAGTTCTTAAAACACTTATTAGAGAATGGGATTTTACCCCATTTTACTATGTTGGGTACTTCGTAGCAGAATGGCATACCGAAGAGAAGTAATAGGACTTTGTTAGTCATGGTTAGGTCCATGATGAGTTATTCGACATTACTTTTAACCTTTTGAGGATATGCACTACAAACTGCATGTTATCTTTTGAATAATATGCCTTCAAAATCAATTCCTAAAACTCTTCACGAGTTGTGAATAGGTAGAAAGACATCCTTAAACCATATTTGCAAATGGAGATGTCCAGCTCATGTCCTGTATAAGGAAGCGAATAAGTTGGAAGCAAGTTAAGAAGTTTGCATGTTTGTTGGATATCAAAAAGGGAATAAAGGGGGTTATTTCTATAACCTAAAAGAAAATAAAGTCATGGTTTCAATGAATGCAACATTCCTTGAGGAAAGTTACACGAACGACTTTAAGCCTTGAAGTAAAATGGTACTCGAGGAGTTGGGAAGTCATTTAATCACTTTGGGGGAGCCAGTAGAAACTAATCTAGCCAATGTAGAAAAACTGATCGAACAACAACCTAAGGGGAAGTGGGAGGATCGGGCGTCAACACAAAAGGAATATGTTCAACGGTGAAGCCTTTTGGCTAAATCGATTGAAGCATGACAGGGATCCTTATTACACTTATGTAGAGGCTATAGAGGATGTTGATTCAAATCTCTGGACAGAGGCCATGAACAATAAGATGAAGTCTACGGACACTAATCGGGTCTAGGAACTTGTTGATCTTCCCAAAGGGGTAAAACTCGTAGGGTGTAAATAGATCTATAAGAGAAAGAGAGGTGCAAATGGGAAAATCGAAACCTATAAGGCTAGACTAGTAGCTAAAGGATATATGCAAAAGGAAGGAATCGATTATGAGAAAACCATTTCGCATGTAGCAATGCTTAAGTTCATCTGCATTCTCTTATCCATAACTACCGCTCTCGACTACGAGATTTGGTAGATGGATGTCAAGACGGCCTTTCTAAATAGTTATCTTGATGAATCCATATGCATGGTGTAGCCAGATGGGTTCAAGGCTAAGGATCACGAGGGTGAGGTCTGTAAGCTACTAAAGTCAATTTATAGACTTAAGCAGGTTTCTCGTTCTTGGATCATAAGATTCGATCAGGTGATCAAGACTTATGGGTTCAAACAAAACATGGACGAACCATATGTTTACAAACACATGAAGAATGGGAAAGTTGTTTTTCTACTGCTCTATGTAGATGACATTCTGCAAATTGGCAATGATGTTGGGGCATTGCTATTGGTCAAATTATGGTTGATCAAGCAGTTTGACATGAATAATTTGGGTGAAACTAATTTTGTTCTCAGTACCAGATCTTTCGAGATAGGAAGAACAAATGGTAGCATTATCCCAAGCTATCTACATAGATAAAATTCTCGAGAAGTATGCAATGCGAAATTCCAAGAAAGGTGGGCAACCATCTGTTAGACATGTATGCCCTAAGGAGTAAAAATGTAATACGTTTTTGGAGACATTTTTATCAATAAAGAATTTATTCTTATATATATACCAAATCTTGTCCTCTTTACGTTCATATTTGTTGAATGTATGATAAGCAAACAGTAGTCTGAGACTGTCAGTCTAAACCTTAAGAATTGGGCATATGATAAGATGATTATGCGGTAGACATGATTCTTAAGGTGATGGTCTAAAACATATGATCCGCAATCGAGGGAATAAAGTTGGGCGCTTTATTCATGTAAAGATTGTTATGTTGTCTATATCCTTTTTGGGAGATGGTTTGTCTTGACCATCGGAGTTGGACTCCGTGAATAGAAATATTGACGCGTTGTCATAGGTGACGACATGTTGGATGAGGACATAAAGTGAATTGATTTGGATTAATAATTCTGTCTTGGCAAATCGATTCACTTTAGACAGTCATTTGTATTGTATCTTAATCCTGAGATGAATAGTGGGCCCGTTGTCTCGACTTGTGTCTTTTGATGTACCAATGGGTGACTCCCACATCTCTATAGTGGTATGCATGCCGGTACGTTGGAGGCATGACTCTTGATAGAGTAGACTTGTTATTCATAGATATGGAATCCATAGCTCCTCTTTAGGAGTAATGATATCCTCTTATATGCGTTGTCCTGTAATTGGAAAACTGGAGTGCTCAACCATTTGGATACATAGGTGTAACCGAATGGTATACTATCTTCGGATGGTAAGTTTTCTAATGGTGAGACAATGGAACGTAAGATAAAAATAATTGGGAAGGTAAGACAGAACTTTTCCTTAAGCCGATTATGGATGATCATATGGGGATACGATACACTATGATATGTCATGGAGACTTAGCTACACGAGCTTCGTAATTCTATAAAGTTCGAGAGTGCAGCTCCAAGCTTTTAGTGGAGTAGCGTTGGAGTTGATAATTGTGAAATGTATATCTGGAATATTGGGTTTCATAGTTATCATGAGCTTGAACTTTATAGGTCCATTTTGGTCCCCTTTGCTAGCTCACAAAGTCCTGTAACGACACGGCGTGCTTTTCCAATAATTGGTGACTTATGTCGAATTTATTAGATTGGTTTAAAATTTGTAAGAATAAAATAATTCATGTCTGTTTATCGGTTGAATTAATTTTGTAAGAAATTAGTTCAAGATAAACTTGTTGAATTATTGCGATTAGATAATTCTTGTATGTTTATCGATTGTTTTAATTTTGGACAAATTAGAACAAGATAAACTTGTAGAATTATTGTGAATTGATTTATTTTCTTAGAGATTATCTTGATAAAGTTTGTTTTGACCAGATAACTTCTCTATTGGGTTATTTGAATCAAAACTAAGACTTTATCCTTCAGAATCTCGGGTGGAAAATAAAAGATTTACGGAGATTTTTTCTCGGGAGTTCGGCCTGCCGGATGATGTGTTCGGCCTGCCGATCAGCGGTAGATAAGATTACGCATTTTTCATGCGGATCTTATCAGATATTGATCCGAACTTGATTCTGTTTCAATTTTTGAGACCTAATCTGATATGGACTGACCCCAGGACTAATAGGTATAAAAACAGAGTGAGTCTCATGATTTACTCAGATCAATTTGAGAGATTAAGAGTGATACTCTTCTAGTGAGCATCTAAAAACTCCCTGAGAGCTTTTGTTCACAAATCACGAGCACTAGCTTTGGGTTCTCTCTACTGGTTGGAAGGAGAGTCATCGGTGGAAGAGCTGTACGTGTGAGCCCACACTCACTCCGGTTGTGGATAGAGAATAGCAAAGAAGACCAGTTGGTTGAGGCTCTTCTGGAACGTTACTTCTCTACATAGGTTGCGGAGGTTCTTCGGCACACTGAGGTTAGTAAGATCTGTCTAATTTATACATATAACATGTCAAACTTGTGTTTTGGAAATTACTCTGATAGAAAAATTTTTAAAATTCCGTTGCATACTTTGTTTCCAACACTTGGTATCAGAGCCGAGGTTTTTACATAAATTTGCAAGTTTGTGATCATGTTATATGCATAAATTTTGTGATCTTAATCTCTCCTATGCTTGAATTGAATTTTATAGAGAGATGGCACTCTAGGTTTCTATATAATATATATGTTGTCATGGATTATATGGTGAATGTTTATTAATTAATTATAGTTGATTAAATCATTGTTTAATTTTTTATTAATTAATTAATTCATACCGGTTATGGTTCCTTAGAGGTTAGAATGTGTATCTAGGTTTTTCATGTAATTAGATGGCGGACTATCATCTCCGTCTAGGAATTGTTATTTAATTTTTTAATTTGTAAGAATTTTGTAATTAAATAATTATTCGGAGAAGACGGATCTAGAAGATTGATGATGGCGCCTCCAGGCATTTCCTGAGTCTCTAATTTTATGTTATTGAATTGTTGAAAATAAAATTGAAGAATTGCATTAAAATTGTATTTTCTGGATTGAGGGTTTTCTGCTCGGTCGGCATGCCGGACCTCACAGTTCGGCAGGCCGAAGGTCACAGATCGGTAGGCCGGACGTGTGGTCCGACAGGCAGACAGTGGGGCAGAAATTTTGGTGCTCTACCGACAGGCCAAACTTTCAGATCGGCAGGCCGAACCTGCAAGGATTGGCAGGCCGATGAAGCAAGACCGGCTGGCCGATTACCCAGATCGGCTTGCCGATTACCCAGATCGGCTTGCCGACCGAGAGCTGCCGGTTATCCAGAAAAGGTGCAATTTTTTCGGTACAGTTTTAATTTTATTTTTGGGACGATTCTGAGAAACATTAAATTTGGATATGACCGAAAATATGAAGTATTCGATTCATATGGGATTAAAGACTTGAAGATGGATATTACATGAAGAAGGATACAGCTTGAGGATTCAAGGATGAAGAATCGATAAATGTCTCGATTATTCTCTTGTAATCTTAGTTTTCTATTCTCTAGGGTGGAAGCATAATATTACGGTTATTATTATTTTGCTTATAGCTTTGCTTGATTGCTTTGCTTGTCTGCATTATAATATGATTTACCATGTATATTGATAACATGTCATATAGGATAGGGAGTGCCGCTCATATTAAAATTGTTCGTGCATAATTTTAAAATAAAACCTTGACTTCAAAAGATTGAGTGGGAGAAGGTTTTCGAAGAGAGGACCTAAGGCCTCCATCGTTGGTCCATAGGAAGAACATGGTGGTCCCGACCCCTAGGAAGGGATTTCTATCTTGTACCAGATTGGACGTCTAAAAGGATAAGGTATTTTAGTATGATTTATGGTTGAGCCTGCAGCACGTTATTCATGCTAGCCATAACATAGCAGCGGGCCTGATCATTAGCATCTTTCCAGCGGTCGTACGCTTGGAATTGCTCATTACTTGAGTCTCCCGTAGGCTCGGGAGGACAAGGAGTTGTCAGAACATATTTCAGTTTCTCAAAGGAAAGGACGATATCCAGGTTCCGTTTCCAATCATTATAGTTCTCACCGGTTAATTGGTTTTTGTCAAGTATCGATGATAAAGCGTTTTTAGACATTTTCAATCTACAATAAAGAGTCATATACCAAACATAAGCAAACCTATATAATAGTTTAGTAAGATAACACAATCATGTAAAATCATACAAATGTGTTTATGTGTCAAAACCTTGAAAATATCACAACCTTACAACGATAATTCCCAACTCATAATTCAACAAGCTCCTAGGGGAGTCATGCCAAATTCAATCAGGAACACGGATCCCCTCCTGATTAATATATGCCATCCAGGACCCGTATGATCCAGCATATACTAATAATCGTTTCTTTGGCCATTAATTTTATTAACAGAGCTCCTAGGGGAGGTTAATAATAAAATTAACGTGAGTGTATAACCACCGTTTTAATATTTTATCCATGATTTATAATCACCACCTAGGGGTGTGCAACCATAAATCATACTAAAATACCTTATCCTTTCAGAGATCCAATCTGGTACATGATAGAAATCCCTTCCTAGGGGTTGGGACCATCATGTTCTTCCTATGGACCAACGATGGAGGCCTTAGGTTCTCTCTTCGAAAACCTTCTCCCACTCAATCTTTTGAAGTCAAGGTTTTATTTTAAAATTATGCATGAACAATTTTAATATGAGCGACACTCCCTATTCTATATGACATGTTATCAATATACATGGTAAATCATATTATAATGCAGACAAGCAAAGCAATCAAGCAAAGCTACAAGCATAATAATAATAATAACCGTAATATTATGGTTCTACCCTAGAGAATAGAAAAAACTAAGATTACAAGAGAATAATCGAGACATTTATCGATTCTTCATCCTTGAATCCTCAAGTTGTATCCTTCTTCATGTAATATCCATCTTCAAGTCCTCAATCCTGTATGAATCGAACACTTCATATTTCCGGTCATATCCAAATTTAATGTTTCTCAGAATCGTCCCAAAAATAAAATTAAAACTACACCAAAAAATTGCACCTTTTCTGGACACCTGGCTGCTCTCGGTCGGCAGGCTGATCTGGGTGATCGGTCTGCCGATCATGGTGGTACGGCCTGCCGAACATGAAGGTTCGGCCTGCCGGCAGAGCACCAAAATTTCTGCCCCACTGTCGGCCTGCCGGACCGTACGTCCGGCCTGCCGATCTGTGACCTTCGGCCTGCCGAACTGTGAGGTCCGGCATGCCGACCGAGCAGAAAACCCTCAATCCAGAAAATACAATTTTAATGCAATTCATCAATTTTATTTTCAACAATTGAAAAACATAAAATTAGAGACTCAGGAAATACCTGGAGGCGCCATCATCAATCTTTAAGTTCCGACTTCTCGTTCCGTCTTCTCCGAATAATTATTTAATTACAAAATTCTTACAAATTAAAAATTAAATAATAATTCCTAGACGGAGATGATAGTCCGCCATCTAATTACATGAAAAACCTAGATACACATTCTAACCTCTAAGGAACCATAACCGGTATTAATTAATTAATAAATAATTAAACAACAATTTAATCAACCATAATTAATTAATAAACATTCACCATATAATCCATGACAACATATATATTATATAGAAACCTAGAGTGCCATCTCTCTATAAAATTTAATTCAAGCATTGGAGAGATTAAGATCACAAAATTTATGCATATAACATGATCACAAACTTGCAAATTTATGTAAAAACCTCGGCTCTGATACCAATTGTTGGAAACAAAGTGCGCAGCGGAATTTTAAAAATTTTTCATCAGAGTATTTTCCAAAACACAAGTTTGACATGTTATATGTATAAATTAAACAGATCTTACTAACCTCAGTGTGCCGAAGAACCTCCGCGACCTGTGTAGAGAAGTAACGTTCCAGAAGAGCCTCAACCAACTGGTCTTCTTTGCTATTCTCTATCCACAACCGGAGTGAGTGTGGGCTCACACGTACAGCTCTTCCACCGGTGACTCTCCTTCCAACCAATAGAGAGAACCCAAAGCTAGTGTTCGTGATTTGTGAACAAAAGCTCTCAGGGAGTTTTCAGATGCTCACTAGAAGAGTATCACTCTTAATCTCTCAAATTGATCTGAGTAAATCATTAGACTCACTCCCTTTTTATACCTATTGGTCCCTGGGGTCAGTCCATATCAGATTAGGTCTCAAAAATCGAAACAGAATCAAGTTCGGATCAATATCTGATAAGATACGCGTGAAAAACGCGTAATCTTAACTGTCGCGGTCGGCATGCCGAACTGTGTGATAGGCAGGCCGAACTGGCCAGTTCGGCAGGCCGAACTGCCGAGAAAAAATCTCCGCGAATCTTTTATTTTCTACCCGAGATTCTAAAGGATAAAGTCTCAGTTTTGATTCAAATAGCCCAATAGAAAAGATATCTGATCAAAACAAACTTTATCAAGATAATCTCTAAGAAAATAAATCAATTCACAATAATTCTACAAGTTTATCTTGTTCTAATTGTCCAAAATTAAAACAACCGATAAACAGACAAGAATTATCCGAACGCCATAATTCAACAAGTTCATCTTGAACTAATTTCTTACATAATTAATTCAACCGATAAACAGACATGAATTATTTGATTCTTATAAATTTTAAACCAATCTGATAAATCCGACATAAGTCACCAATTATTGGAAAAGCACGCCGTGTCGTTACAGGATTTTGTGAGCTAGCAAAGGGGACCAAAATGGACCTATAAAGTTCAAGCTCATGATAATTATGAAACCCAATATCCCAGATATACATTTCACAATTATCAACTCCAACGCTACTCCACTAAAAGCTTGGAGCTGCACTCTCGAACTTTATAGAATTACGAAGCTCGTGTAGCTAAGTCTCCATGACATATCATAGTGTATCGCATCCCCATATGATCATCCATAACCGGCTTAAGGACAAGTTCTGTCTTACCTTCCCGATTATTTTTATCTTACGTTCTATTGTCTCACCATTAGAAAACTTACCATCCAAAGATAGTATACCATTCGGTTACACCTATGTATCCAAATGGTTGAGCGCTCCAGTTTTCCAATTACAGGACAACGCATATAAGAGGATATCATTACTCCTAAAGAGGAGCTATGGATTCCATATCTATGAATAACAAGTCTACGCTACCAAGAGTCATGCCTCCAACGTACCGGCATGCATGCCACTATAGAGATGTGGGAGTCACCCATTGGTACATCAAAAGACACAAATCGAGACAACGGGCCCATTATTCATCTCAGGATTAAGATACAATACAAATGATTGTCTAAAGTGAATCGATTTGCCAAGACAGAATTATTAATCCAAATCAATTCACTTTATGTCCCGATCCAACCCATCGTCACCTATGACAACGCGCCAATGTTTCTATTCACGGAGTCCAACTCCGATGGCCAAGACAAACCATCTCCCAAAAGGGATATAGACAACATAACAATCTTTACATGAATAAAGCGCCCAACTTTATTCCCTCGATTGCGGATCATATATTTTAGACCATCACCTTAAGAGTCGTGTCTACCGCATAATCATCCCATCATATGCCCAACTCTTAAGGTTTAGACTGACAGTCTCAGACTACTGTTTGCTTATCATACATTCAACAAATATGAACGTAAAGAGGACAATATTTGGTATATATAAATGAATAAATTCTTTATTGATAAAAATGTCTCCAAAAACGTATTACATTTTTACTCCTTAGAGCATACATGTCTAACAAAATTCTCTAAGTGTGAATTTTGGCTTGACCATGTATCTTTTCTAGGTCATGTTCTCTTTAAGGATGGAATTATTGTGGACCCTACCAAAATCAAAGCTGTTGTCAACTAGGAAGTGGCCTAAGAATGTAGTGAAATAAGAAGCTTCTTAGGTTTAGCTAGGTATTACCAGAAGTTTGTGGATGATTTCTCTAAGATAGCCTTGCCACTTACCAACCTAAATCATAAAGGGAACAAGTTTGAATGGATCGACAATTGTGATAAGAGTTTCGATGAGTTAAAGAAAAGGCTAACCTCAGCTCCAATTTTGGTTACATTCTCTCCTGGCTAAGATTCTTTATGCTAAGATTCTTCTCTCCTGGCGACATTCTCTTTTGCAATAAGGCCACATTATAAACCACAACCCTTTTTTGCTTCAACATTCTTCTCTTTCTTCTCTCACTCTCGTTTCCTCTTTCATTTCCTCATGCTAAGACATTCACGCCTGAGACACACAAGTACAGAAAATTATATGCTCATCACAAGGAAGAACTTACTCCACCCTTAATATCCACAAACATTTCCCAAGTCAAGAACAAAGCATTTCTCTAAAACTGAAACTAAGCATATGGTGTGTTCGCCAAAACCGTCGTTGGAGTCAGGATGGAGTTTCGACCACTCTTCAAGGTCAGTTTTTCTATCTATTTTCATATAAAATTTTACTATGATATTATGGTGTATATGGGCTATGATTTTGTGTGGTTTAATGTTTAATTTTGTTTAAGAAACAATCTTTTTAGTGATTATTATTCCTAATCCCTTTTTAGGCCAAAAATCCATACTTTAGGATTTTCTAGAAAGAATAGAAATAAGATTTTAAGATAATTCTTTTTTTCTATTGTTCATACATATGTTGGATATATCTCATTAAAATTTTGGATTCAAATGTACTATTTTTTATTTATTTCAAAATTTATACTAAATGTTGTTTCTTACAACTCTTAAACTACCTTCACATGTGATGATTTGTTTGATGACTTACGGGGTGTGTTTAATGCTAAAAAAATTTATAAATACTTATTTATATGTTTAGTTTTTGACTGCAAAGTTTTAGTTTCGTGCGAATGCTAGACATTTAGTCAAAAATAAAGGAATATGTACTACTTAGTTTTCTCAACTATTTTCCAAAAACCTTTTGTAATTGTTAGGATATTAGAACAATATTTAAATTGATCCAAACATGATGAAAATAAATAAGGCACTATATATGGATGTTATAAATGTTATGCTAATATTTCAGATCAATTAGAATTTTGTATGATTTTAGAAAATTCTTTAATCTCTAACCACCCATAGGTTATTTACAAGGATAGATTGTTTTTACAAATTCTAAAATATAGGAAAAATATTTATAATTGATAAAAATTGATGAAATTAATTCTAATTGTACGTTTGGATATCTATTATATCTCTGCCAGACGGTTGGGAGTCACGATTCCTCCTTATTCTCTATAAAGGGATGGTTGTTTCATTGCATAGGACACACAAAAAAAATACATAAACTCTACCCAATTGCTTTCTCATCTCTATCTACTTTCTTGTAATTTGTGCTCAGAATATTATAGTGCATTATAGTAGACGTAGCTCTTCTTTAACAAAGTGAACCGCTATAAATCCTATGTGTGATATTCTAGTTTTTACAGCGTTATTTAATTTTCTTATTACACTTTGATCTTGCACGTTAACTTGAGTTAATAGGTCCAATTAACGATGAATTGAGGGCCTAAGTTCCATAAATAGAATTCTAACAACCCAAATCGGCATTTTCTTATTTGATTTTAGACCCACCGTCTACAAACGTCTTTTTACGAATGTTTTCAACGTTTGTTTAATGATGCATAAGACATTTTCTCAAAAATATATATATACATATGTATCACATAATCAAGGCGTTGTACAACTAATGATGATGTTTGTTCCCAAGGTAGATTGTCTCCCAAGGTGGAATTGTCTCTTTGGTTGGGGATTAGCTACCCTTTTCCTCTCGTGACGGCGCGCCATAATGATGATAATGGTGTAACACTAGGGCCCCTAAAGAATAAAATAATGGTTTTAATTTTGAAGAAGGAAAAAAGAAAGATATGTTCTCACAAATTGTGCTTTATGCACTATAATGATTATGTCAAAGATTCAATGACTCATGTTATGTTTAAAGTTTTTATAATGATTTGTGAGATCTCATATGTATTTACTTAGTTTAATGCTTACTTTAGTTAAATCATGTTCTAGATAAGGGTAAGGCTACAGCTATAGATGAAGGTTGGATGGACGTATGTGTGCACAAGGGATGTGGTATTGGATCATAGAGTCACGATATAAAATAAAATAATAATAATTCTGTATATTGCAAGACTCATTTAATTGTTACGTTTTTATTACTCTAATGAACTCGGCGTTATGTTGTTGGACTATCAAACTTTGGTTTGTAATAATTTATATGTTGTAATTTTATTTCCTACTGCATATCTATCATGTTAAGACTAACTATTTCTGCAGGTAGTTGGCAAGCTGAATATCTTGAGTATTCCGTCGAGCTAACTGAGGAGGAAAACCATTTAAGGAAGTAAGTATATTGATTATTTTTGAAAGTTACGATCATGCAACATGCTAGTAATTTATATTTATAAATACTCTAATTATTTAAAAGTAAATTGGAGTTTTAATTCATATGTTCATATTAGGATATTAATTAAAAAATTTGGACCAAAAATCCTGAGTAAATAATTAGATAGTACTTACAAGTTTAGATCTCCCTATCAAATAATTAAGAGATAATGATAAAAGTTAACAACTCTTGTGATGTCCATGTAGGGGCCCTATACTCTTTCTCTCTAACAAGGAGGGTAGGTGGTCGACAGGATAGGGGTAGGCGACAGGAGGGAATTGGCTAAATTAGAAAGGTGGTGATAGGGTTGGGGGGTGGTCATGGGGGTGCTAGGCTCCATGGCTTATTGACTTAGAGTTTTTTTCTTATTTAGTTTTTTTTAGTATCAAATTAGCAGCTGTAATTTGATGTTTTGAAGTAATAACTAAGATTAAAAAAATACTTTTATCATTTTTCTCAAAAGTTAACAGTGTTAAGTGCAAAGAGTGTCAATATAATTAGGCTTTGTCAAAAAAGATATCTTTTTTATTTTGACAAAACAAAAAAAAAATGTCAGTATAATATATTCAATTCATGTTAATCATGATTTGCCTCTTTTCCCATTATTCTGCTCTTAAGGTTTAAACATAATTGTTTTTCTACCCAATTTAGAACAACTCTTCGTCTTCTAAACATATTAGGTTGCCAAATAGATCAGAGAGACTTTTTTTTAAGGATAACGATAGTGTTACCCTTCCTAACCTTCTCAAAAGGTTATAGTCTTAAGCCATCAACATTATTCATATCAATATGCATCAAAAGAACACTGTCATACACAAAACTTGAACACATAAATAGCAATCCTAAGAAGATCCAATGAAAAAGGCAGCAATGGAGATTTTCAACAAAGCCAAGACTTTTCTCCTGAAAATAGAGCTTTTGCTCCATCATGAATGCCATCGATGGAGTTTGTGAGTGAAGAAAGGTGAGCTTCGTGATGCAGGCTGATGAGATATCTTTGGATCTTGCAACTATGGCAACATCTGCAAGCCTCACAATGAAGGAGTGGAGTGACTAGGGCATAGTGTGTTGATGCTCTAACACGATATAAACAAAAATAACAAAAATGTGATTACAGTGGGGAAACATATATAACAAAAATTTTCTCAACTTTTATAAAACACGCTTTAGACTATATTAATTTAATAATAAATAAATATATAATTTTACTTACCAGGATGAAAAGGGGAAATCACAACACTTCTTTAACCGGAGGTGGCCATTCCCTATTTGAGACTACAGTCCTCCTCACATATTCCTCAGTACTGGATAGACAAAAGGATAGGCATAAAAGGAATTAAGGGTTTTAAAAGAACATTCACTTCCTTTTGTCACCTGTTAATCTCAACACATGAGCAAAACAAGACTTAGGATGAAGAACTCCTATTCGTCTCTCTCTCTCTACATGCCTAAACACTCCAACAAAATTTTAGTAGTTTCACTAAGACTCCTTGCGCACATGCTCGTCCTTGTCCTCCATCCTAATCAACCTACATCTTATCCTTATTTGTAACATGATATCAACTAAGTAAGCATAAGGTTAGCAAGTATACATTCCTAACATATATATCCACATCATATCTAAACATCATAGCAAAATAAAATCATTTGATTTCAAAATATTAACAACAACCTTAGTGACTAACCGAAAGCCCCAAAATTCTCATATCACACTCCAATAACAAAGCCTTATTTTTATAAAATTTCATGATGTCATATCAACATATATGCTTTCAACCATAAAATAACATTGTTATAATCAAAGTAATAAACAAAATAATTTATTTTTCTTACAAACATAGATGCATACACATTCACAACATAAAAGAGCAATTTTCTAACAAAAATTATCAGTAAACAATATATATCAATAATAAAAATTCAAAACCATGAAAACCTTTAAACCATGCCTTAAATTCTTATATTTTTCTTCAAGATATACGAAGACTTACACATAAAATCTCCGAAAAGAATTCCTTTAACTTTGACTTGAAAGAAAATAAGAGTAATGGATTCTTAGCTTTGAGGATTAGAAAGATGATGGAGCCTTATGAATGTGAATTTGAGAAGGGGTAAGGGTTAGAATTGTTTTTGGCTGGAAATTAAGAAAATGAAGGCTTTGGTGGCTTAAAGGTATATTTATAAGTTTATGAGAGAGAAAAGATTAGACGAGTATAGAAAACCCTAATCCTGATCTAATTAGGTTTCCTTATTTTTTTTCTTTTTTTCTTTTTCTTTTTTTCCCCCTCACGTCATTACTGTGCATGTGTGTGTATATATATAATATGCATAGTTTTTTTGAACTTTTGTATGATTACATTTTATCTTTATATATATAATATAATATAATTATAAGACATAATTAGTTACATACAATAATAATGTTTGCTCCTATGACCCGAAAAAATATTAATTTACACATTATTATTTTAGACACTTTATATTATCTAATTTCTTAATGCCATAATAAAAATATTACACATATAATTATCATAACATCATAAAATATTGGAAAAATAAGAAAATATGCAATAAAATTCATGTCATTGTCAAGAATATAACTGTAAGGCATATATAACTCTAGAGTATTTAAAGATTATAAATTTATAGTCAATTGAAATCCTTAAAAGAACAACAAATACTTTATGCTTATTATTATTTTTGGCATGAACAACCCGAGCACATCAATCCTTCGTGGCCGTCACCTATGAGATTACTAAACAAAAAGTTAATTTGCTTAACATAAATAATAATAGCACTTAAAATATAATTAATGTAAGTATCTATAAAAGAAAATAGAAGGCATTACAATTCTCCCCACATTATAAGAGTTCCGTCCTTGAAATTTAAAATAACTAGGGATAGTAGGCTTTACATAGCCTCCTCCTCTTTGTGGTTATGCCATAGGAATTTAACTAATGCAATTTCTTTATTTCTCAAAGTCTTGGTCCTAATCTAATATCTCTTTTCCATATAGTTTCTTTAATCTTTTGATTTCCCAATAACTCTTTGACAAGAGAAATGTCTTTGTTCCCTAATATCTTCCGTTTTAACCTAAGACATATTCAGGCTTATCCCTGTAAATTATATTCCCACAAACTTCTTATTCTTGTTTTTGGATAACAGAACATGGACCCGATATATACTTCACTAGCATATGAACGTGAAAAATGTTGTGTAAAAATTTAGGGTTTTACATCCTTCCTTCTTTCTAAGGGTTTTGTCCTTGAAATATGTGTAGAAATGAATATGTAGATAAATTTCTAATCCTTTTTCTTAACATTATTTCTTTTCATATGATAATTTCTTCAAAAATCATGTCTAATTAAAGTCACCATACATCCAACTTACAATATCAAATGCTTCTCTGTCTATCATCCTTCACAGAAGTATAAATTTAAGTGCGACATTAATTCTCTCTCTTTTCTTTATATCTCACATTTCATGTATATAAACCTATTTTTAATCATATGCCAAAAGAGAATTGTATTCTAGGAACTCTTTAATCCAAAATGTACAAATGATCCTAAAATATCTAGATTTAACTTCAAGATATAGAAAAACATCATGGGCTCTAAGAAATCTACTAATACATCCCCTCATTCGTGAAATAACCAATCCCGTTTATAACAGTGAAAATACACCATGCTTGAAGCATGACTTTCTTTTCTACAAATTTCACAATAGACTATTAAACATTGCTTTTGAAATATCATGTATCATCATAAAAATTTTAGGCTTACTCTACAACTTCATTCTATAATTTCCTCAACCGATATCGTCAAAAAAAAATAATAATCTCATATTTAATCTCTAGTCTTCTGCACTAATAATTCTATAATACTCCATTGAAGTCTCTACTAATTCAAAGGTCATCCATAAAAGGAAGTACTGTATGTGATCTCTATCATATCATGTTATGGACTATTTAATTTGCTAAAATATTATCATAAATATTTTTCTCCCAAAATTAATCCTCACTAAGCCTTAAACATTTATATAGTCAATCCTATTGATAACATGCACATTTTCAAAGTATTCTTCACTTAAAAAAATTACTATAGAGATCTTACATTTGACCTTAAAAATTCCTCTTATTAACCTTGAATATTTCTCAAACTTGTTCATTAAAAATACATAACTATCATTACACTTCTCTCGACCTACATCTCATTCATCTACTCCTCCATAAATTTTTTCTATAAGAAAAATAATATAATCACATAATTAACATCTTGTCACAAAACTTCTTGATTATCAACTATTCCATTATATATAAAAATAATGAGACAAAGATCTCTTCTTTCTCCAAATAACATAAGTCTATGTTTCATTGACTAGTCAGATAACTACAATGTAGTCATAGGAAATGTTACTTATCTATGTATTAGAAGGGCAATAATTTCTATACCTACTTGGAGGACTTGAAACTGACGTGTAGCAATGCATATTGGAAATGAAAACTACTCTGATACTATAACTGTAACACCCTTTACGAGAGCTTTAGGGGACGTTGATTTTACCGTTAAACTTAATAATTACTGATAAGAAGTTTGAAATAATCAATAATACTCGGAGAAATATCCCAAGAAATACATCCATTTTCTAAAATCCAAGTCAATCAAGGCTCATAACAATAAAAATATTTTGAACAAAAATTTATAAAAAAAATCCCAGACATTCATAACATAAATGAACAATTTTCTAACAAAGTTTGTCACAAACAATATATATCAATCATAAAAATTCAACACAACGAAAACCTTTAAGCCATACTTTAAATTCTTATGTTTTCTTCAACATATACGAAAACTTGCATATAAAATTTCTAAAAAGAATTCTTTCTACTTTGGCTTGAAAGAAAGTAGGAGCAATGAATTCTTGGCCTTGAGGATAATAAAGATGATAAAGGCTTATGAACGTGAATATGAAAGGGGTTAAGGGAGAGAATCTTTTTTTTGGCTAGAAATTAAGAGAATGAAGACTTTGGTGGCTTAAACGCATATTTATAAGTTTATGAGAGAGAAGAGATTAGATGAATATAGAAAACCCTAATCCTAATCTAATTAGGTTTCCCCCTTTTTCTAAATGAGTGTAATCTAAAATATTATCCTCATGTGTGTGTGTATATATATATATAATATTTAGGTCACATAAATAATTATGAAAGTTTAATGATATTCATAAAATATTTAAAATATATGCACACAAATATGATGAAAAAATTCACCTTAATTATTTTGTCAATATGTCCTCTTACAAAACATCTTATACTTTAAGGGCATCTATCCCAACAAGTGGGCAACAATGATTGAGTTTTCTTAGATTTTGAAATCTATTTTTCTTTTTATTTACTTTTGCTATGAAAAGCATTTTAATAGAAATGGTAATTTTTAATGTGGTTAAACATTTTTAGGACTGTTGTCGCTTGAACTTATGTCATATTAGCAATCTGCAACCTAAATTTTTAATTTTCGTATGTTTTTTCTTGAATTTACAAATTTGTAACATATCATCCTATCATTAGCGATGTCTATTTTTCAACTAAATTGATATGTGATTTTCACATAGCTTGTTAATTAAGAGTATGAGAAGTCTTTTGTAGGAGTGCACGATGGACTGCTTAGGTGTTTATTGGACAGTTTAGGCGATTTTGTTTGATAGCGGTTGAAAAAAACCCAAACCATAACTACACAAAACATAAGCAGTTTGGGAGGATTTTTTGATGGGCGATTTGGGTGGCATATTTGGCGGTTTGGTATTTATACCTAATTTTATATAGACTTTTAAATGTCTCAACGTACTTGATGTAACTAATAAAAAAGTTAACATAATTATTGATAAATAAGTATTTACAAGTGCAATTTGAATTTTAAACTAAGTATGTAAATACAAAATTAGAAACCAAAATATATCATAATTGAAAAGTACAATCGCAGATATAATCTAACATCCAAATATAATAAGCTTAATAAATTAAAAAAAAAGCATCTATATTCTAAATTCCAATATCTAAACTCTAAAATTCAAAATGATCCTCTAAAAAAAGAATAATGAAATAAAAATGCTAAAAAAATAAAAATCCAAACTTCAACCTCATAACTCAAAAGTCAAACATAAACCTATCGTTTATTCTTTAAAATTTTAAAATTTATATTACATATATATAATATTTTGATGAGCGGGGTGGTTTGAAACTGCGATCTCAAACTCCAATCAACGACAGCCTGTCAATAATGACGGATTGAAACTGCCCTGCTTGCCAAAAGAGCAGCTTTGACATATAACCACCTAGTGCAAGGTGGTGCGGGGTGAGGTAGGCGGCTAGGTAGATTGCCAATATTTTTGTGTAGTCCTTGTCTTTTGTAATAAAATAATAGTACAAATTTATATTCAAAACAAAGTTAATTCAAAATTTTCTATTTTGATAAAAACTTAATTACAGATATAAATCACAATAAATTTACATTAAAATATATAAAATGACCATTCATGTCATTAATCAGGTGTTCGTGTGCAAGTTATATGTCAATGTTAGTTAAAAAAATATTGTTGTTAATGGAACTAATTTGCTACAAGTTTGTAAGTTCATAGTGAAACTCGCTAAAATTTAAAGTTTAGAGGCCAAATTATTTATATGCGACAAGTTCAAGGAAAACAGTGTAAAAAAACCCAAAGAGAAATAATCCCTACTTTAACAATGGGGCCCACTTTGATCCCCACTCTATTCACACATTTTACTTGTATTTCAATGGGACTCACTTTAAGTCTAACCACACATTGCCAATGGATCATAGTCTACTGGTGGTATAAAAAAGTGTTCCCCACAATAGACTTCTCCATGACTCAAACTTGCTAGCGAATGTTTGGCATGCCTCATTATATTATACAGTGTTGTCTTTATTTACATATTGTATTATATTATACAATGTTTGGTTTACTATCATTATACATTATCTTACCTATTTTGTTTGTACCACTTTTTTTTCTTGCTTTCTCTCTAAAATTTCTCATATAATAATCTCTCCTCTTTCATTCTCTACACTTTCTCTCTCATATTATCTCTCTATGCTAATGCAATAGAATTGGAAAAGAAATAATTTTGCCGGTCTAACATGGATGGAGAATTCTAAGTTCATCCAAAAATAATTCATAAAAAGAAAACCCTCAAATTAGAGAGAAATTTAACTCTATTATTATTTAATAGGGACATTCATCTTTCCAAATGTTATAATTTTTAAATTGTCCAATAATAATACTATTTTTGGAGTAAAAAAAAAAGTTACAAGTGTGTAAAAAACAATTAAATTTATTATTATTTTTTTGGGGTTAGATAACCGTCACCTTAAGAATCGTGTCTTCCGCATAATCAGTCCATCATATGCCCAATTCTTAAAGGTTTAGACCGACAGTCTCAGACTACTATTTGCTTAACATACATTCAACAAATATGAACATAAAGAGGACAACATTTGCTACATATAAATGAATAAATTCTTTATTGATAAAAATGTATCAAAAAATGTAGTACATTTTTACTCCTTAGGGCATACATATCTAATACTCTCCCACTTGCACTAAGTGAGTAAAGACAGCAAATCTTGCATCCCCATAGCTTCCACATGTTTCTCAAAGACTCTCCTTGTAAGTGTCTTCGTAAATGGATCAGCTAAATTGTCCTCTGACGCCATCTTGCACATTGTGACATACCCGCCCTCAACAAAGTCCTTTATCACATGATACTTCCGATCTATATGTTTACTCTTCTTGTGAAATCTTGGTTCCTTAGCATTAGCTACCACCGCACTGTTATCACAGTACAGTGATACCACCTTATCCATACTAGGAACAACCTCAATATCCCCAAAGAACTTGCGGAGCCACACTGCTTCTTTTGAAGCATCACTAGCTGCCACATATTCGACCTCCATCGTTGTATCCGAAGTGCAATCTTGCTTCGCACTTCTCCAACTGATGGCACCACTGCCCAGAGTAAACACAAACCCCAAAGTCGATTTCCTAGAATCCAGACAGGATTGAAAATCTGAATCAATATATTCTAGAGGAGTTAGCTCCTCACCCAAATATACAAGCATATACCCTCGAGTCCTTCGTAGGTACTTGAAAATATGCTTTACTGTAACCCAGTGGTTCGGTACTGGATCCGCCTAAAATCGACTTACAATCCCGACCGCATAGCTAATATCCGGTCATGTGCAAAGCATGGCATACATGAGACTGCCCACTGCTGAAGCATAAGGCACCTTCTTCATGTATTCTCTTTCTTCATAAGACTTTAGAGAGTCTTTCTTAGAAAGAGTAATTCTAGACCTAGATGGTTGCCCACCTTTCTTGGAATCCTGCATTGCAAACCTCCTGAGAATTTTATCTATGTAGCCAGCCTGTGACAAAGCTATCATTTTGTTCTTCCTATCCCAAAAGATCTAGATACCAAGAACAAAATTAGCCTCACCCAAGTCCTTCATGTCAAACTGCTTGGTCAACCATGTCAGATGACAATGCCCCAACATCATTGCTAATTAGCAGAATGTCATCAACATAGAGCAGTAGAGAAACCACCTTCTCATCCTTAATGTGTTTGTAACCACATGGTTCATCCACATTTTGTGAGAACCCTTAAGTCTTGATCACCTGATCAAATCTTATGTTCCAAGAATGAGAAGCCTGCTTAAGTCCATAAATTGACTTTAACAGCTTTCAAACCTTACCCTCTTGACCCGTGACCTTGATCCCGTCTGGCTGTTCCATATAAATGGACTCATCAAGATAGCCATTTAGAAAAGCCATCTTGACATCCATCTGCCAAATCTCATAGTCGAGAGCAGCAGCTATGGATAATAGAATCCGGATGGACTTAAGCATGGCTACAGGCGAAAAGGTTTCCTCATAATCGATTCCTTCCTTTTGCGTATAACCCTTAGCTACCAGTCTAGCCTTAAAAATTTTGACCTTTCCATCCACTTCTCTTTTCCTCTTGTAGATCCACTTACACCCTATGGGTTTTACCCCTTTGGGAAGATCCACAAGCTCCCAGACCTGATTAGTCTCCATAGACTTCATCTCTATGTTCATGGCCTCTGTCCAGAGTTTTGAATCAATATCCTCCATAGCTTCTGCGTAAGTATAAGGATCCCTGTCATGTTCATCCAGTTCAGCCAAGAAGACCTCCCCATTGAATATATACCTCTCAGGTTGACGCCCGATCCTCCCACTACGCCGAAGCCCCTGAGATTATTGTTCAAGTTTGTTTGGTTTTTCTACACTGATCGAAACGGTTTCATTTGGAACCTGCGGAGTGATTTGATCACTCCTTAACTCCTCAAGCACCACTTTGCTTTGAGGTTTAAAGTCGTCCATGTAACGCTCCTCAAGGAAAGTTGCATTAGCAGAAACCACGACTTTATTTTCCTTCGGGTTATAAAAATAACCCCCTTTAGTCCCTTTTGGATATCCTACAAACACGCAAACTTCCGAATGTGCTTCCAACTTATTCGGATCATTAAACAAGACATGAGCCAGACATCCCCATATGTGAATATGGTTTAAGGAGGTCTTCCTTCTTGTCCACAACTCGTGAGGAGTTTTAGGGATCGATTTTGAAGGCACATTGTTCAAAAGATAACATGCGGTTTGTAGTGCATAACCCCAAAAGGATAAAGGTAATAATGAATAATCCTCATGGACCTGACCATGTCCAACAAAGTTCTATTTCTTCTCTCTGCTATGCCATTCTGCTGCGGAGTGCCTGGCACAGTTAAATGGGATAAAATCCCATTCTCTAACAAGTGTCCCAAGAACTCATTAGAAAGGTATTCCCCACCTCGATCGGATTGAAGTGCCTTTATGGGTCTACCCAATTGTTTTTCCACTTCAGCTCGAAACTCCCTAAACTTGTCCAAAGTTTCACTTTTGTGGTGCATCAGGCACACAAACCCATATCTTGAGCAATCATCAATAAAAGTGACGAAGTACTCATACTCTCCTCGTGCCCGGATGTTCATCGGTCCGCAAACATCACTATGCACAAGTTCCAGAACCCCTTTGGCCCTATTGCCTTTAGACTCGTATGGTCTTTTGGTCATTTTACCCTCCAAACAAGATTCAGATTGAGGTATAGATTTCACCTTTAAGTGACTTAAAGGTCCATCCCTTACCAACCTTTGAATCCTATTCAGGTTAATGTGGCCAAGGCGCAAATGCCAAAGATAAGTCTTATTAGAGTGGGAAGTTTTAAGTCTTTCAGAGTTATTATCATTCATCTCAGCATTAAGCAATAAGTTCATCTTAGGTGTGATAAAATATAGATTATTTTGCATCCATCCAGAACAGATAAAAGATTTATTTTTACGAATCATCACTTTTTCATTAAAAGATACCACGTAGGAGTCTTTAAATAAACAAGATATAGAAATCAAATTCCTTTTAAATTTAGGAACATAAAAACAATCTTGCAAAAATAAATTCCTATCGTTATCAAAGTAGAGATGGACGTCTCCCACTGCTTTCGTTGAGACCAAGGATCCATCGGCCATCCGAAGCGTGAAGTCTTCATGCAGCAGACTTCTCGTTTCTTTGAACCCCTGCAGAGAAACACAAACATGATTAGTTGCACCTGAATCTATGACCCAAATGTCATTGGATTCCTCAACCAAACAAGTTTCTAAATACAGAAGATTACATATACCTCCTTTGGAAAGAAAGTCCTTGCAATGCTTCTTAATATGCCCGACTTTACCACAGAAGAAGCACTTAAGCTTCTTTGGGTTGTTGTTCTTCTTCTTCTTGCTCTTGGTATTAGTAGGAACAAAAGACTTATTGTTCTTGGCCCGTTGCTTCTTTCCATTCCCAGAGTTGGGGTTGGAACCAGAAGCAGCTACCATGTTGGCCTCACCACCCACAGGAGACTCCCTGATCAATAGTTCAAACTCCTACAACTATTTCATTAGTTCTATTAAGGTCATATCCCGTCTATTGCTTCAATTAAATGTAGCTCTAAATGGAATAAATTCCTTAGACAGAGTCTCAAAGACCATAGTCATCTGAGTTTCAGCATCGATGTCGGCTCCATTGGTTTGAGCCTCAGCGAGGTAACCCATGACCAACATCATATGCTCCTTTACAGATGTCCCCGGTCTCTGTCTATAGTTTAAGAGTTTCTGAAGCGCCCCTTGTCGTTTTGTTATGGCCTGGCCTCCAAACATGTCCTCAAGATTATCCAAGATCTGCTTCGCAGTCTCATAATCATGATGTTGAGCCTGCAACACATTATTCATGCTGGCCATAACATAGCAGCGGGCCTAATCATTAGCATCTTTCTAGCAGTCATACTTTTGGAATTGCTCATTAGATGAGTCTCCTGTAGGCTCGGGAGGACAAGGGGTTGTCAGAACATATTTCAGTTTCTCAAAGGACAGGACGATATCCAGGTTTCGTTTCTAATCATTGTAATTCTCACCGGTTAATTGGTTTTTGTCAAGTATCGATGATAAAGCATTTTTAGACATTTTTAATCTACAATAAAGAATTATATACCAAACATAAGCAAACCATAATAATTTAGTAAGATTACACAATCATGTAAAATCATACAAATGTGTTTATGTGTCAAAACCTTAAAAATATCACAACCTTACAACGATAATTCCCAACTCATAATTCAACAAGCTCCTAGGGGAGTCATGCCAAATTCAATCAGGAACACGGATCCCCTCTTGATTAATATATGCCATCCAGGACCCGTATGATCCAGCATATATTAATAATCATTTCTTTGGACATTAATTTTATTAACAAAGCTCCTAGGGGAGGTTAATAATAAAATTAACGTTAGTGTATAACCATCATTTTGATATTTTATCCATGATTTATAATCACCACCTAGGGGTGTGCAACCATAAATCATGCTAAAATACCTTATCCTCTCAAAGATTCAATCTGGTACAAGATAGAAATCCCTTCCTAGGGGTCGGGACCACCATGTTCTTCCTATGGACCAACGATGGAGGCCTTAGGTTCTCCCTTCGAAAACCTTCTCCCACTGAATCTTTTGAAATCAAGGTTTTATTTTAAAATTATGCCTGAACAATTATAATATGAGCGGCACTTTCTATTCTATATGACATGTTATCAATATACATGGCAAATCATATTATAATGCAGACAAGCAAAACAATCAAGAAAAGCTACAAGCAAAATAATAATAACCGTAATATTATAGCTCCTCCCTAGAGAATAGAAAACTAAGATTACAGCAGAATTATCGAGACATATATCAATTCTTCATCCTTGAATCCTCAAGTTGTATCCTTCTTCACATAATTCCCATCTTCAAGTCTTCAATCCCATATGAATCAAATACTTCATATTTTTGGTCATATCCAAATTTAATGTTTATCAGAATCATCTCAAAAATAAAATTAAAACTACACCGCAAAAATTGCATCTTTTCTGGAAATTCTTTAGCCCTCGGTCGGCAGGCTGATCTGGGTGATCGACCTACCGGTCATGCTTCATCGGCCTACCGATCGAAAAGATCGGCTTGCTGACACATGAAAGTTTGGCCTGTTGGTAGAGCCAGCCTATTTTTGCCCCACTGTCGGCCTGCCAAACCACACGTCCGGCCTGCCGATCTGTGACCATCGGCCTACCGAACTGAAGGTTCGGCATGCTGACCGAACAAAAAACTCCATTCTAGAAAATACGATTTTAATGCAATTCATCAATTTTATTTTTAACAATTCAAAAACATAAAATTAGAGACACAGGAAATACCTGGGTGCACCATCATCGATCTTCTAGATCTGACTTCTCGATCCGGCTTCTCCAAATAATTATTTAATTACAAAATTCTTATAAATTTAAAATTAAATAACAATTCCTTGACGGAGATGATAGTCTGCCATCTAATTACATGAAAAACTTAGATACACATTCTAACTTCTAAGGAACCATAACTGGCATAAATTAATTAATTAATAATTAATTAAATAACAATTTAATCAACCATAATTAATTAATGAACATTCACCACATAATCCATGACAACATATAATAATATATAAACTAAAAGTGCCAACTCTCTTTGTAAAATTAAATTCAAGCATAGGAGAGATTAAGGTCACAAAATTTATACATACAGTATGATCACAAACTTGTAAATTTATGTAAAAACCACGGTTCTGATACCAATTGTTGGAAAAAATAGGTGTGAGGTGCACAGTAGAAATTGTAAAAATTTTAACATCAGAGTATTTTTCCAAAACACAAGTTTGACATGCTATATGTATAAATTAAACAAATCTTACTAACCTTTGTGTGCCGAAGAACATCCGCAATCCGTGAAGAGAAGTAACGTTCTAGAAGAGCCTCAACCAACTGGTCTTCTTTGCTATTCTCTATCCACGATTGGAGTGAGTGTGGGCTCACACGTACAGCTCTTCCACCGGTGACTCTCCTTCCAACCAATCGACAGAACCCAAAGCTAGTGTTCGTGATTTGTGAACAAAAAATTTCAGGGAGTTTTCAGATGCTCACCAGAAGAGTATCACTCTTAATCTCTCAATTGATCTCTTAGTAATTCATGAGACTTACTCCCTTTATATAGCGATTGGTCTTGGGGTTAGTCCTTATTATATTAGGTCTCAAAAAGTCAAAACAGAATCAAGTTTGGATCAATATTTGATAAGATCCACGTGAAAACGCGTAATCTTATCTCTCGTTGATCGACAGGCCGAACAAGTAGATCGATAACCCAAACTGCCGCGTAAATATCTCTGCGAATCTTTTATTTTTCATCCGAGATTCTATAGGATAAAGTCTCATTTTTGATTCAAATAACCCAATAGGGAAGTTATCTGATCAAAAACAAACTTTATCAAGATAATCTCTAAGAAAATAAATCAATTCACAATAATTCTACAAGTTTATCTTGATTTAATTTATCCAATTAAATCAACCGATAAATAGACAAGAATTATCTGATCCCAATAATTCAACAAGTTTATCTTAAATTAATTTTATTATAAAATTAATTCAACCAATAAACCGACATGAATTATTTGATTCTTTCAAATTTTAAACCAATCCGATAAATCTGACATAAGTCACCAATTACTGAAAAAGCACGTTGTATCGTTACAGGATTTTGTGAGCTAGCAAAGGGGACCAAAATGGACCTATAAAGTTCAACCTCTCGATAATTATGAAACCCGATATCCCAGATATACATTTCACAATTATCAACTCCAACGCTACTCCACTAAAAGCTTGGAGCTGCACTCTCGAACTTTATAGAATTACGAAGCCCGTATAGCTAAGTCTCTATGACATATCAAAGTGTATCGTATCCCCATATGATAATCCATAATTAGCTTAAGGACAAGTTCTATCTTACCTTCCCGATTATTTTTATCTTGCGTTCCATTATCTCACCATTAGAAAACTTACCATCCAAGGATAGTATACCATTCGGTTACACCTATGTATCCGAATGGTTAAGCGCTCCAGTTTTCCAATTACAGGATAACGTATATAAAAGGATATCATTACTCCTAAAGAGGAGCTATGGATTCTATATCTATGAATAACAAGTCTATGCTATCAAGAGTCATGCCTCCAACGTACCAGCTTGCATACCACTATTGAGATGTGGGAGTCACCCTTAGGTACATCAAAAGACATAAGTCGAGACAACAGGCCCACTATCCATAACAGGATTAAGATACAATACAAATGATTGTCTAAAGTGAATCGATTTGCCAAGACAGAATTATAAATCCAAATTAATTCACTTTGTGTCCCGATCCAACACATCATCACCTATGACAACGTGCCAATGTTTCTATTCACGGAGTCCAACTCCGATGGTCAAGATAAACCATCTCCCAATAGGGATATAGACAACATAACAATCTTTGCATGAATAAAGTGCCCAACTTTATTCCCTCGATTGCGGATCATATGTTTTAGATCGTCACCTTAAGAATCATGTCTTCCGCATAATCAGTCCATCATATGCCCAATTCTTAAAGGTTTAGACTGACAGTCTCAGACTACTGTTTGCTTAACATACATTCAACAAATATGAATGTAAAGAGGACAAGATTTGGTACATATAAATGAATAAATTCTTTCTTGATAAAAATGTCTCCAAAAACGTATTACATTTTTACTCCTTAGGGCATACATGTCTAACAAAAAGTTGTTGCTGAGAAGCTATGAGGGACATAGTTATTCGTCCTGATTTGAGCGAACCACCAAGTACTTCTAGCGAGATCTTAGTAACCAATCTTGAGGCAAACAATTCTGAGGACACACAACTAAGGACCCATCGTTAAAAGCATCTTTGGAAGGTAGCGCAGGAACCAATTGAGCCTAAGAACGTCATGAGACAAATAGATGAATATTACCCTATAGATAGTAGCAGCTGTGAGAGCAAGGACTCCAACCTTCCTAAAGGTACCCTTTTAAAGAAAATCCTCTAAGTAACCTCAATGAAATGATGGTATCATAGGTAGAAGCCAAGAAGGGAGATTTTCACACACTTTCCTTGAGGAACAAGTATGTAGAAGACCTTACTACAGCTGGCTTCCGCTCCAAGGCATGCCACAGGGTGGTGAACAAGAAGTTCCAAGAACTATTCTCTTCCTCTAAGCTAAGCTATATTATGTCAAGCCCCTAGGATAGAGCATTGGATCCACCAGATAGGACAATTGCTGTCTATACCAATACGCTCTTTTATGGGGTGTTTCTCCCCTACCCCCTTTTTTTACAAATTTTTTAATGAATTCGGTATTGCTCTTCCTCAACTAAACCTGAATAGGGGGAGAATCTTGTTGGGGACTTGCATCCTTTGAAAAGTCCATCTGAAAACCAGGCTCATTGGATGTGAATTTTTGTACATGTATATGATCAAGTCGGTTACTAATTTGCCTGGCTTCTACTACTTCGAAACCTACCCTAAAATCAAAACACTAACCACCATGAAGTCGAGCTCCACCCATGGACGAAAAGAGTCATTCATATTCTTAAAGGGCTCATGTAACCGTCATTTTGCTAAGAAAGGGAACCCCATTCTAATTAGGAATCATTTTGCCTCGTGACATTAGATGACAAACATAGCCTTTCTTAACATATTTTGTGTCATATAGTAAATGCTAACCTTATATTTTACTTCTTATATAGATATCACTCCTCCTCGTTCGAGCTTGCATAAGGATGAATTGTCTCAGATAAAGTACGCTTTTAAACTGCTTGCACAGCTTCGATTGTACACATCCTTATCGAATAGTTATAACCTCCTTGTCTCTGGCTTATCAAACTTAGCTCTCCCTTTGACTATGATGGCCGAGGTGAAAGTTGGTGAGCAAGAGATTTCATCAAGGTCACCTCTAGTTGTTAACTGTAGCAATGAAGAATAAGAACATGAAGGTATTAGTACATTTCTTTTATTCTTTTTCGTAATAAATTTTTACAAGTGTAAGGAACTAACCTGGTTTTTGTCCGGAGTAAGGAGGTGAAGTGCTGCTTCTCATGGCACTGAGGAGAGCAAGAAGGGTCATCAAGATACTTTAGAGACTAGAAAATTCAAGTTGTTCCATGTAAGGATGACTCCTCTTCTTGGGGTGGTCGTATAGATACCCAACCTTCGACGTCTGTAGTTTCTTTTCCTTTAGCACAGACCTTACATACTAGGATATCTTCTAAGGGGAAGTATTCTCAAGCTGTTTCAACAGTCTTATCCAACAACCTTATAGCCACCATCTCCCAATACCCACCATGGATAAGCTCTGTCATGGAGACCATTCATGAGAATTACAATGAGAGGGATTGGGTTGACTTGTAAGGGAAGACGGACCTTGAGCAGCTTAAGTATCTGGTGGCATGCAACATGCAGTTAAATGTCCATCTTTTTGGTGTTCTTTTTAATTTTTCCTCATCTCAGGTATTAACACTTTGCATTTTCTTGCAGGCGCTTTTCTTATCTCTTTCAACCTATGACCTCCATGCCTCTACGGTTTTTAAGAAGGAGAAGGCTGATGGCAAAGTTCTTGATGTTCAAACTTAACTAGACATCATTAAAAAAAAGTTGGCAGACCACTTGAAGAAGAAGAAGGTGGTTATTGAGGAGCTGGTTACTGGTTCCAAGCTGCAGATCAAACAACTTGAGGAGATGTTGAAGAAGAAGGAGGTAAAGGTCCAAGAGGAGATGACCAAAGGACAAGCTAAAGCCGTTGAAGAATTCAAGTGTCGGTTGAGATGGCCCAATTCAAGGACTACTTTTTTGATGAGCGGTTTGAGTCCTTGATTGACACTATTAAGGAGAAATTCCCTATCGTCAACTTCAACTTTCTTACAGCTCCGATAGAAGGAACACCCAAGGAGGCGACCAAGACCACTACTCTTGCTTAGGAGGGAAGGTCGCCTATAGCTGCTCTTCATTTATTTATTATTATTTTTTTCTGTTTTGTAATGGAGAGCCTTGCTAATATCAACTCGGGTTATTCTAATGTAGTCATGGCATTCAAATCTTTTTTATTCCATCCTTTACCTTATTCAGGTAAGCAGCCATTTGTTCTTCCCTAGCCTCATAATCTCTATTAATTTGGTTTACCACAACCTCTAAGTCATTGTAAACAATGACTGCACTTACATCCATATGTTTGGCAACCCGTAACCCTGCAAGAATGGCTTTGTGCTTAGCTTCATTATTGGACACCTTGAATTTGAAACTGATGGCTAAGCTAGCCTTGTACTCCAATGGACTAACTAGTATGATTCCAACACCAGCTCCGTGTTCATTAGATGACTCATCCACATATAGTTTCCATTTTAGAGGTTCTAGCTCTGCTTGGCCATGCTATGAATTTTGCTAAAAAATTTGTCGATGCCTGTGCTTTAATTGCTTTTCTTGGCACATAATTAATATCAAACCGATTTAGCTCTACCGCCCATTTCAATAATTAACCTAATGTATCTAGCATTTGGAGTGCTTGCCCCAATGGGTAGTTGGTTGGGACTTCAATTGCATGTTCTTGGAAGTAATGGAGTAACTTCTTAAGTGTCATTATTAAAGCTAAGGTGAGTTTCTCCACATCAGTGTATCTTATCTCAGCATCTAATAGATGTTTACTCATGTAGTAAACTAGTAGCTGGATTCGGTTCTCTTTTCTGATGATGGCCGAGCTTACTACATGATATGAAACAGCCAGATACACAAAAAGTTTTTCTATAGGCAATGCCTTCGAAAGTATTGGTGCTTGCCCAAGATGATTCTTGAGTTGTTGAAATGCCTCTTTGTATTCCTAAGTCTACTCAAAAGGTTTTGCTCTTATTGAGTATATTGAAGAAAGGTATGCACTTATCTATCGCCTGAGACTAGATTTGTATCAATACCTCATTGATTCACCATGAAGCCAAGAAATTTTCCTAAAAGCTACCCCTAAAACACACTTCGAATGGTTCAACCTCATATTACACTTACGGAGTATTTCGAGCATTTCCTTGAGATTAGCCATGTGCATACAAGCTCTTTTACTCTTTGTGAGCATGTTATCAACATAAACTATCATGTTGTTACCGATCAGCTTCTGAAGCATCTTGTTCACTAATCTCTAATAGGTAGCTCCTTCATTCTTTTGACCAAAAACTGTGACTAGATAGTGATATAGTCCTTGATCGATGGAAAAGGCAGTGTGCTCCTCGTCAAGTCCATACATTAGGATCTGATTGTATTTAGAGTATGCGTAAATAAAGCTCATTAATTCATGCCCCGCCATTGCATTTACCGGTTGATCTATCCTGGGCAAAGGAAAGCTGTCCTTAGGGTAGGCCTTATTGAGGTTGGTGAAGTCCACACAAGTCTTCCTTTTGCCATTTGGTTTTCACTAGGACTAGATTTGCAATCCAAATTGGGTAATGGGCTTCACATATATGGCTTTATTCTTAATGAGCTTATCTAAATCTTTTCTTAAAGCTTGATATCCTTCCGTGTTTAAAGGCCTCCTCTTTTGTCACTTTCACGGGTAAACCCTATCAATATTTAGCTTGTGACACATGATTCAAGAGGAAATAATGACCATATCTTCATGTTTCCAAGCAATAACATCTAGATTTTTCTTTAGAAAGGCAATCATGTTGGTTTGTTCTTGCCACATGAGCTTGGAGCCTAGCTTTATTGTCTTGCTAGGGTCCAGGTCATCTACCATGGCCTCCTCCAGATCTTCCATTGATTTGGTTGTAGTGATCTCATCATGAAGTTATGGGTCTATATCCATGTCCTCCTTGGTGGGTGCTTGATCTACAACATCATTGAATGGCTTGGGAACTCGTAATCTCTAATAACATCTAAGTATGTAGTCCAACCATCATATTGATTTCCTCGCATCTCACCAACCTTGTTCTTAGTATGGAATTTTATCACTTATGATAGACAGACGTAATGGCTTTGAGTGCCTTGAGGGTTGGTCTCCCTATCACAACATTGTATTCAGCTCCTCGCTTAACAACAATAAAGTTTGACATTACTATCGCAGTGTTTGGTCAGGTGCTAACAGTCACCAGTATCTTTCCCTTTGTGCTTTGTATCTTTCTAGGTTCATGGATCTCTGACTTTGTGCTTTTAGTGGGTAACTTAGGTCGATGTTAAGCCTATGACAAGCAATTTTTGAATCAATGTAACGCTCCCTTGTGGATGTCATAGTGAACCTTTCTTGTTCCTTTAAATACATTAATTACCAAGAAGCAAATCAAACAAAAGAATAATACATAGACAAATATCCCACGAAAAACATCTATTTTAATAAATAATTTAATAGATAGTTTTAATTAGCACTGCTCACTACCTAGGCTTTGTTGATAGATTTTATAGTATTGATTATATGATTTATTTTAATTATCAAATGAAACTTTTTGGCTAAAGAAAAATCTAAGCATTATATATATGTGTTAACTTTATTCCTGTAAATTTTTATACTCTAATTGAATATGAATTGAAAGATATAGAGTTATAAATTCTTGATGGTTAGTCTGTTTTTATGATTGGTAGATTTACTTGAATATTTTGAAAATTTGGAAAAAGGCATTTTGGATTAATACTTTCAAAAGAAGAAATTTGAGTGATGTTTTTATATATTACCTATGCTATAGAATAAGTTTTAGACTTTATTCATGCTTATAAGTTGAGATTAATTTCTCTAAGTGAATAAAAGTCAAGTTTTCTATCTTTATGTTTCTTGACTCTAAGTGCATGTATGTAACTCAAAGATGCTTTGTTTCATTAAGAATGATGTATGTTGATGTAATATGGTATTGAATAATATTATGAGCATGAATATTAATTTCGTGTATTATATAAATGATTGACATGAACACTCCAAAAGGTGAGCACACCTAGAACCGCAGCGACGTCAACCGATTTAAGGCTTAGTAAGCAAGCAAGTAAAATAAGTACATTCTCACCTACACCATGATAAAAGTTTATGAAAAGTTTTGAGAATATATTTTACAATAATTTTTAAGTTTGTTTTTCCATATTATCTTCTCATAAAAACTCTTATTGCAATAAGAAGATTTAAAGGATGTTTTAATGACAAGATATGTTAAAGATATATCTATATATATGTATCACTTAATTAAGTGTTATACACCCTATGTTTGTGTTTATATTTGTCCCGCTAGGTGGACTATCCCGCAAGGTGGACTTGTATGTCAGGTTTGGGACTAGCTACCTCACTCCTCTCGTACATTATGTTTATGTTTATGGTATAATGATTAGACCCCTAAAGATAAAATAAATAATATTTTAATATGGAAGTTTAAATAAAAAGATATGTTCTATATAAACCTCTACCTCATGCACTATTATGATTATGACTATGATGTTATGCAATGATTTCTATAAAATGTTTTATGCTGTGAGATAGGAATGTGTACTTACTAAGCTTATGCTTATTGGGTTTACATCATGTTGCAGATAAGGATAAGATGCAGGTTAACTATGATGGAGGACAAAGACGGGCGTGTGTGCAAGAAGTGGTGGATTGGAAACAGGGTCATGTCATGAAAGAAATTTAAACTCAAACAAAATTTAATATATTATGTTTGCATTTTTATTTCTTTAAGACTCGGTTCTATTTGCGATATGTTCTTTTGAACCTATGTTTTATTGAATATAATTTGTATTTCAGATTTTTAGTTTTTTAGGTTGTTTATTAAAGATGATGTTATATAGTTCCTTTCTTCGTAATTAGTCTTAATTAGTTGTTTGATTAAAAGTCAAGAGTTCTTGCATCATATATGTGAGTTTGTAAATGTTAAATATTTGTTTTTTTAAACTAGGTTTTCTATAGGTGGTCGATTAGCCGAATACCTTAGGTGTTCCATCGTGATAACTGAGGAGGAAAAGTAAATCCTATAAGTGGTAACAAAGACTCCCTTACTGAGAGAGAGAAAGTGACTTTATAGCCCCTTATAACGCTCTGTGACTAGGGCACAGTGTGTCTCCCCTAGCTAAGATAGCAGTGAAGCAAGGAGTTTATCTAGCAAGATCAAGATAGGGCTTGAAATGCCGTTTTCTTGCCAGGCATTTTTTGAAAAATAGGTGTTACGAAGAGACTTGTTTGGGGGATGGATTGGTTGGATACTCGAGAACCATAATCTTTCCTAGGAATTGCTTCTATGATGATAGATAGGGACCAGGTTTGTTTGGCATCTATATCCCCTGCCCTCCAAACAGTATGGGAAACTTTTAACTCATACTGCTCACACTTGTAGATCTTCAATAGGTTGCTCTACTTTATAGACAAGGCTCATTCCGTACTTAACTGACGAGCTCAAAGTATCAAGCAGCGCAACCCGGTTCTACTTGACTAAGCGTTGTGCTCATCCAAGGAGTGAGTTTACTTTCCAAAACTCTATTTTTTTGATAACAAGGCCTAACCTGACATTCATTAGTTTTAAACGAAGAATGAAGAGTGCCCTGCCCAAGCAAGCACCTACTCCTATCAAAATGAAAAGCATGACGTTACTAAACAAGTGAGAAAATCCCTTTATGTTTTATTAGTAAAGACTAAACATCATTATTGAATAACAAAGTGCTAACGAGCAAGAAAATGAATGCGTGTTAGCACAACTCAGTCACTTGTAGCCCCCCATGGATACCCAAAAATGAAGAAGTCAGATTTAAGATCAAGACAAGTTTTGCTACTAACATAGACATCCTAGAAAAAAGAAAGAGAGTTGTGGTTCAAGGATGACTTGGTTAGGATTTGGCTTTCCCTTGGAGTACCTAAGGCACGTTATGAGTGTCAACTGGATGCTGCCACTGGACATAGCACAAATTAGCTAAAACCAGCAAAAAAGCTTTGCATCTATCTATTTGAGTTAGCGATAGGCCAGCAACCTTTGCCTCCTAAGATGGTTCTTGTGTGACTGGTCTCTGCACACCCATGTCCCAGAAGTGACCAAATACTTCATAGGCAACTTAGAATCATAGGCAACTTAGAATTCTATGATGTAACCCATAGGTTCACCTTCTGATTCATGGTTTATGCCATAGTGGTCATGAATATACACCAACGCTGCTTGCAAGAGTCATTGAAGATCCCAAAAGAGGTGAATTGCTAGAAAGTTTATCAAATCCATCCTTGCATCAACTGAACTCGACAGGTTAACTCTTAAATTTAGGTAGTGAGCATTGAATAAGCCAATTGACACTGTCATCCAAACATATTACAAATCATAACTTGAACTTTAAAAGATTATGCACTACACATGCAACCATACTTTAATTACAAATACATTACAAACCTTTACTTGATCCTTAAAATTTTATGCATAACAAATGCAAACAAAAAACATATTCAAAACATTTGAAATTCATTTTCTTCATGCCATAGGTAAAGTTTAAAATTTACCTGGATAATGCTCTAGTGTTCCCATTTCATTCCTTTTCCTTTTATTAGTAGGCTTTTGATCTTGTTCAATGGCACCCGACTATTGTTGGAAAAATAGTATGCAATAGAAATTAAAAAACTTTAATACTAGACTATTTTTCAAAACACAAGTTTGACATGCTATAAGCATAAATTAACTAGATCTTACTAACCTTGTTTGCTGAAGAACTCATGCAATTGATGAAGAGAAAGGCATTCTAGAAGAGCCTCAACCAACTAGTCTTCTTTATTATTCTCTATCCACGATTGGAGTGCGTGTGGGCTGCTAGACATGTATGCCCTAAGGAGTAAAAATTTAATAAGTTTTGGGAAACATTTTTATCAATAAAGAATTTATTCATTATTTATACACCAAATCTTGTCCTCTTTACGTTCATATTTTTTGAATGTATGTTAAGCAAACAATAGTCTGAGATTGTAGGTCTAAACCTTAAGATTTGGGCATATGATGAACAGATTATGCGGAAGATACGATTTCAAAGGCAATGGTCTAAAACATAAGATCTGCAATCAAGGGAATAAAGTTGGGCGCTTTATTCATGTAAAGATTGTTATGTTGTCTATATCCCAATTGGGAGATGGTTTGTCTTAGCCATCGGAGGTGGACTCCGTGAATAGAAACATTGGCATGTTGTCATAGGTGACGATGTGTTGGATAGGGACATAAAGTGAATTAATTTGGATTAATAATTCTGTCTTGGCAAATCGATTCACTTTAGACAATCATTTGTATTGTATCTTAATCCTAAGATGAAAGTGGGCCTGTTGTCTTGACTTGTGTCTTTTGATGTACCAAAGGGTGACACCCACATCTTAATAGTCGTATGCATGCTGGTACATTGGAGGTATGACACTTGATAGCATAGACTTATTATTCATAGATATGGAATCCATAGCTCCTCTTTAGGAGTAATGATATCTTCTTATATGCGTTATCCTGTAATTGGAAAACTGGAGCGCTCAACCATTTGGACACATAGGTGTAACCGAATGGTATACTGTCTTTGGATGGTAAGTTTTTTGATGGTGAGATAATGGAACGTAAGATAAAAATAATCGAGAAGGTAAGACAGAACTTGTTCTTAAGCCAATTATGGATAATCATATGGGGATACGATACACTATGATATGTCATGGAGACTTAGCTATACGGGCTTTGTAATTCTATGTAGTTCGAGAGTGCAGCTCCAAGCTTTTAGTGGAGTAGCATTGGAGTTGATAATTATGAAATGTATATCTGGGATATTGGGTTTCGTAATTATCGGGAGCTTGAACTATATAGGTACATTTGGTCCTTTTTGCTAGCTCACAACATCCTGTAACGATATGGCATGCTTTTCCAATAATTGGTGACTTATGTCAGATTTATCAGATTGATTAAAATTTGAAAGAATCAGATAATTCATGTCTTTTTATCTGTTGAATTAATTTTGTGATAAAATTGATTCAAGATAAACTTGTTGAATTATTGGGATCGGATAATTCTTGTCTGTTTATCGGTTGATTTAATCTTGGATAAATTAGATCAAGAAAAACTTGTAGAATTATTGGGAATTTATTTATTTTCTTAGAGATTATCTAGATAAAGTTGTTTTGATCAGATAACTTCTCTATTGGGTTGTTTGAATTAAAACTAACACTTTATCCTATAGAATCTTAGGTGAAAAAAAAAGATTCGTAGAGATATTTATTCGGCGGTTCGGCCTACCGATGGGCCTGTTCAGCCTGCCGATCATCCTGATTGGCCTGCCAATGAGCAAAGGATAAAATCATGTGTTTTTACGCAGATCTTATTAGATATTGATCTGAACTTGATTCTGTTTTGAGTTTTTGAGACCTAATCTGATAAGGTTTGACCCTAGACCCAACCTCTATAAATAGGGAGTAAGTCACATAAGTTATTTAGATCAATTGAGAGATTAAGAGTGATACTCTGCTGGTGAGAATCTAAAAACTCCCTGAGAGCTTTTGTTCACAAATCATAAACACTAGCTTTGGGTTCTCTCGAATTGGTTGGAAGGAGAGTCACCTAGAGGAAGAGCTGTACGTGTGAGCCCACACTCACTCCTGTCGTTGTAGAGAATAGTAAAGAAGACCAGTTGGTTGAGGCTCTTCTGGAATGTTACTCCTCTTCACGTTTTGCGAGGGTTCTTTAGCACACAAAGGTTAGTAAGATCTGGTTAATTTATGTACATAGCATGTCAAACTTGTGTTTTGAAAAATACTCTGATCTAAAATTTTTTAAAATTCCGCTGCGTACTATTTTTCTAACAAGCACGTCATACAGCTCTTCCTCGGTGACTCTCCTTTCAATCAATTGAGAAATACCAAACACTACCATTCGTGATTTGTGAACAATAGCTCTTCCGGAGAGTTTCAGAGACTCACAGTATAAAGTGCTCACTTTTGATCTCTCAACTGATCTAAATAACTTATGAGTCTCACTTCCTATTTATACAGGTTGGACCTAGGTGTTAGTCCTTATCAGATAAGGACTCAAAAATTCAAATCTAGATCAATATATGATAAAATCGTGTAAAAATGTATGATTAGATTATCATATGGTCAGCAGGTCCAATTAGCAAATTAGCCTGCTAAACTTGCCCCATTGGTAGGCCGAACCTACAATAAATGATTCCTACGAATCTCTTACTTCCCACTCAAGATTCTTTGGATAAAGTCTCAGTTTTAATTCAAATAACCAAATAGAGAAGTTGCCTAATTAAAACAGCCATATCTAGATAATCTTTAGGAAATAAAAATTCTAGATAATTCAACAAGTTCATCTTGAATTAAATTTCACAAAAATTAATTCAACAGATAAACAAACAAGAATTATCTGATCCTATCGAATTTCAGCCAATTGAATAATTTGACATAAGTCACCAATTTATTTGAAAAGCACACTGTACCGTTATAGGATTTATTATGAGCTACCAAAGGGGACCTGATGGACCTATATAGTTTAAGCTCCCAATAATTATAAAACCCAATATCCCAGATATACATTTCATAATTATCAACTTTAATGCTAATCCACTAAAAGTTTAGAGCTGTGCTCTCTAACTATATAGAATTACGAAGCCCGAATAGCAAAATCTCCATGACAATATCATAATATATCGTATCCCTCTAGGAAATCCATAATTATCTTAAGGATAAATTCTATCTTACCTTCTCGATTATTTTTCTCTTACATTCCATTATCTCACCATCCAAAGACAATATACAATTCGGTTACACCTACGTATCCAAATAGTTCAGCACTCCTGTTTTCCAATTATAGGATAGCACATGTAAAAGGATATCATACTCCAAAAAAGGAGCAATGTATTCCATATCTATGAATAATAATCTATGCTATCAACAGTCATGTCTCCAACGTACTAGTATGCATACCATCATACATAGTGGATGTTACCCTTTGGTGCATCAAATGACATATGATTAAGACAACAAGCCCACTATTCATATTAGGATTAAGATACAACAAATATGATTGTCTAAAGTGAATTGATTTACTGAGACAAAAGTATTAATCCAAATCAATTACACTTTATGTCTTGATCCAATGCATCATTACCTCTGACAATGCACCAATGTTTCTATTTATGGATTCCACCTTCGATGTCTAAGACAAGCCATCTCCCATTAGGGATATAGATAACATAACAATCTTTACATGAATAAAGCACCCAAATTTATTCCCTCGATTGCAGATCTTATGATTTTGACCGTCACCTTTAGAATCATGTCTTTCACATCATTTGTCCATCATATGGCTGATTCTAAGGTCTTAGATTGACAGTCTTATACTTTTGTTTGCTTATCATACATTTAACAAATATGAATGTAATGAGGACAACAATTTGGTATATGAATAATAAATAAACTCTTTAGTGATAAAAATGACTCCAAAAACATATTACATTTTTAGTCCTTAGGCCATACATGTCTAACTATCTTCCACTTGCACTAAGTGAGTGAATATGACAAATCCCACAACCCCATAGCTTCCACATGTCTCTTGAAAACTCTCGCAGTTTGTGTCTTCGTGAATGGATTAACTAAATTGTCCTCATATGTGATTTTGCATGCACCAACAAGCTCGCTCTATGAAGTCCTTTATCACATGATACTTACAATCAATATGCTTACTCTTCTTGTGAAATCTTGGATCCTTAAATTAACTATTGCTGCACTATTGTCACAATACAATGATACTGCCTTATTCATACTAGGAACTACCTCGAGATCCCCAAGGAACTTATAGAGCCACACTGCTTCTTTCGAAGTATCACTAGCTGCCACATACTCGGCCTGCATCATTGAATTTGAAGTGCAATCTTGCTTGACACTTCTATAAACAATGGCACCGCTGCCTAGAGTAAACACAAAACCTAAAGTTGATCTTCTCAAATCTAGAGAGGATTGGAAATCCAAGTCAGTGTATGCTAGAAGTGTGAAATCCTCACCCAAATACACAAGCATACACTCTCAAGTCATTCTCAGGTACTTGAAAATATGCTTGACCGCAACCCAATGGTTCAGTCCTAGATCCAACTGAAATCAACTTACAATCAAGACCCCATAACTAATATCAGTTGTATGCAAAGCATAGTATACATGTGATTACCCACTGTCAAAGCATAAGGCAACTTCTTCATGAATTCTCTTTCTTCAACATACTTTGGCGAGTTCTTCTTAGAAAGAGCCAGACCTAGAAGGTTGCCCACCTTTCTTGGAATCTTGCATTGCATACCTTTTGAGAATTTATCTATGTAGCTCGCTTAGGACAAAGCATCATCTGTTTTTCCTATCCCAAAAGATCTGGATCCCGAGAACAAAATTAGCATCACCTAAGTCTTTCATGTCAATCTGCTTGGTCAACCATAATTTGACCAATGACAACACCCCAATGTCGTTGCTAATTAGTAGTATGTCATCTACATAGAGCAGTAGAAAAACCACCTTCTCATCCTTAATGTATTTGTAAACACATGGTTCGTCCACATTTTGTATGAACCCATAAGTCCTGATCAGTTGATCAAATCTTATGTTCCAAGGACGAGAAGCCTGCTTAAGTCCATAAATTGACTTTGGTAGCTTACAAACTCTACCCTCCTAACCATTGGCCTTGAACCCGTCTAGCTATTCTATATAGATGGACTCATCAAGATAGCCACTTAGAAAAGTTGTCTTGACATCTATATGTCAAATCTCATAGTCGAGAGCGGCAGCTATGGACAAGAGAATACGGATGGACTTAAGCATGGCTACAGGCAAAAAGGTTTCCTCGTAATTGATTCCTTCCTTTTATGTGTATCCCTTAGCTACAAGTCTAGCCTTATACGTTTTGAATTTTAAATCCACTCCTTTCTTTCTCTTATAGATCCACTTACACCCTATGGGTTTAACCCTTCGGGAAGATCTATAAGTTCCTAGACTCGATTAGTCTCCATAGACTTCACCTCTATGTTCATGGCCTCTATCTAGAGTTTTGAATAAACATCCTCCACAGGCTTTTCGTAAGTGTAAGGATCCCTGTCATGTTCGTTCGGTTTAGCTAAGAAGGCCTCACCATTGAACATATACCTCTTGGGTTGATTCCTAATCCTCCCACTATGCCGAAGTCCCTTAGGTTGTTGTGTAGGTTTGGTTGGTTTTTCTACACTAATTGGAATAATTTCATTTGAAGCCATCAGAGTGACCGAATCACTCGCCATTTCTTCGAGCACCACTTTGCTTCGAGGCTTAAAGTCGTGCATGTAACTTTCCTTAAGGAAGGTTGCATTAGTTGAAACCACGACTTTATTTTCCTTTGGGTTATAGAATAACCCCCTTTAGTCCTTTTCGGATATCCTACAAACACATAAACTTTCGAATGTGCTTTCAACTTTTTTGCTTCCTTAAACAGGACATGAGCCAGACATCCCCATATGCGAATATGGTTTAAGGATGTCTTTTTCCCTGTCCATAACTCATTAGGAGGTTTAGGAGCCAATTTTGAAGGCACATTAGTTCAAAACATAACATGCAGTTTGTAATGCATATCCCCAAAAAGATAAAGGCAATGATGAATAACTCATTATAGACCTAATCATGTCCCACAAAGTCATATTCCTTCTCTTAGCTACATCATTCTACTACGCAGTGCCCGGTGCAGTTAAATGGGATAAAATCCCATACTCTATTAAGTGTCCCAAGAACTCATTACAAAGGTATTCACCACATCGATCAGATTAGAGTGCTTTTATGGGTCCAACCAATTGCTTTTCCACTTCAGCCCTAAACTCCCAGAACTTGTCATAAGTTTCGCTTTTGTGATGCATTAGGTACACATACCTATATCTTGAGAAATCATCAATAAAAGTGACGAAATACTCATACCCTTCTCATGTTTGAATGTTCATAGGTTTGCAAATATTACTATGTATAAGTTCTAGAACTACTCGGCCCTGTTGCCCTTAGACCCAAATGGTCTTTAGGTCATTTTACCCTCCAAACAAGATTCACATTATGTTATAGATTCTACCTTTAAGTGACTTAAAGGTACATCCCTTACTAACCTTTGAATCCTATTCAAGTTAATATGACCTAGTCGTAAATGCCAAAGATAAGTCTTATTAGAGTGAGAAGTTTTAAGTCTTTTAAAGTTCTTATCATTAACCTCAGTGTTCAGTAGTAAATACATCTTAGGTTTCATAAAATATAGATTATTTTCATCCATCCATTACAAATAAAAGATTTGTTTTCATGAATCACTACTTTATTGTTAAAGGAAAATACAAAAGAAATTAAATTCCTTTTAAGTTTAGAAACATAAAAACATTCATGCAAAAATAAACTCCTAAAATTATAAAAGTAAAGATGGACGTCTCCCACTGCTTTAGCCAATACTAAGGATCCATCACCCATCCGAAGCGTGAAGTCTTCATGTTGCAAACTTCTCATTTCTTTAAACCACTACAGAGAAACACAAACATCATTAATTGCTCCAGAATCTATGACCTAAAGGGGCGTTTGATATGCGGTAATCTTAAGGTGGGAATAGGAATCTTACAGATTTCTATGATTGGTATACAGTAATCTGAGTTTTGGATTCCTAGGAAACTCATTCCCGTGGGATTCAGATTACCTCATTTTGGGATAATCTGAATTCCACCCAACAAGGTGACATTCATATTCCTAGGAATCTCAAAATTATAAAAATCTCACTTTTTTTTTCTATGATGATGATGATAATTATATTATTATTAAATAATAATGTAATAATAATAATAATAATATTATTATTATTATAAATTAATATTTATGTACAATATAAATATAAAAATTATATCAATATAAAATAATAATTTGATAATAATGATAATAATAACATTAACAATAATAATAAAAATATATAATATATTACATATACAATATCTAAATATAATATATATTATTAATTAATATTAGACTATAAGATATATTAATACTATAATAATAAAATAAAATAATTTCGTACGATTATTAAAAATTAATATTAATATATGATATAGATATAAATATTATATCAATATAAAATTATAATTTAATAATAAGAATAATAATAACATTATTAATAAAAACATAATAATATAACATCAATATGAATAGTATAATATTAATATTCATAGTAATATCAATATAAAATTATATAAATACCATTATAATAATTATAAATATAAAATATAACTAAATATGTTTAATATTTTTATAGCAATATTTTTATGTAATGTTAATATTAATATAAAGACTAATATATTATTAAGAATTATATTTTTATTATTATTTATATTCATATCAATATATTATATATTATATACAACATTTTAATATTAATGTATTGTTAAATAATAATTCTATGATTATTATAAATTAATATTTTTATATAATATAAAGAAAGTATTATATTAATATAAAATAATAATTATTTAATAATAATGATAATAATAACATTAATATTCATAGTAATATTAATGTTAAATAGTATTTTATTATTTATGTTTATATTATTACTATTTAATATTAGTACTAATATATTATATTGATACATTTAATGTTAATACTATAAATTATTTGTCAATTATACAAGATTCTTATATACAACCAAACACGGTAATGTATTATTCCTAGAAATCTAATAGAAGATTCCTATATGCAACCAAACGTGATAATCTTAGTTCTTGGGAATCATATTCCCTACAATCATTTTCCTAGGAATTCCCTACAATCATTTTCCTAGGAATATGATTCTTGCTTATTATTGCATACCAAACGCCCCCTAAGTGTCACTAGATTCCTCAACCAAACAAGTTTCAACAACTAAAAGATCACACCTACCTCCTCGGGAAAGGAAGTTCTTGCAATTCTTTTTTATATGCCCGACTTTCTCACAGAAAAAACACTTGAGCTTCTTTGGGTTCTTCTTTTTCTTTTTTCTTGTTCTTGGCATTTACAAGAATAGAAGACTTCCTATTCTTAGCCAGTTGCTTCTTTCCATTCCTAGGATTGGGATTAGAACCAGAGGCAGTTGCTAAGTTAGCCTCACCACCAACAAGAGTTTCCCTAATCAGATTTTCAAACTCCTGTCACTACTTCATTAACTCAACAAAGGTCATATCCCTTCTATTGCTTAAATTAAATGCAGCTCTAAAAGGGATAAACTCCTTAGACAAAGTCTTAAAGACCATAGTCATCTGAGTTTTGGCATCAATGTTAACTCCATTAGTTTGAGCATCAACGAGGTAACCCATGACTAACATCATATACTCCTTTACAGATGACCCCTGGTCTTTGTTTACAATTTAGAAGTTTCCGAACAGCCTCTTGCTATTTTGTTAGGGCCTAGCCTCCAAACATGTCTTCAAGATTATCCAAGATCTACTTCGCAGTCTCATAATCTTCATATTGAGCCTACAACACATTATTAATGCTGGCCATAACATAAAAGTGGGCCTAATCATTAGCATCTTTTCAGCGATCATATGCTTAGATTCACTCATTAGTGGAATCTCACGTATGCTCAGGAGGACACAGAGTTGTCAGTACAAATTTTAGTGTCTCAAAGGACAGGACGATATCCAAATTAAAAATTCTCATCAGTTAATTGGTTTTTGCTAAGTATCAAAGATAAAGCATTTTTAGACATTTTTAATCTACAATAATGAATCATATACTAAACATAAGCAAATATACCATAATAATTTAGTAAAATATCACAATCATATAAAACATGTAATGTGTTTATGTGTCAATATCTTAAAAATATCACTACCTTACAATGATAATTCCTAGCTTAGAATTCAACAACCCACCTAGGGGAGACTTGCCAAATTCAATTAGGAACATGGATTCCCTTCTGATTAATATATGCCATCCAGGTTCCGTATGATCCAGCATATATTAATAATCATTTTTTTGGCCCTTAATTTCATTAACAAAGCTCCTAAGGGAGGTTAATAATAAAATTACAATGAGTGTATAGCCATTATTTTAATATTTTATCCATATTTATAATCACCACCTAGGGGTGTGCAATGATAAATCATGCTAAAATACCTTATCATCTCGGAGATCCAACCCGGTATATGATGAAGTCCCTTCCTAGAGGTTGGAGCCACCATGTGTTATCTATGGACCAACGATAAAGGCTGTAGGTCCTCTCTTTGAAAACCTTCTCCCTTTTGAAATCAAGGTTTTATTTTAAGAACATGCATGAACAATTTTTAATGAGTAGCACTCCCTATTCTATAGGACATGTTATCAACATATATGGCAAATCATATTATAATACAGACAAGCAAAGCAATCATGCAAAGCTACAAGCAAAATAATAATAAATAACCGTAATATTATGGACCCACTCTAGAGAAAAGAAATCAAAGATTACAGGAGATAAATGAAAACACATTATCGATTCTTCATCCTTGAATCTTCAAATTGTATCCTTCTTCATATATTATCCATCTCCAAGTCTTTAATCCCGCATAGATCGAATACTCCTTATTTTCGGTCATATCCAAATTTAATGTTCCTCAGAATTGTCCCCAAAATAAAATCAAAACTACAGCGAAAAAAGGCATGTTTTTCTAAAATTCATAGCTCTCTACCTACATGTCGATATGTGTAATCGGCCTACCAGTCATGATAGATCGGCCTGCAGAACTTGAAAGTTTGACAAGCCACCAGAGCTGCTAGAATTCTACCCCACAGATGGCTTTACTTCCCTATAGGTTTGACCTGCAGGTTTGTGACCATTGGCCTGCTGAACTTGAGGGTTTAGCTAGTCGAGCGAGCAAAAATCACATTTTCCAAAAAATAAACTTTTTATGTAGTTTTTCAATTTTATTTTCAACAATTCAAAAATATAAAATTAGAGACTCAGGAAATACCTATGGAATGCTATCATCCATCTTCTAGTTTTCTCTTCTAGATCCGTCTCCTCTGAATGATTATTTAATTATAAAATTCTTACAAGTTTGAAATTAAATAATAATTCCAAAACGGTCATGATAGGACGCCATTTAATTATATGAAAAACCTAGACACACATTCTAACCTCTAAGGAACCATAACCGACATAAATTAATTAATTAATAAATAATTAAAAAATAATTTAATCAACCGTAATTAATTAACAAACATTCACAATATAATTCCATGACAACATAAATATATAGGAACCCTAGAGTGCCAACTCTCTAAAAAATTAAATTCAAATATAGGAGAGATCAAGATCATATAATTTATACATATAACATGATCGCAAACTTGTAAATTTATGTAAAAACCATAGCACTCTGTTACCAATTGTTGAAAAAATAGTATGTAGTGGATGTTAAAAAATTTTAATACCAGAGAATTTCTCAAAACATAAGTTTGACATGCTATAAGCATAAGTTAACTAGATCTTACTAACCTTGTCTGCAGAAGAACTCCTACAATCGATGAAGAGAAAGGCGTTCCAGAAGAGCCTCAACCAACTAGTCTTCTTTGCTATTCCCTATCCACGATTGGAGTGTGTGTGGGTGCATGTTGTATAGCTCTTTCCTGGTGACTCTCCTTCCAACCAATTTAGAAAGACCTAGAACAACCGCTCGTGATTTGTGAAAACTGGTTATTTAGGGGAGTTTTAGAGACACATAGTATAGAGTGCTCACTCTTGATCTTTCAACTGATCTAAATAACTTATGATTCTCACTCCCTATTTATAGAGGTTAGACCCAGGGGTTAGTCCTTAATAGATAGGGCCTAAAAAATTCGAATATGGATTAATACCTAATAAAATCATTTAAAAACTGCATGATCAGATTATCATTCGGTCGGTAGGCCAAAATAGCAGATCGACCTACCGAACTTACTTTATGGGCAGCCTAAACTTAAAGATCGGCCTACTGACCTTATGATAAATGATCCCTATAAAATCTTTTATTTCCTACCCGAGATTCTTTAGATAAAGCATCAGTTTTAATTCAAATAACCAAATAGAGAACTTATTTGATTAAAATATCCATATTTGGATAATCTCTAGGAAAATAAATATTCTAGATAATTCAACAAGTTTGTCTTGAATTAATTTTCACAAAAATTAATTCAACTAATAAACAGACATGAATTATCTGATCCTATTGAATTTCAGCCAATTTGATAATTTAACATAAGTCATCAATTTGTTGGAAAAGCATACTGTATCGTTATAGGATTTATTATTAGCTAGCAAATGAGACCTAATAGGCCTATATATTTCAAGCTCCTAACAATTATGAAACCCAATATCCCAGATACACATTTCATAATTATCAACTCTAATGCTACTCCACTGAAAGCTTAGAGTTGCACTCTCGAACTATATAAAATTACGAAGCACGAATAGCTAAGTCTCTAGGACATATCATAATGTATCGTATCCCTATAGGATATCCATAATCAACTTAAGGACAAATTCTATCTTACCTTTCCGATTATTTTTCTCATACATTCCATTATCTCACTATCGAAAAACTTACCATCTAAAGATAGTATTCCATTTGGTTTCACTTATGTTTCCAAATGGTTGAGAGCTCCAGTTTTTCAATTACAAGATAACGCATATAAGAGGATATCATCAACTCCTAAAGAGAAGATATAGATTCTATATCTTTGAATAATAAGCCTACTCTATCAAGAGTCATGTTTCCAATGTACCGGTATGTGTACCATCATAAAACTCTGGATGTCACCCTTTGGTATATCAAAAGACATAAGTCAACACATATGATTGTTTAAAGTGAATTGATTTGCCGAGATAGAATTATTAATCCAAATCTATTACACTTTATGTCCTAGTCCAATGCATCATCACTTATGACAATGCACCAATGTTTCTATTTGCGGAGTCTGCCTCTGATGGCCAAAAAAATCATCTCTTCTTAGGGATGTAGACAACATAATAATCTTTACATGAATAAAGTGCCCAACTTTATTCTCTTGATTGCAGATCTTATGATTTAGACAGTCACCAGAATCATGTCTTCTACATAATCTGTCTATCATAGCCTGATTCTAAAGGCTTAGATCGACAGTCTCAGACTTTTGTTTGTTTATCATACACTCAACAAATATGAACGTAAAGAGGACAACAATTTGGTATATGAATAATAAATAAGCACTTTATTGATAAAAGTGTCTTCAAAAACATATTTTATTTTTACTCCTTAGAGCATACATGTCTAATAACTATTAGTTAACTTTCTTATTACCAACCTACTTAATCGATAATATGACTTAAACATTTCCATTCATTCCTTATATTTAACTTTGTATCCTATCGGTTTACCTTTCCTTTAGTTAACTTGAATGTCCCCTAGTTAAATTTCTTGTCTCTTGCAATGGTTTTGTTACTTTACATGTTACTGAACATTTTCCGTCTAAAGGCGTTCGATAATTTGGAGAGCTTGGGTCCATTTTAGTAGCTTTCTTTAAAATTGATGATTTTACCCCTATGGGTTTTTTCATAACCTCATATCTTTACTAAACTACTCATTTTTACTTACCATCCTATTACTTGCGTGTTATAAAAAAATTGCTGCTAAGGGACGTTTTCCTAAATCGGGTATTTTTGAGACCCGTTTTGGCCTTTTTACAAAAAATGATCATTTTGCACTTAACGGGTCTTAGAAAACTTTTGGAACCCATTTTAAGACAAACTTAGCTTTCTTTGCTTCTCCAAACATTAGTTTGCTTTTCACAAAAATCCTTTCTATCAAAACTTGATGATTTCAATTGGTAATATGAAAATCTTTGCGATTACACCCTTAACATTCCTCTCTATTCTTTCCTTAGTAAAAACCTTAAATCCTTGCAAACTTAACATCTGTAGTTACTCATTGGCCATAGCACTGTAGAAAGCCAACCTTTCTTAGTGAAAATTCCCTTTCATATGGTTTTACAAGTTTAGCCCGAAGCACAAAGTCTGACATTTTTACTACCGGGACTAAAGACGACTGCTTTATATGAAAACGTTTAGTTTTTCTCAAGGATTAAAACTTACAAAGGCTCCTTGGTCCAATTCAAAACATTACATTACATTTTCCTTTTTTTAAAATTTTGTGCTTAAAATATCACAAAATTCATAACTTGACATAAGTATAGAATTTTCACAAAATATTCACGATTCTTAACCATTTTGATGAGATCTACAACTTTTGTGTTTTAACTTTTCCAAAACCATTCATCTTAGTGTCATTCTTGAAAAGGTAGAGCTGAAATCAATGTTTCGGCTTATTTTGATTGGAATTCGAGGGGAACTTCTTCACGAAAGTTATCTAGCTTAATGTTTCTAATAAATAATGTATTGAACCCATAAATTAGTTCGGCCTTTAAAGGCCTCAAACATAAAATTCTTTAAAAACTTAAACACACTTTTTGCACCTTAACTTATCTTAGCTTGATTTCTTGAGGTTTAATCTCATTTAAACCTTTTCAAACTTTTAATCAAGCACTTAACATATAAAATAATCATGCCATATAGCTTTCTTTTCATACTATGCTTAAAATCATTTCATCAAGCATTAGTTTACTTAAACTTAGTGTTTATAACAAAGTTGTCACACTTTGTCTTTCTAACCTTAGACTATAACTTTTCATCTTTTTATCATCATCATCATCATCCACATAACCATAACATATAATCATGCCATATAGTCTTTTTTACATTCCATAATCCATTCTTTTCAAAAATTACATATTAAACATTTAATACGCATAAACTTAATCAAGGTTAAGGTTCTAGAATTTACTCAAGCTTTTCTAAGCTTTTTGATTTTCCTCTTTAATGCTTAAAACCTTGTTAATCCTCCTTGACAATAACATCGTAGTACACATCAAAACTTCAAGGAAAAACACTTAAAACAAAAGAAGAAAGCTTGGATTTTTACCTTAAAAATTGCTTTTCCTTGATTGACAATATTTGAACTTGTCCTTAAAGTAGACTTACATTGTTTTCTTAAAAAATATTTAAGGCAAAAGGAAGGACCCTTGTTGGATTTTCATGGAGGAGGAAATGGGTTCTTTGTGCTTTTCATGGAGCAAAAGTAGTGGAGACAAAAGAAATATCTTTCAATTTTTCCTTGATTGACAATCACATTAAGTCTCACTTTTTTACCAAAATGGCAATTAAATTGAATTTTAAAACATATCCATAACCAGTTTCTCATGTGGAAGATGTGGAAAAATTTCCACCTTAGGGGTGTCACCAAGTAGGCCCCACACCATCTTTTTAACAATCCAAATTTACACTGATAATATTTTTTTATACTGCCGGTACACTTTTTCTATATTATTATAAAGTTACACAGTATTCTTTGCTCATCCTATATTCTCCATACAGTATAGTTCCTATACTGTTTAAGTTTAAACAATCAAATTCTTACATTGTATTACTTTTGTTGTATAATTTCCATATCACATCATTTTATTACTGTAATTCCTTACACTGCAATACTTTTACAGTATATTAGTGTAATTTCTTACACTACATTACTTTTTCATATAATCCTTATATTGTATAATTTTTCATATTTATATAAAGTATTTTCCTTAAACTGTATTTTTGTCTTAACATTTGTTACAATACATTTTGCAACAATTAAGCCTTCCAGCTTATTTTCATATTCCTCCTTTCTTGTTCAAGACTATGGTATAATTTTTAACATTAAAAATCTCATTTTCACTTTTATGGAATTTATCATAAAAATCAAATTAAAACGATAATTTTTGTTACACGTTGCTTATCATGATCCTTTAATTATTGCATTTATAATGCACTAGAAATGCTTTATGTCACATCTGTTGTCTTGAGTTTTGACTCCATGAGCTTAAAAAGTAACTAAAGTTCTTATGGATATAATACTCGTTATAGTTGTCAAATTGGAACGAGTTCAAAAGGATAAAACCAAAATGTTTTCTTTGATATATTTGTATATCCTTGACAACTCTATAAAAATGAGTTATACTTGTATATCCTTTAACTCCATAAAAATAGAGTTATTTATGTCCTTAAATGTACATATTTTGCTTTATTCTTAAGATTTTTATTTAATTTTGTTTATTTATATATATATTTTACATTTTATTTCATTTTTGTTCATTTGTTTTGATTTGATTTAGTTTTTTTTGAATAATAATATTATTATTATTACAACAACAACTACTACTACTCCTCCTCCTCCTCCTCCTCCTTCGCCTCCTCCTCCTCCATTTATTCTATTTTATCTCAATTTTGTATATTAAATTATATGGCATGGGCTAAAATTGAATTTTGGAGTTGAAATGGAGTCAAAAAGGCCAAAGAATTCGAATTTTGAATCAGCCAATAGTGACGCCTACTCACGTGGAAAGGAGAAGAAGAGCACTCCCCATGCTAACTATTAGATCAGCCTCTTGCCAACCCAAATGGGCTCACCCCCAACAAGGACACGTGGAGCATCAAGAGGAACAAGCGAGATCCAGTGAGCACTAGCAGATTCCTAACGAACCATCAAATTAAAACCTTACTTTAATTAGTAATTATTGAGTTTAGTAGCAAGTAAGGGACATTCCCGTAGAGAATTGATCTTAACTAATTAATTATTTATTCTCTTAATTGGAGTTTTGTTTTGATTCACTAAATTACTTAAAATTAAATAAAACAATTAAATTAAACAAATAAACAAAAACAAGCTAAAATTCTAGAGTTTTTAACAATGATAGTAAAACTGGTTAAAGGATCAATCTCTACCTTTAGACAATGAAATTATAATGAATGCATAACATTATCTCCAATTTCCTATAGAAACCAATAATTGTAGATAACAACAAGATATACTATCCCAACCTTTCCTTAATGTGTTGACTTATGAAGAAAAGTGCTCTATTAAACCCCTTCCTATAAAAGAACCTAGAACAAGCCTTCTAATTTTAATCTAATAGAAGCATTAAGCTAAGAAAGATACAAGTTGATTAAGGCAATAATCACACAATTTTGGATTATTTAACCTACTTTATATTCCACTTACAACTATATGAAAGCTTGACCACAATCAATAATCACAATATCTATCAATAAACAAAAATTCAAGACAATAGCGTATCAAGATTCCTAATCTAGCGAAAGATAATTCTCTTGCATAAATGGTTGTACACCCAATTAAAATAAGAAAATAATCTTAAGCAATTAAATTGGAAGAACATAAACGATTTCTATTGAGAAATTGGAAAATAATTTAAAAACATTCAATTATAATTCTATGTCTAGGGCTTTGGCATCACCCTTAACCAAAATAAAATTAAACTAACATAATTATGAAATTAAACAATGAAAAATAAATTAACATCATTTAATAATTCAAAAGAAAGAAGGAAAAGAATAAAACTCATTGTTGCTCTTGAAGAATTCTTCACACAAGCAATCTTCCTTGAACTTGAACAAAAAATCTTCTCTTGCCTCTCTCTATTTTCTCTCCAAAAGGTGGCTAAAATTGTTGGCTCCAAGGTTTCACAAAGCTATTTTGATGATAACAAATACAATTTTTATTATATGTGCAAAATATTCTTTTAATTAAATAATTATCTTGAGTGTCTCTAAGCTTACGTTTCAAGAAATCAAGTGAAGATAGTTCAAGAAAGCTTGTGGAAAAAGTCTTTTGAAAGGGAACTCACAAGGACTTGAAGATTACAAGTTTTTATTCTAAAGTCTAGAATTGTAGGTGAGCAATTCTCAAAAGAAAGCTCAAGAGCACACACTCACATTGCATACTTGCATTTAATGTTATTTTTTGATTTCATATTGCATGTGAAAAATTATGATTTAAATTGTTTTAGAAGTGCTTAAATATGTTGATATAAAACAGGTTTCAAAATCAGGTCACAAAGGCTTTTTGGCCTCAGGCAGATCGGCCTGCCGAAAATCCTGCTTCGGCCTGCCGATCTGGGGATTTTTTTGACCCCTCGCTGCAAAGGCTCTGCCGGCCTGCCGAAGTTATGGAGATCGGCCTGCCGAACTCCCTGCTTCGGCTTGCCGATTTGAGGGTTTTCAAAACCCGTTTTTGCAGAAGCTTTAGCGGCCTGCCGAACTCAACTTTCGGCTTGCCGATGGTTCAAAGTTCAGCCTGCCGAACTGTGAACCAGCCTGCCGATCTGGTGACCGTTGAGAAATTGATTTTTAACGCCTCATTCTTCGGCCTGCCGATCTTTACTTCTGGCCTGCCGAACTATTTGTAACGGCTAGTTTTTTGACCGTCGGAGATCCATTTGTAACGGCTAGTTTGACTCAAAATTGATTTATTCAAATGTTTCTAAGCACTAGGAGGCTATATATACCTATCCATTCAATGTGCAATAAATGATGAAGGAATTGAAGTGAAATTTGACATTATTCTACATTGTTCTTCTCAAGCATTCGTTACACACACTTTCTCTTGAGCCAAAATTGTTTCATACTCTAATTGAGAATTACTCACACCTCCAAACACACACCATATTTGTATTTTCATCTCTTTTGTTTTGGAGTGTATATCCTGTGAGTGTACCAAAATTACAACTACACTATTTTCATTGTTGGTTTCCAAAGACTTGTAAATTTGGGGAATTCTTGGTTAGACAATCTCCGGGAAAATTGTCACTTTGTAAGAAGGTGTGGTGAGCCTCGGGTTGAGCAAGTCACCGGTTGTATAAAGGAGTGATTGTGCCGAAAAGACGGTCTATTAGTGCAAGAGGTCAAGCAAAGGAGTTTAGCTTGGTGACAATGGACGTAGGCATATTGGCCGAACCACTATAAATAGCGTTTGCATTTCTTCTCCTTACTCTTCACTTTATTGCTGCTTAATTGTTGCTTGGTTGTGCTCTTATTATCTCGTTCTCATATTTACTTCTTAAGCATTTTACTTTAGAAAATTTCCAATAATTGTAAAAGTTTCGAAAACCCAATTCACCCCCCCCTCTTGGGTAGTTATTCTTGGGATAACAATTGGTATCAAAGCCGGAAGCTCGTTTAAACTTTTCAAAAAGATTTTACAATCTTGAGCATGACTACCCAATGTGTAGAAGGTCAATCCACACATAGACCTCCGTTTTTCAATGGCACCGACTATAATTATTGGAAAGCTAGAATGTCCATTTATTTTCAATCGATTGATTTTGATCTTTGGGATGTGGTTGAAAATGGTCCTTTTCGACCTATGAAAGAGGTAGAAAATGGTCTAGTTCCTAAGGATCGTAAAGAGTATACCGAGGAGGATAAAAATAAAATTTCTTTAAACGCTAAAGCAATAAATACTTTTTATTGTGCCCTTGATAGAAATGAGTTCAATAGAATCACATCTTGCACCACGGCACAAGAAATTTGGCGTACTCTTGAAGTGGTTCATGAAGGAACGAACCAAGTCAAGGAGACTAAAATTAACTTTCTTCTTCATGATTATGAAATGTTTAAAATGAAGGAACATGAATCTATTACTGAAATGTACACTCGTTTTACCGATATCGTTAACGGTTTGAAATCCCTTGGTAGGAACTTCACCACAAGCGAATTGGTGAGAAAACTTGTGCGATCACTACCACCTTCTTGGCATGTGAAGAGGACTACACTAGAAGAAGCCAAGGACCTATCAACATTGCCTATTGAAGAATTGATAGGATCACTCATGACACATGAGGTTACAAGGAAACAAAACCAACGAGAAGAAGAAGATGACAAAAGAAAGAAAGGGATTGCACTAAAAGCCTCCGTCACCGATGATGATGAAGAGGAGGAAGAGGAAGAGGAAGACGGCCTAAATTCAAAGGACCTTGAAGAATTGGCAGTGATTGCCAAACGATACAAAAAGTTCTGTCGTAAGGTCAATCGTGGAAAAGGTATGAAAAAGAAGATTGATCGAGGTGAGAAAACTAAAGATGATATTATTTGTTTTGATTGTAAGAAACCCGGTCATATAAGACCGGATTGTCCTTTAAGAAAGAAAATAGGCAAAAAGGAGTCAAAGAAGGCATTACAAGCTACATGGGATGAGCTAGAATCTGAGGACTCCGACGATGATGCACCAAGAGAAGTCACCAACATGTGTTTCATGGCGATAGATGACGACAATGAGGTAAGTAGTTCCTACTTATCCAATAGCGATAATGAAATTGAAATTGAAGAATTGAGAAATGCTTTCAATAATTTGCATGATGATTATGAAAAGTTGGTTCTCAAAAACTCTTCTCTCAACAAGAAAATTTCTATGCTTTTAGAAGAGATAGAGAGTTTGAAAGTTCAGAAAAACAAGCATGATTCCTTGGTTATTGAAAATGCATCTCTAAAGGAAAAGGTTGATGATTTGACAAAGACCATTTTGAATTTCACGAATGGAAAGAAAAATTTTGAACTAATGCTTGGAGAACAAAGATGCGTATTTAACAAAGGTGGTTTAGGATATAAACCACACATTGATCAAAAGTATTTTAAAAATTACTTTGTCAAGGCATCAACAAGTCCAAAATATGTGTGTACATATTGCAATAAAGATGGACACACATCCTTTGCTTGTCCAATTAAGAAAAATGCCTACTTTGGAATTAAATACAAGTGGGTTCCAAAAGGCAAGAGCACTAACAATGATGGACCCAAGGTCATGTGGGTACCGAGAATCAAAACTTGAATCTTTATTGTAGGTACCAAACAAGGAGAAAGCAAGATGGTTCCTAGATAGCGGTTGCTCAAAACATATGACGGGGAACTTATCACTCTTCTCCAATTTTGTTAAGAAGAATGGTGGAAGTGTTACCTTTGGAGACAATGCAAAAGGAAGAATCCTTGTTATAGGTGATATTGGTAACAATTCCTCTACCTTAATTGAAAATGTATACTTGGTTGATAATTTGAAACACAATTTGCTTAGCATTAGTCAATTGTGTGATAAGGGGTATAAGATTATCTTTGAGTCTTCTAGATGTTTGATTGAGAATGTTTGCAATGGTGAAGTGGTGCTTATAGGTGGTCGTCACAATAATGTTTATACAATTGATATTGAAAAGCATTCAAATCAAAGCCACTGTTTTTCGGTTTTAAATGATGAATCATGGCTATGGCATAGAAGACTTGGTCATGCAAGCATGCATTTGATTTCACAAATTTCCAAAAATGATATTGTTAGAGGTTTACCAAAACTAAGTTTCGAAAAAGACAAAGTGTGTGATGCATGCCAATTCGAAAAGCAAGTCAAAATTTCTTTTAAATCCATTTCCAAAATTGCTACCACTAGACCCTTGCAACTTTTGCACATCGATCTTTTTGGCCCTTCTAGGACCACAAGTCTAGGTGGTAAAAGGTATGTTTTTGTTATAGTTGATGATTTTTCAAGATTTACATGGGTTTTGTTTTTAACAAATAAAATGATGCTTTACAAATGTTTTCATATTTTTGCAAAAGAGTTCAAAATGAACAAGGCTACATGATCACCTCCATTAGAAGTGATCATGGAGGAGAGTTCGATAGTGATGCCTTTGAGTTGTTTTGCAATGAGAAAGGCTATGAACATACTTTTTCGGCACCTAGAACACCACAACAAAATGGAGTTGTTGAAAGGAAAAATAGAGCTTTGCAAGAAATGGCTAGGACTATGCTAAATGAAAATAATTTACCAAAATATTTTTGGGCCAAGGCCGTTAATACTTCTTGCTATGTGATCAATAGAGTTCTTATTAGACCAAAAATGAACAAAACTCCATATGAGCTTTGGAAGGGTAGAAAACCCAATATTGGCTATTTTAAGGTTTTTGGTTGCAAATGTTTTATCTTAAACACCAAAGACAATTTGGGAAAGTTTCATTCAAAATCCGATGTTGGTATCTTTCTCGGTTATTCTACCTCTAGCAAAGCTTATAGAGTGTTTAACAAAAGAACTCTTGTGGTTGAAGAATCCATGCATGTTGTTTTTGATGAAACTAATGCTTCTATGGAAAGAAGAGAAGATGATGATGATCTAGGTTTGGAGAATCAAATGAAGAATCTAGAAATCAAAAGCAATGCAAAGGATACAAAGGATGACTTCATTCAAGCTTCACCAAAGGATGATAAACAACTAGAAGAAACTCCTAAAGAAGAAGGTACTTCACAATCTTTTCCAAAGGAATGGAGGTATCACCCTTATCACCCTCAAACCGACATTATTACTCATGATAGTCCAACTCATGGGGTGAGAACTAGAGCATCTTTTAGAAATTTTTGCAACAATTTAGCTTTTCTTTCTCAAATTGAACCAAAAAGTTTTGAAGAAGCCGAAAATGATGAGTTTTGGATTTTAGCAATGCAAGAAGAGCTAAATCAATTTGAAAGAAATGATGTTTGGGAACTTGTTCCTAAGCCTAGTTCTCAATCTATAATTGGAACTAAATGGGTATTTAGAAATAAAAAGGATGAGCAAGGTCATGTTGTGAGAAACAAGGCTAGACTAGTGGCCCAAGGTTTCAATCAACAAGAAGGTATTGATTTTGAAGAAACTTTTGCACCGGTTGCTCGTCTAGAATCCATTAGAATGTTACTTGCTTTTGCTTGCTACAAGGGTTTTACTCTTTATCAAATGGATGTCAAAAGTGCATTCTTGAATGGATACATTTTAGAAGAAGTTTTTGTTGCTCAACCTCCCGGTTTTCAAAATCATAAGTATCCGGATCATGTCTTCAAACTAAAGAAAGCTTTATATGGTCTAAAGCAAGCTCCTAGAGCTTGGTATGAAAGACTAAGTAAATTTTTGATTAAAAATGATTTTTGTGTTGGAAAAGCGGATACTACTCTCTTTATCAAAAATAAAGGTGAAGATCTAGTTATTGTTCAAATATATGTTAATGATATTATTTTTGGTGCTACTAACCACACTCTATGTGAAGAATTTTCTAAGTGTATGCACAGTGAATTTGAGATGATCATGATGGGAGAATTAAACTTCTTCCTTGGACTTCAAATCAAGCAAACAAAGGAAGGAATTTTCATAAATCAAGCCAAATATGTTAAGGATCTACTCAAACAATTCGAAATGGATGATCTTAAGCCAATGCCAACTCCTATGAGCTCTTCAATCAAGCTTGACAAAGAAGAACATGGCAAGGCGGTGGACATTACAAAATATAGAGGTATGATCGGATCCTTGCTATATTTGACTGCTAGTAGACCCGACATTATGTTTAGTGTAGGAGTTTGTGCAAGATTTCAATCAAATCCTAAGGAATCTCATTTTAGTGCCGTTAAACGTATATTTAGATATTTGAGTGGCACTAAGAACCTAGGATTGTGGTATCCCAAAGGCACACACATAGACTTGCTAAGTTATTCCGATGCCGATTGGGCCGGTTGCACAATTGATAGGAAAAGCACAAGTGGTACTTGTCACTTTCTAGGTTTTGCCTTAGTTTCATGGTTTAGCAAAAAACAAGCCATGGTGGCACTTTCTACCGCGGAAGCGGAATACATATCGGCGGCTAGTTGTTGTGCACAAGTCCTTTGGATGATGCAAACACTAAAAGATTTAGGTCTATGCTATGATCATGTTCCCATTTTATGTGACAATACTAGTGCAATCAATTTGTCAAAGAATCCGATTTTACATTCATGCACAAAGCATATAGAGATTAGACATCACTTTTTGCGTGACCATGTTCAACGAGGGGATATCACATTGGATTTCATCAGCACAAATGACCAACTAGCAGATATTTTCACAAAACCTCTTGCACTAGAACGTTTTTCACATCTTAGAAGAGGACTTGGAATCATTGATCCTTATGAATTGCATTTGCTTGATCATTAATGTACTTAATGCTTATCTTGATGAACTCAATGGTTGATTCAGTGTTTTACTGTGTTTTTATGCTTAATTTATGTTTACATATGTTTGCACATCTTTTTGAAATAAGTTTGTGTTATTAAATTGGACATAACAGCCTTTTTCTGCATTTTCTGGTAATTGCTCGACTACAGCAATCGGCCTGCCGACCATTCAGAATCGGCCTGCCGATTTTGCTGAGTTTGGCCTGCCGATTTGTCAGGGTATATAAACCCCGAACTCGAGCTAGCCCTCGTTCATCTTCATTTTCTTGCTTTCCTCGGCTTCCTCTTTCAAATCTCAAGTGCGAAAATCATCACCCACTCTACCGTTCATCGATTTTTTTGCATTTTTCATCAATTTTGTGGACTTTCATCGTTCTCCCTCACTTTTTCTTGAATTTCCCGTGTGTTCTCACACTTTTCTTTCAAGATTCTCCTTTATTTTTGATAAAGAGAGTAGTATCCACTTTCCCTCAAAAACCCGCTGTTCCCTGCTTGTGTTTGAGCTCTTCCTCCTGCATTTCCAAATGGCTTCAAGTTCTCGTCCTTTCAAGCGCACCAAATCTGTCGCTCACAAGGAAACCCACCAAGAGGTAACCTTAGAGGAATTTTCAAACGAAAATTATGTTAAATTTTTCTCATCTAGGAAAATTATTGATGGAAAGTTTGTTTGTTTTGAGGATTTTGCTAGCTTTGGTATAGAACCATTATTTGATAGACTAGGCTAGAAAAACATTATACTTATGAAGGAAAATACATATCCTAGGCTTGTTAAAGGGTTTTATGCCAATCTTAGAGCATCATATGATCCTCTTGAAATTGATGTGACTTTGAAACAGAGACACAAAGAGTTAACCCAACTGTAATAGGGGAAATCCTTGATATGCCACTAGAAGGTGTAGATATTCATGGAGTCAAGACCTGGATGTTTCATAAAGAACCTATGGCTAAGGTTATTTTTGAAAATGATGATGGGAGTCTACCTAGGAAAATCAATGCAGCATCTTTACCTCCTAGGAGTCGAATTCTCCATAGGCTTATTACTACCAACATCTTACCTAGAGCTGGCCATAAGGATGAAGTCCAGTTTATTGACCTCCACCTTATTTATTGTCTTCTTAGCGGTACCAAAATAAACTTACCCCTCTTGTTGGTGCGATGGATGATTGATGTCGCTGAAGGAAAGAAAAGTGCTGGACTGCCATATGGAATGCTTCGTTCTAAAATTTTTTATTCATTTAATGTACAAACTGCTGATGAGAAGGACGTGGCTCTCTATAAACCCCATAATGCTTTTGGTGTCCTAACCATTAGCAAAATGGGATTTGAGGAAGTTCACGGGCAATGGATGCCAGCTGGTGGGTGAGCCGTTCCTCCAGGTGCTCAAGCAGAAGAAGAAGAAGAGATAGCCAACATTGAAGCTCAAGGTGGCCAAGATGACAACGAAGAGCCTATCACTCTTCAAAGGCTTTACTCGCATCAACAGCTCCTTTTTGAGCAGCAGCAAAAGATGGGGGCCGACATTGCAAATCTGCAAACCGGTCAACAAGAGATTCTCAATCTTCTTCGTCAAATGCACTTTGGCGGAGGATTATCGAGCCAACCATAAAATCCCTCATCATGCTTGATCATTCTTTTGATGTTGCAAATTTTATGAACTCTACTTGTGAATTAATTACTATTTTGATTTTTTTCTTCTTTTATATCAATTGCCTATATTTTGTTTTCTTCGTTTTGTTGATGACAAAAAGGGGGAGAATATGCATATTTTTGATTGTGGAGCGATAAGGATGGTGGTTCTTGATTATTTCTAATGATTATGATGATTATGTTTGATGATTGCTATATTTCATTTGGAGATTGTTTATTGTGGAGATATAAGGTTGGTGGTACTTGTGATATTTTTTTATCTTAATCCTTTATTGGTTTCTTGACATTTGTAATGAAATTTGATGTAAAGGAAAAGCATATTTTTCAGGGGGAGCTCTTTCAATTTTTTTTTACATTTTGTATCCCTGAACATATTAAGGGGGAGCTATTGCAATTTTTTCAAAATCAATCAAAAATTGTTTTGTCATCATCAAAAAGGGGGAGATTGTTGGCTCCAAGGTTTCACAAAGCTATTTTGATGATAACAAATACAATTTTTATTATATGTGCAAAATATTCTTTTAATTAAATAATTATCTTGAGTGTCTCTAAGCTTATGTTTCAAGAAATCAAGTGAAGATAGTTCAAGAAAGCTTGTGGAAAAAGTCTTTTGGAAGGGAACTCACAAGGACTTGAAGATTACAAGTTTTTATTCTAAAGTCTAGAATTGTAAGTGAGCAATTTTCAAATTGAATGATCAAAAGAAAGCTCAAGAGCACACACTCACATTGCATACTTGCATTTAATGTTATTTTTTGATTTCATATTGCATGTGAAAAATTATGATTTAAACTGTTTTAGAAGTGCTTAAATATGTTGATATAAAACAGGTTTCAAAATCAGGTCACAAAGGCTTTTTGGCCTCAGGCAGATCGGCCTGCCAACCAAATTTGGTCGGCCTGCCGAAAATGATCGGCCTGCTGAAAATCCTTCTTCGGCCTGCCGATCTGGGGATTTTTTTGACCCCTCGCTGCAAAGGCTCTGCTGGCCTGCCGAAGTTATGGAGATCGGCCTGCCAAACTCCCTGCTTCGGCCTGCCAATCTGAGGGTTTTCAGAACCCGTTTTTGCAGAAGCTTTAGCGGCCTGCCGAACTCAACTTTTGGCTTGCCGATGGTTCAAAGTTCGGCCTGCCGAACTGTGAACTGGCCTACCGATCTGGTGACCGTTGAGAAATTGATTTTTAACGCCTCATTCTTCGGCCTGTCGATCTTTACTTCCGGCCTGCCAAACTATTTGTAACAGCTAGTTTTCTGACCGTTGGAGATCCATTTGTAACAGCTAGTTTGACTCAAAATTGATTTATTCAGATGTTTCTAAGCACTAGGAGGCTATATATACCTATCCATTCAATGTGCAATAAATAATGAAGGAATTGGAGTGAAATTTGACATTATTCTACATTGTTCTTCTCAAGCATTCATTACACACACTTTCTCTTGAGCCAAAATTGTTTCATACTCTAATTGAGAATTACTCACACCTCCAAACACACACCATATTTGTATTTTCATCTCTTTCTGTTTAAAAGTGTATATCCTGTGAGTGTACCAAAATTACAACTACACTATTTTCATTGTTGGTTTCCAAAGCCTTGTAAATTTGGGGAATTCTTGGTTAGACAATCTCCGGGAAAATTGTCACTTTTTAAGAAGGTGTGGTGAGCCTCGGGTTGAGCAAGTCACCGGTTGTATAAAGGAGTGATCGTGCCAAAAAGATGGTCTATTAGTGCAAGAGGTCAAGCAAAGGAGTTTAGCTTGCCCACAGTGGATGTAGGCATATTGGCCGAACCACTATAAATAGCGTTTGCATTTCTTCTCCTTACTCTTCACTTTATTGCTGCTTAATTGTTGCTTGGTTGTGCTCTTATTATCTCGTTCTCATATTTACTTCTTAAGCATTTTACTTTAGAAAATTTCCAATAATTGTAAAAGTGTCGACAACCCAATTCACCCCATCTTGGGTAGTTATTCTTGGGATAACAGAAATATGAAAGGAAGAACTGCTACATCTTGTGTTTATAAGTTAGATATTTATATGTTTTGGTTTCTAAGCCAAAGAGAGGCAAAATTCAACTCAACATAGGTCACTTACAACTCCAAAGCTCAAGGGACGCGCAAGGGCGAGAGCATTTTGATGTAGCCACACACAGAGCTTGAATCCTCATGCAAAACCTACTGGTCATGGGTGGGGGCACGCTCAAATTCCTGTGGCTGCATGAAAACTTGGGTGACTTCTTTTTCTTATTCAAAGGGGTAAGCATTGTTGCTCATGGCTGCGAAAAACGCTAGGCACTGGGTTGCAGATTTTTTCTTTTGCACGTGTCCGCATGCTTTTTGGTCCATAGGGTGTGCATTTAGCACATTGGCACGGTTGTATGAAAGGTTTTCCTGACTGTGCCTACTCTTTGTTCTCGAACATGGCTGTAGTGAATTTTACTCGCTTGGGCAAGGAATATTTCAACTAAAATTTCCCCCAAAAATCTTTAAAACTTCAATTTTTGCCCTGGTTGACCTCCAAATAGAATAAAAGATATTTTAAACTATAAATTTAGCTCTGTTTTAACCATTTTTTATCTCATTACCTTTAATCACCTCCAAAACACAAAAACTATAATGAAAACAAAAAAATACTCAAGAATTAGCAAGGAAATATGGAAAAATTAATTAGAAATTTACATCCAATCAAGCACTTATCAAGCGCACGCATGTGTCACAATGGTCAAATCCTACTCAACCTGAGCTTGCTCTTGTGCAATACGCTTCACTTCCACTCCCTATGCCTTCAGCTCGAGTGAACCCAATGTTGCCACATGTGTAACTCTAGCTCAACACCAATTGCATAGCGACACATGTCTAGCGTGCTCCAACTGTAGCTAAGGTGATTGTTTTGTGCTAGGAGGATTTTGCCACAATGACTAAGCAAAACCCCAAATTTTGGGGGATTGGAACGCTGATCTAAAGCCAAAAAATGAGAAATAAAAGAAAAAAATATATAATAAATAATTTAGTTTTCATTTTTATTTTTAGGATTTTATTTTGGATTTTAGATTTAGGAATTTTATTTTTCTTTTAGTAAAACACATTTAAGAGGACAATTTTGGAACTTCAGAAAGGAGGAAGAAGAAGACTTGGGGAAGAGGTTTTGGAGTTTGTGACACCTTCATTTGGTGATTTATTTCCCTTTTTATTATCTACATCTTTGTATACTCTAGGAGTGCTTGATTATTTTTGTTGCTTAATTTTATTTGTGATTATGTGTGGCTAAGTTTTTTAGTTTAAAGGGTTATAGACCCAAGTTGAAGTTGTGTTTGGATGATTGTCTTGAAATTAATGCAAGTCAATTTCTATCTTCTATTTATTTGTATTTCCTTGAATCTAATGCCTCTAATTGCTTAAGCACTAACTAGTTAATTAGTTAACTAGAATTAGTACTTAGGAATGGAGGGTTTTAAATGTGGGTTTAGGAAATGCAATCTAGAGAATTATAGAGTTGAGGGTCCTATGATTTTCTTTGTGGCCAATTAATAGAACGTGTTTAATGAACCCTTCATAATTGATTTTGAATAAGGATATTAGAATTGATTGCTTTGAGTATTCTTCAATTGAGTACTTAGGATAGGAAAAATTGAGATACATGAGAGTTCTATGCCTATAAATCGGGCGGATAAATGTGAATTAATTTAGATGATTATCAATCATAACAAAAATTTGGTGAAATAGTTCCTCTAGGCCTACTTTGTTATCATTTATTTTTATTTTATTTTCTAGTTTTAGTTTTCTTTTTTGTTTATTTTATTTATATTTTAGTTTAGTTTAGTTTTAGTTTTCATTTTGTATTTATGTTTATTTTATAATTTCATTTTATTTTAATTTCAATTATTCAAATAATTCTATAGTTAATCTAATTTTAGTAATTAGCTAAAAAATTAAACACAATCCTTGTGGGATCGACATCTGTAATTGAATACACTTTATTATTTGGGACTATGTATACTTGCACATGCAACAAGTTTTTGGTGCCATTGATGTGGATTGTTGTTTAGTTTTGGAAAATTCAATATCAATTAGCTCTAGGATTAATTTCAATATTTTCTTTGCTTTTGGTTGCTTTTAGGTTCTTGTGCTTTTTTTATTTTGTTTTTGAGTTTTTGTGTGAGGTACTTGGAGATGGTTGATCAACAAGTACTCTTGAGATTTGCTAAACAAGATTTAAAACCTTTTATGATGCTTGGTGGCAATACAAGTACTTGCTCATCAAATTCCCAAATCATGGCTTTTCCAAGGAGGTCCAACTTCAAACTTTCCTTGATGCCTTGAGCAGCATGACATGAAGTTTGGTAGAAATGGGAAGTGGTACCACTTACCTATCCACCGATGAAGTTTATCACCTATTGGAAGAGATGGTTGAGTACAACTATGAGGAGATGAATTGTAAAATGACCAACTACGATTGGGAGAGCATTTCTAACTTGATATAGCCACAAGTTGCACCTCACCTCAAGAGATGATTTCGGCATTAGAAGGGATGTTGACTCAATTGACAACAACGATCAATCACTTAATAAGCAATGCCAACTAGTTGTCAATTGCCCAATCTTCCCAACTTCATTGTTTACAAGAACAAGTTGAACAATTGTCTAGTACATTTGTTGAGTTGAGAGGATATAGTGAGCCTATCACATTTGAGGTTGAAACCATGTGTGGAGCTTGCACCTAGTAAAGAGGACTTAAGAGATTATTTAAAAAGAATCTTTAAGTGACGATGAGACCCAAGACTTTAATCTTCAAGAGGAATTACAAGAAGAACAAGTCCTAGGTGTCCAAATTGTTAAGCCAACCATGCCCATCGAAGATTACATCAATTAAGACACCTTTTGGCCAACACCTCCTCCACCACAGCTAGCAATGTTCCTTCATCCCTACCAAGCCTATCCTTCAAAGCCAAATTTTATTGAGATTATGAGCTAAAATCCAAATCATGCGAAGCTTGAAGGCCTTATATCACAAGACCCATATGCAGTGTCTTATAACACCTACTATGGGTAGAAGTCGCTCTTTGATGGGCGTTTCTTCAAAAGTCAAGCCAACGACTTTAAATCAAGTGCTTTTTGGGAGGTAACTCAAGTTCTATAGACTTTCTTTTGCTTTGAATTTTGAGTTTTGTTTTCAATTTTTAGGAACTTTTTACTTCGCTCTTTTTTTTCTTTCATAGGTGCAAGCGAGGGGAGCCAAGGGGAGTTAGAGCCACATGAGGTACTAGATGAGATTCAAAAACATCAAACTGCCATGCCTAAGCACCATTGTGCATCAACGAGGAGAGTTTTCTTAAACTTTCTCTACTTTTTTGTGCTTTTTTACATATTGAGGATTTTGTGCATATTAAGCTTGGGGGAAATTAAACATTTGTTTTTGTTTTTGTTTTCACTTTAAAAAATGAAAAATTTTCAAAAGTTATGAATAATTAGAGAATTTTTGTGCTTTCTTTGGTGATTTCTCTCAGACTAATGATGAGATTATGGTTGGAAACTGTCATTCTTATGGAAAAGTGTTAATATTGTCTAGCTTTTTGACTATTGCTTAAGCTTGTTTCATTTCGATTGTGATTGTTTCATTTTGAGCACCATGTCTTAATCTTTGAGTTGTGTGCAATTTGGAGAACGTTTGTGTGATTGTGTAATTTAAATTGATCTTCTAAGTCCTAGAATTTGTTTGATTTTCTCTTGAGGTGAAATCCTAGACCTCACTATATTAAGGAAATAACTTAGGCCATTCTTAGACAAGTTGAGCCTTTTTGAGCCTACTGTGACATATTTAAAACCTTAGTATACCCTATTGAACCTAATACGTCCCTTTCTTTGTTAGCTACATTTTTTAACCTAGCCATTAAATAATTTTCTATTCCTTACCCTATTATAAGCATATAATTTTTCTAGGAATTAGTTTTGTGCTATGCTAACTTATGGGAGGAAGGGCGGAGTTTAGGGATTTTTTTTTTTTGGTTTTATGTCATTTTGTTTGATATAAAAAAAAAAAGAGAGAAAGAAATCAAAAAGAAGAAGGAAGAAATAAAAGAAAAGGTTCTACACCCTTGATTCATGCAACAAAAGAAAGAAATAAGTTTGGGGGTGTAATAGCAAAAAAAAAAAAAAAAGAAACAAAAAAAAAGGAAAACAAAAGAAAATAAAGTGGTTGATAAAGGAAGTTGAAGCAAAGTTTGAGGGTGTTACTTGGAAGTGTGAAATTGAACTCCATGAGGGTCCTACATTGATTTATGTACTTAGGATGTTTTGAGCCATAATTTTTCCTCATCCTATCCTTTACCTGAGCCAAACATTACAAGCTTATTGAAGTCTTAATGATCCTTAATATGGTGTTGGTCTACATTAATGGAGAGAGACATGAAAAGCAAACCTATGGGATTTGTTTGCATTTTTTGAGGTTGTTGCTAATTTCATCTTTACATTAACTTATCCAAATTGCATACAACAAAGAGTGAAAAGGCTAGAGACATGCACTTGAAAAATCCTATCGGAATGGCACATACTCTAGGATTATTTACAATGCTTAAGCAATGTTTGAATTTTTCTCTAGGTTATACTCTTTAGTCAATCTTTGAGGAATTTGTTGGAGATCAACAATTTAGCACAATTTGCCTAGAGTTTATTTTTCTTTTTAATTTTTAGTTTTCTTTCTTTTTTTTTTGTTTTTCTTTTTGTTTCTCTTCTGCTTGTGGACAAGCAAATTTTACGTTTGTGAGTGTGTCACAACTCTCTAAAAATAGGGTGGTTTTATATCTTTCATTCATTGAAGTGCTTAGCCCTTGACAATTTTATTTTACTGTTATTATTTCTTTTTTCTTTTTTCTCTTTCTTTATTTTATTTTTCTGGCAATATTTCATTTGTTTTCTTTTGCTTGAGAACAAGCAAAATATTAAGTTTAGGGGTGCTGATGGACAAGCAAAATTTTAACTTTGTGGGTGTGTGACAACTCTATAAAAATAGAGTTGTTTTACCTCTTTCATGAATATGAAGTACTTAATCCTTGAGACTTTTATTTTATTGTTATTTTTATGTTATTATTTCCTTTTTTCTTTTTTCTCTTCTTTATTTTATTTTCATGTCAATATTTCATTTTTTTTGTTCAAGGACAAACAAACTATTAAGTTTGGAAGTGTTGACAACTCTATAAAAATAAAGTTATTTATGTCCTTAAATGGACATATTTTGCTATATTCATAAGATTTTTATTCAATTTTATTTATTGTTTATTTTTATATATATTTTTCTTTTTATTTTATTTTTTAATTTGATATTATTTAATTTTATTATTATAATTATTAGTATTCATCCATTTATTCTATTTTATCTCAATTGTGCATATTAAATTAGGTGGCAATGGCTAAAATGGAATTTTGGAGCTGAAATAGGGTTAAAAAGACCAAAGAATTCAAATTTTGAATTAGCCCACAACGACGCCGACTTGCACGAACAGGAAAGGAAGAGTACTCCTCATGCCAACGTTAGATCGGCCTCTAGCCAACTCGAATAGGCCATGTAGCTCACCCCTGACAAGGATGCTTAGAGTGTTAGGAGGAATAAGCGAGATCCAATGAATGCACGTCGCATGCTGTCCTGGTCAGATCCCACTTTGCCTGAGCTTGCTCTCATGCAACGCACTTTACTTCCACTCCTGTGCTCCCTCACCTCAAGTGAACCAGGTCCCACAATGTGTACAACACAAGCCTAGCACCGACCACACAACGGCACGTGTCTAGCGTATTCTAGCCCTAGCTGGGTTCATTGTTTTGTGCTAGGAGATGTGAAATAAAAGGCAAGCAGCCTCCATATCTTTGGGGGAGAATTTTGCTACAATGAGTGAGTAGAACCCCGAATTTTGAGGGATTAGAGCGCTAATTTCAAAGGTAAAAAATGAAAAAGAAAAGAAAAAAATATATAAATAAATAAGTAGTGTAGTTTTTATTTTTAGATTTAGCATTTTATTTTTGATTTTAGATTTTGGAATTTCATTTTTCTTTCTATAAAACACCATTTAAGAGGGCATTTTTTGAGCTTCAAAGGGTTGAAAGAAGAAGGCCTGGCAAAGTTGTTTTGGAGCTTATAGCACCTCCATTTGGTAGTTTCTTTCTCATTTTTATTCTCTCAGTCTTTGTATAGTCTTAGAAGGCTTGTTTATTGGTGTTGCTTAATTTTATTTGTGATTATGTGTGGCTAAGTTTCTTAATCTAAAGGGCTATATACCCAAGTTAAAGTTGTGTTGGGACGATTGTCTTGGATTAATGCAAGTATTTCTATTTTCTATTTATTTGTATTTCCTTGAGTTTAATGCCTCTAATTGCTTAATCACCAATTAGTTGATTTTGTATTTAGGATTAATACTTGGGAACAGAGGGTTCTAAATGTGGATTTGAGAAATACAATCCAAAAAATTGTAGAGTTGAAGACCTATGATTTTCTTTGTGGGTAATCAATAGAACATGCTTAATAAACCCTTAGTAATTGATTTTGAATAGGGATATTGAAATTGATTGCTTTATTTAATCTTCAATCAAGTACTTGGGAGAGGAAAAATTGAGATACATGAGAGTTCTATGCCAATAAATCGAGGGGAATAATTTTGTAATAAATTTAGGTGATTACCAATCATAATGGAAATTTAGTGAAATCGTTCATCTAGACCTGCTTTATTGTCGTTTATTTTTATTTTAGTTTCTAGTTTTAGTCTTCATTTTTTGTTTATTTATTTTTATTTTACTTTTGTTTTAGTTTTTATTTTATATTTATGTTTATTTTATAATTTCATTTTATTTTAATTTTAGTTATTTAAATAATTTTAGAGTTAATCTGATTTCTGTAATTAGCTAAAACTTAAACGCAATCCTCATGCGGTCGATATTCGTACTCAGATACACTTTGTTACTTGTGACTGTATATGTTTTCACGTGCAACTACCCTCCATCCAAATTAGTATTAAGATATCACTACAACAATATAACGAGTATCCATCAAGTTGGATAAATCAATCCAATTTATGGATTAAGAAACATACATATGGTACATCAACAATTACCTTAAGAACTATAAAAGGGTAATATTCTTGTAGATGTATTGTTTAGATCAAAATGGAACCTACATAATGTTTTCCAACCAGCTAAAAACTCCTTTTGGTATTAAAGACACTTAAAGTTTATGTGTATTTTATTATGTTTGGTGGTTGTTTTTTTATGCACTATATTATATTATTGTATCTTGTTTGTAATAGGTACGCAAACATAATCAATGTATAGAATGATGATATCCTTTTATAGTAAGCCATATAACTCTCATATAAGACCAAAATTGTATTATTTGTGCTATTAACTTAGTTCAAAGTAAGTAATACTAATTATTTTAGCATTATGCAAAGTTATAGGAAAATACTACAAGTTTTTTTCAAGATACCCATATTGACATCGACAATATCCATGGCATTATTAGTAAATCAAAACCTCGACAACTTTGCCGATATCGATATTTTCGTCTATGCGACGCAGCTAGAAATTTTTTATATTCACATGAAAATACAATATTTACATGTTAATCTAGCATTTCCCAGTTATAGCAAGGTTGTCGGTAATTTTGTATTTACATAGAAATATAGTATTTACATATTATTATAATTTTCCTAGCCATTGACAACATCGTTGGTGTTGGTGATGTCTAGTAATATTTCAAGAAAATTTTTAAACATAGTAATACAAAATTTACATTTTAATATGGTATTTTTTCAGGTCCATCGAGGTTGCTGACCAATTTTTGTATTACATGGAAATGTAGTATTTACATGTCAATATAACATTGTCCATACATAGGTGACTTCTCCATGTTGGTGATGTTCGACAAAGTTTCTAATCAATTTTTGTATTTATATAAAAATACAGTATTTACATATGCATACGGTAGGGAATAAAGTTGGGCACTTTATTCATACAAAGATTGTTATATTGTCTATATCCCTAACGGGAGATAGTTTGTCTTGGCCATCGAAGGTGGACTCCATGAATAGAAACATTGGTGCATTGTCATAGGTGACGATGTATTGGATCGGGACATAAAGTGTAATTGATTTGGATTAATAATTCTATTTGGACAAATTAATTCACTTTAAACAATCATGTGTTGTATCTTAATCCTGAAATGACTAATGGGCCCGTTGTCTTGACTTATGTCTTTTGATGTACCAAAGGGTGACATCCTGATTTTACAATGGTACACATACTGGTACGTTAGAGACGTTACTCTTGATAGCATAGACTTATTATTCATAGATATGAAATCCATAGTTCCTCTTTAGGAGTCAATGATATCCTCTTATATGCGTTATCCTCTAATTGGAAGACTGAAGCACTCAACCATTTAGATACATAGGTGTAACCGAATGATATAGTATCTTTGGATGATAAGTTTTTTATTGGTGAGATAATGGAATATAAGACAGAAATAATCAGGAAGGTAAGATAAAATTTATCCTTAAGTCGATTATAGATATCCTATGGGGATACGCTACATCATGATATGTCATGGGTACTTAGCCTATTTGGAACTTCGTAATTTTGTGTAGTTTGAGAGTGCAGCTCTAAGCCTTTGGTGGAGTAGCATTAGAGTTGATAATTACAAAATATGTATTTGGGATATTTATTTTATAATTTCAGGAGCTTGAACTATATAGGAGCACTAGTTCCCCTTTGCTAGCTCACAATAATTCCTGTAATGATACAGCGTGCTTTTCTAATAAATTAATAACTTATGTTAAATTATTAGATTAGCTGAAATTCGATAAGATTAGATCATTTATGTCTATTTATCAATTGAATTAATTTGTGTAAATTAATTTAAGATAAAATTGTTGAATTATTAGGAATATTTATTTTCTTAGAGATTATCTAGATATGACTATTTTAATTAAATAACTTCTCTATCGGGTTATTTGACTTAAGACTGAGGCTCTATCCAAAGAATCTCTAGTGGGAAATAAAAGATTCATAGGCATCACTTATCGTAAGTTTGGCAGGCCAATCTTCAGGTTTGGCCTGCTGATAGAGTATGTTCGACAGACCGATCTATTAGTTCGGCCTGCCGATTTAATGATAATTTGATCACATGTTTTTTGCACAATTCTATCAGATATTGATTCAGATTCAAATTTTTAGGCCTTATTCGATAATAACCAACCTGGGGATGACTTGTATAAATAAGAAGTAAGTTTTTTGAGTTATTTTGATTAGTTGAGAAATCAAGAGTGAGTACTCTCTAGTGTAAGAACTCTGAAAACTCCTAGAGAACTATTGTTCTCAAATCACGAACCTTAGTTCCAGGTTTTTTCAATTGGTTGGAAGGAGAGTCACCGGACAAGAGCTGCATAAGGTGTTCCCATACACATATCGATTATGGATAAAGCATATCAAAGAAGACAAGTTGGTTGAAGCTCTTCTAGAACACCTTTTTCTTCACAGATTGCAAGAGCTCTTCGGCGTATAAAGATTAGTAAGATCTATGGTTAATTTATGCATATAGCATGTCAAATTTGTGTTTTGAAAAATTCTCTGATATAAAAATTTAAAAATTTTCACTGCATACTCGTTTTTCAACAATTGGTATCAAAGCCATGGTTTCACATAAATTTGTGAGTTTGTGATTATGCTATATGTATAAATTATGTGATCATGATCTCTCCTATGCTTGAAATTAAATTTTAGAGAGTTGGCACTCTAGGGTTTTTATATATTTATATGTTGTCATGAGCTTATATGGCAAATGTTGATCTCTCCTGTTATGGTTCCTTAAAGGTTAGAATATATATCTAGGTTTTTCATGTAATTTGATGGTAGTCTATCATCACCGTCTAGGAATTATTATTTAATTTTAATTTTATAAAAATTTTGTAATTAAATAATCATTCGGAGTAAAGATGAATCTAGAAGATGGAAATGATAGCAATTCCAAAGGTATTTCCTGAGTCTTTAAATTTTTATGTTTTTGAATTGTTGAAAATAATATTGAAAAACTGCGTAAAAACTATTTTCTAGAAAAACATGATTTTTGCTAGTTCAACAGGCCAAACCCTCAGGATTGGCAGGCCGATAGTCATAGGTCGGTAGGCCAAACCTCCAGTTTGGCAACTTGTCCAAGGAGTGGATTTCAGCTAGCTTTGGCGGCAGGCTGAACTGCCAAGTTTGGCAGGTCGATGGATGATGACTGATGGGCTGATCATGCAGATCTGTATGCCGGTAGAGAGCTGTAGGTTTTCAAAAAAGTGCATTTTTTGGTGCAATTTTGATTTTATTTTTGAGACAATTCTAAGAAACATGAAATTTTGTGATGACCGAAATTCTGAAGTATTTGATCTATGCGAGATTGAAGACTTGAAGATGGATATCACATAAAGACAGATACAACTTGAAGATTCAAGGATGAACAATCGATAATATGTTTCGATTGATCTCTTGTAATTTTTAATTTTTTTCTCTAAGGTGGAACCATAATATTACAGTTATTTATCATTATTTTGCTTATAGCTTTGCATGATTGCTTTGCTTGTCTACATAATAATATGATTTGTTATGTTTTTAAAATAAAAACTTGATTATAAAAGATTGAGTGAGAGAAGGTTTTCAAATAGTGGACCTACAGCCTCCATCGTTGGTCCATAGATAACACATGATGATTTTGACCCCAAGGAAGGGATTTCGTCATGTAACGGGTTGGATCTCCAAGAGGATAATTTGCTTTAGTATGGTTTATCATTAATCACCCCAAGGTGGCAATTATAAACCATATATAAAGTAGTTGACACGATGGTTTTACACTCATGTTAATTTTATTATTAACCTCCCCTAGGAGCTCTGTTAGCAAAATTAATGGCCAAAGAAAATGATTATTAATATATGCTGGATCAGATGGGTCCTGGATGGCATATATTAATCAGGAGGAGATTCATATTCCTAATCGAATTTGGTGAGTCGCCCTAAGGTGGCTTGTTAAATTCTGAGTTAGGAATTATTGTTGTAAGGTTGTGAATGTTTTTTGCAAGATTTTTACACTTAAACACATTGTATGTATTTACATGATTGTGTCATCTTACTAAATTGCTATGGTATGTTTGCTTATGTTTGGTATATGATTCTTTATTGTAGATTAAAATGTCTAAAAGTGCTTTATCTTCGATATTCGATAAAAACCAATTAACCAATGAGAATTGTAATGATTGGAAATAGAACTTAAACATCGTCCTGTCCTTTGAGAAACTAAAGTTTGTGCTGACAACATCGTGTCCTCCTGAGCCAAAGGGATATTCCATTAATGAGCAAATCTAAGCGTATGATCGCTAGAAAGATGCTAACAATCAGGCCCACTATTATGTTATGGCCAGCATGAATAACGTGCTGCAGCTCAACATGAAGATTATGAGACTATGAAGCAGATCTTGGATAATCTTGAAGACATGTTTGGAGGCCAAGCCCTAACAAAATGGCAAAGGGGTCTTTAGAAACTCTTAATCTGCAAACAAAGACCGGGAACTCCTGTGAAGGAGCATATGGTGTTGGTCATGAGTTACCTTACTAAGGCTCAAACCAATGGAGTTGACATAGATGCTGAAGCACCAATGACTATGGTCTTTGAGACTCTATCTAAGGAGTTTATCTCATTTAAAGCTATATTTAATTTAAGCAATAGACAGGATATGACCTTGACTGAGCTAATGAAGTAGTTACAGGAGGTTAAAAATCCGATCAGGGAAACTCCTGCTGGTGGCAAGGCTAACCTGGGAGTTGCGTCTGCTTCCAATACTAATCCAGGGAATGAAAAGAAGCAACAGGCTAAGAATAGGAAACCTTCTATTCCTACAAATGAAAAGAAGAAGAAGAAGAAAAAGAAGAATCCAAAGAAGCTCAAGTGCTTTTTATGTGGAAAGGTTAGGCACATCAAGAAGAATTGCAAAGACTTTCTTTCCCAAGGAGGTAGGTGTGATCTTCTAGTTATTGAAACTTGTTTGGTTGATGAATCAAGTAACACTTAGGCTATAGATTCTAAAGCAACTAATCATGTTTGTGTTTCTCTACAAGGGTTCAAAGAAACGAGAAGTCTACTGCATGAGGACTTCATGCTTCAGTTGGGCGATGGATCCTTAGGGTTAGCTGAAGCAGTGGGAGACATTCATCTTCATTTTGATAATTATAGGATTTTAGTTTTGCAAGATTATTTTTATGTTTCTAAACTTAAAAGGAATATAATATCTATAACTTCCTTATTTAAAGACTCTTATTTAGTGTCCTTCAATAAAAAAGTGGTTATTTGTAAAAACAAATCTTTTATCTGTGATGAATGGATGCAAAATAATCTATATTTTATCAAACCTAAGATGGGCTTATTGTTCAACACTAAGGTTAATGATGATAACTCTAAAAGACTTAAAACTTCTCACTCTAATTAGACTTATCTTTGGCATTTCTGACCAGGTCATATTAACCTGAATAGGATTCAAAGGTTGGTAAGGAATAGACCTTTAAGTCACTTAAAGGTGAAATCTGTACAACAATGTGAGTCTTATTTGGAGGGTAAAATAACCAAAAGACCATTGGGGGTCTAAGGGCAATAGGGCCGAAATGGTTCTAGAACTTATGCATAGTGATGTCTGCGGTCCCATAAACATCGAGGCACGAGGAGGGTATGAGTATTTCATCACTTTTGTTGATGATTACTTAAGGTATGGGTATGTCTACTTAATGCACCACAAAAGCCAAACTTATAATAAGTTTAGGGAGTTTCGAGCTAAAGTGGAAAAGTAATTAGGTCAACCCATAAAGGTACTTTGATCCAATCGAGGTGGTGAATACCTCTCCAATGAGTTCTTAGAACACCTATTAGAGAATGAGATTTTATCCCATTTGACTGCGCTGGGTACTCCATAGTAGAATGACATGGCTGAGAGAAGAAATAGGACTTTGTTGGATATGGTAAAGTCCATGATGAGTTATTCATCATTACCTTTATCCTTTTGGGGATATGCACTACAAACTACATGTTATCTTTTGAATGATGTGTCTTCAAAATCGATTCCTAAAACTCCTTATGAGTTATGGAAGGGCAAGAAGACATCATCTAAACCATATTCGCATGTAGGGATGTCCTGCTCACATCTTGATTTAGGAAGCAAGTAAGTTAGAAGCCCGTTCAGAAGTTTGCATATTTTCAGGATATCTAAAAAAAACTAAAGCTGGTTATTTCTATAACCCGAGGGAAAATAAAGTCGTGGTTTCAACTAATGCAACATTCCTTGGGAAAAGTTACATGAATGACTTTAAGCCTCATAGTAAAGTGGTACTCGAGGAGTTGGCAAGTGATTCGATCACTCTAGGGGTTCCAAATGAAACTATTCCAATTAGTGTAGAAAAACTGACTAAACAACTACCTAAGGGACTTCGGCATAGTAGGAGGATCGGGCATCAACTCGAGAAATATATGTTCAATGGTGAGGCCTTTTTGGTTGAATCGAATGAACATGACAGGGATTCTTACATTTACGAAGAGGTTATGGAGGATGTTAATTCAAAACTCTAGACAGAAGCTATAAACACTAAAATTAAGTCTATGGAGACTAATCGAGTCTAGGAACTTGTAGATCTTCCCGAAAGGGTAAAACTTATAGGGTGTAAGTGGATCTATAAGAGAAAGAGAGGAGCAGATGGAAAAGTAGAAACCTATAAAGCTATACTGGTAGCTAAGGGATACATGCAAAAGAAAGGAATCGATTATGAGGAAAACCTTTCACCTATAGCCATTCTTAAGTCCATTCGCATTCTTTTGTCCATAGCTGCCACTCTCGATTACAAGATTTGACAAATAGATGTCAAGATGGCTTTTCTAAATAGCTATCTTGATAAGTCCATATATATGGTACAGTCAGACAAGTTCAAGGCTAAGGGTCAGGAAGGTAAGATTTGGAAACTGCTAAAGTTAATTTATAGACTTAAGTGGGCTTCCCGTTCTTGGAACATAAGATTTGATTGGGTGATCAAAACTTATTGGTTCGAACAAAATGTGGACAAACCATGTGTTTACAAACACATTAAGGATAGGAAGGTGATTTTTTTACTATTCTCTGTAGATGATATCCTGCTAATTGGCAATGACATTGGGGAGTTGTCATCGGTCAAATTATGGTTGATCAAGCAGTTTGAAATGAAAGACTTAAGTGAAGCTAATTATGTTCTCGGTATCCAGACCTTTTGGGATAAGAAGAATAGAATGATAGCTTTGTCCCAAGCAAATTACATAGATAAAATTCTCAAGAGATTTGTAATGCAATATTCCAAGAAAGTGGGCAACTATATAGGTCTGGAATTACTCCTTCTAAGAAAGACTCGCCAAAGTCTAATGAAGAAAGCGAATACATGAGAAGGTGTCTTATGCTTCGGCAGTGGGCAATCTCATGTAGGCCATGCTTTACACACAGTCAGATATTAGTTATGCAGTCAGGATAGTAAGTCGATTGCAGTCGGATCTAGTACCAAACCACTAGTTTATGGTCAAGCATATTTTCAAGTACCTTAGAAGGACTCGAGGGCATATGCTTGTATATTCAGCAGAGGATTTAACAACTCTAGGATATACTGATTTGACTTTTCAATCCTGACCAGATTCAAGGAGATCTACTTTTGATTTTGTGTTTACTCTATGTGGCAGTGCCATTGTTTGGAGAAGTGTCAAACAAGATTGTACTCCAGATTCAACGATGGAGGCTGAGTATATGGCAGCAAGTGATGACTCGAAAGAATCAGTGTAGCTCCACAAGTTCCTTGGGGATCTTGAGGTAATTTCTAGTATGGATAAGGCAGAATCGCTATATTGTCACAATAGCGATTGCTAATGCTAAGGAACTAAGATTTCACAAGAAGAGTAAGCATATTCATCGGAAGTATCATGTGATAAAGGACTTCATTGAGGGTGGGCATGTTGCTATATGCAAAATCGTATTTGCAAAAATTGTTATGTTGTCTATATCTGTAATCGAGGGAATAACGTGGGGTGCTTTATTTATGCAAAGATTGTTATGTTGTCTATATCCCTAGCAGGAGAAGGTTTGTCTTGGCCATCAAAGGTGGGCTCCGCAAATAGAAACGTTGGTGCATTGTCATAGGCGACGATATATTAGATCAGGACAAAAAGTGTAATTGGTTTGGATTAATAATTCTATCTAGACAAATCAATTCACTTAAGACAATTATATGTGTTGTATCTTAATCCTGAAATGACTAATAGGCTTGTTGTCTTGAGTTATGTCTTTTGACGTACCAAAGAGTGACATCTTGATTTTATGATGGTACGTATACCGGTACATTAGAACTTGACTCTTAATAGCGTAGACTTGTTTTCCATAGATACAGAATCCATAGTTCCACTTTAAGAGCCAGTGATATCCTCTTAGATGCATTATCTTATAATTGGAATATTGGAGCACGCAAGCATTTGGATACATATGTGTAATCAAATGGTATATTGTCTTTGAATGGTAAGTTTTGCGATAATGAGATAATGGAATTTTATGTAGTTTGAGAGTATAGCTCCAAGCTTTTAGTGGAGTAGCGTTAGAGTTCATAATTATAAAATATGTATCTTGGATATTTTTTTTATGATTATCAAGAGCTTGAACTATATAGGTCCTTCAGGTCCCCTTTAATAGCTCATAATAAATCCTGTAAGGATACGGCGTGCTTTTCTAATAAATCGGTGACTTATGTTAAATTAAATTATTAGATTGGCTAAAATTCTATAGAATCAGATAATTTATGTCTATTTATCAGTTGAATTAATTAGTGTAAATTAATTCAAGATAAACTTGTTGAATTATTAGGAATTTTTATTTTCCTAGAGATTATCTAGATATGACTGTTTTAATCAAATAACTTCTCTATCGGGTTATTTGACTTAAAACTAAGGCTCTATCCAAAAAATCTCTAGTGGGAAATAAAAATTCATAGCCATCATTTATTGTAAGTTGGGCAGGCCAATCTTCAGGTTCAACCTGCCAATGGAGTAAGTTTGGCAGGCTGATTTGTTAGTTTGGCCTACCGATCTAACAATAATTTGATCACATGTTTTTGACATGATTTTTCAGATATTGATCGAGGTTCAAATTTTTGAGGCCATATCCAATAATGACCAACCTGCGGACGACCTCTAGAAATTAGGAGTGAGTTTTCTAAGTGATTTTGATCAATTAAGAAATTAAGAGTGAGAACTCTGAAACTCCCGACGAACTATTGTTCACAAATCATGAACCTTAGTTCTAGGTTCTCTCAATTGCTTGGATGAAGAGTCAACAGGGAAGAGCTATACGAGGTATGCCCACACACATACCGATCATGGATAGAGAATAGCATAGAAGACTAATTGGTTAAGGCTCTTCTGGAATGCCTTTCTTTTCAGAGATTACAAGAACTCTTCGGCGTATAAAGATTAGTATGATCTATGGTTAATTTATGCATATAGCATGTCAAATTTGTGTTTTGAAAAATCCTCTAAAATAAAAATTTTAAAATTTTTGTTGCATACTCGTTTTCCAACAGGCTCAGCCCCAATTTAGTCCCCAAAATTTAAAAAGTCCCATTTTGATCCTTACTATTTTATTTTGTTTTAGTTTTGGTCCCTCTATTAGTTTGGCATTAAAAATTTAATAGAATATTCTTAGAATTTATTTTGTTTCAGGTTGTTTCAATTTTGATCTTTAATCTAATATTATGTTCCACTTTTAAACCCTTTATTAGCAAGATAGTATTTGGAATCAAAATTCAAAAAAAAAATGAAAAACTAAATACAAAGATTTTGATTCATTAAACTAAAAGGGAAAACAATTTAGACGAAACAAAGTAATAGTTTACGGACTAAAATGAGACTTTTTAAAGGTTAGAAACTAAACCAGAATTGAGGTCATACCTTGTCACGCCCCAGAGTACGGGAGGTTATGTGGCGGATTATTTAAATTAATTAAAAGAGGAATTTAATTAAAATCAAGAATTTTAAGGGTTAAGTCAAATATGTAAAAATGTGAAAGTTTTGAAACTAACTTTTATAAAAGAATTCATAAACATTAAGTGAATAATTAAATAATAAAGAACGGTGAGAATAGGTCCCACTGACCCACAACTTGTGCACACACATAGTACTGACAATATAATAATACAACCACAGTCCAAGTACAAATAGAGTTAAAAACATTACATGCCTTGTTCAAATAATACAAATAATCTACTAGTCCTCCTACTGCTCCTGAGTTCTGTCCGTAAAGTCCTCTCCGAACCTAAGAGGAAATCCACCTAGAGGGGGGGGGGGATTTAAAAACAACAAGGAAAAATGTGAGCGAAGGGCTCAGTAGGACTATATTTTAATAAATCATTTAATTTAAAGAAAAATCTCACTATTTAGGGAATTATTTAAAAAAACCTTAAATAAATAAATTTAATAAAACTGTTCTTACCCAAAACAGTTTATTCGGTCGACCAGTAATACATTATTTTCTTTTCTTAGGCAAACCACATAAATATCACCACCGTAGTGGCCCAGCTGGGTTTCGAAACCTGCCCCCAAGGTCGATCGCTACACGACCCGATCTCTATTATGGCATCATGCCCTTACATCTATTTTCATCATTATTCAAAACCTATTTACTGAGTATTATCATTTACATTCATTATGAAGTTCATTCCAGTTCACTTCAATTCACGGTTTATAAAAAAAATAACCGATAAAATCTCATTTTTCAATCAATCGTTGAAAACATTTTTAGAGAAACCCTTTTTAAGGCCAAATCATTTTGAAATGGGGTTACCAAAGAAAGGGTAGAAGTCTTACCTCGATACTCATGCCGATGCCCCACACTGAAATCCTAGTCCGCTATACGTTAGCTCCGCGAAACCACGAACGATCCTAGATACACACTAAGTCGATCAATATCTAGTTTGAGACATTCTATGTTACTAAACCATTTCATGATGTCCTAGTGTGCCATTTGTATCTTTAAAATCATTTTACAAGGTTGGAATTTCAATCAGGGTTCAAAACAATGAAAACAAGTGAAAAATCACAAAACTTTCCCATGCTCTGTCGACCTGCCGGAAGCCCTGCTTCAGTTGGCCGAACTGTGCAGTTCGGCCTGCCGAAAACCAAGTCCGGTCGGCTAGACATTTTCTAGGTTCGGCCAGACATCTCCCAGGTTTGGCCTGTCGAACGGATGAGTCTGGCCTGCCGATCCTTTAAATCCAGCCTGCCGAACTAGAAAAACCCAAAAATCCCAGCCACGGGTTTCGGTTCTCCCAAAATCCAAATCTTGATTTTAACCTGTTTTTCTCAAATCTTAGGCATGGAAAATATTCATAGATGATAGAAAAACATAATAGAACACTTTTGAACTAATTTAAACAAGATTTAAACACAAAAATCCCAAAAATCTGAAAATGGGAGAAAATGAGGAAAAATGAAAAATCTTGAATCTAATTCGTTTTTCTTCAATCCAAGCTTAGATTCTAGTTGTTCTAAGTTCCTTTTACTCAAATCAAGGGTTTTCTAAGCTCAAACAAACTTAGATTTCAAAAATGCATGAAAAATAAAAAATTTAGAAAAAGTTTAAAAATTTCAAAACTAACCTCGAATCGAAGCTTCAATCCACGTTCTTGGTTGCCAAATCTCATCCCCGAGCCTCCTACTCGCTAACCCGAAGCTTGGATTCAAATTTTGATTCAAAAATTTGAGGAAAAATTGAGAGAGAAGAGAGAGACCGAGAGAGAACGAGAGAGAGAGGGAGCCTCACACCGGGAGAGAGAGGAGAGAGAGAGTGAAGAGAGAGGAAGAGGAGAGAGAATAAATAGAGAGAAATGGTGGGCGGTTTTACTGTGTAAAAACCATGTGCCACCCACGGTTTTGTAAAACAGAATATTTTTAACATTTTACAAACTGTTGTGTTTTAAAACTCAAAACAATATTTTAAAACAGTAAGAAATTATTAGAATTTATTAAATTAACAAAACAACCCAAAATTCAAAATTTAACTAAATGATCAAATTAACGTTGAAATATTAATTATGGCACACTAATTCATCATTTTACATTATTATGACATTAAAATAATTTTGGGGTGTTACAACTCTCCACCCCTAAAAGAAATTTCACCCTCGAAATTTACAATTCAATTTAGAAACAAAACAAATGTGGATACAACTCCCGCATACTCGACTCTAGTTCCCAAGTGGCTTCATCAACCCCGTGATGCTGCCACACAACCTTTACCAATGGTATCTCACGACGATGCAAACTGATCACTTTTCGATCGATGATCCGAATCGGCACCTCCTTGTACGTCGTATCCTCCTGAACCTGCACATCACGAAATGAAACTATCTTACCCTGCTCAGGCGGACACTTCCTAAGCATCGACACATAGAACACATCGTGAACATGAGAGAGTTCAGGTGAAAGGTCGAGTTGATAAACAACCACACCAATACGCTGAGTGATCTCGAACGGTCCAATATACCTCGGTGCAAGCTTTCCATTTATATGGAACAACCATATGGGTTCAAGATCACAGGTCAAGAGGACAAGGTTTGTAAGCTGCTGAAGTCAATTTATGGACTTAAGTAGGCTTCTCATTCTTGGAACATAAGATAAGATTTGATCAGGTGATCAAGACTTATGGGTTCTCACAAAATGTGGATGAACCATGTGTTTATAAACACATTAAGGATGGGAAGGAGGTTTTTCTACTACTCTATGTAGATGATATTATGTTAATTGACAATGACGTTGTGGCATTGTCATCGGTCAAATAATGGTTGACCAAGCAGTTTGACATGAAGGACTTAGGTGAGGCTAATTTTGTTCTTGGTATCCAGATCTTTCAGGATAGAAAGAACAAAATGATAGCTTTGTCCAAGGCTGACTACATAGATAAAATTCTCAGAAGGTTTACAATGCAGGATTCCAAGAAAGGTGGGCCACCATCTAGGTATGGAATTACTCTTTCTAAGAAAGACTCTCCAAAGTCTTATGAAGAAAGAGAATACATCAAGAAGGTGCCTTATGCTCTGGCAGTGGGTAGTCTCATGTATGCCATACTTTGCACATGACCGGATATTAGTTATGTGGTCAGGGATTGTAAGTCGATTTCAAGCAAATCTAGAACCAAACCATTGGGTTGCGGTAAAGCATATTTTCAAGTACCTGAGAAGGACTCGAGGGTATATGCTTATATATTCAGGTGAGGACCTGACTCCTCTAGGATATACTGACTCAGATTTTCAATCCTGTCTGGATTCTAGGAAACTGACTTTAGGTTTTGTGTTTACTCTGGGCAGCGGTGCCATCAGTTGGAGAAGTGCTAAGCAAGATTACGCTTCGGATTCAATGATGGAGGCCGAGTATGTGGTAGCTAGTGATGCTTCGAAAAAAGCAGTGTGGCTTCGCAAGTTCTTTGGGGATCTTGAGGTGGTTCCTGGTATGGATAAGGCGGTATCACTGTACTACGATAATAGTGTGGCGGAAGCTAATGCTAAGGAACCAAGATTTCATAAGAAGAGTAAGCATATTGATCGAAAGTATCATGTGATAAAGGACTTCATTAAGGGTGGGCATGTCACGGTGTGCAAAATCGCGTCAGAGGACAATTTACCTGATCCATTTACGAAGACACTTACTGGGAGAGTCTTCAAGAGGCATGTGGAAGCTATGGGGATGCGAGATTTGTCATATTTACTCACTTAGTGCAAGTGGGAGATTGTTAGACATGTTTGCCCTAAGGAGTAAAAATGTAATAAGTTTTTGGAGACATTTTTATCAATAAAGAATTTATTCATTATTATATACCAAATCTTGTCCTCTTTACGTTCATATTTGTTGAATGTATGTTAAGCAAACAATAGTATGAGACTGTCGGTCTAAACCATAAGAATTGGGCATATGATGGACGGATTATGCGGAAGGCATGATTCTTAAGGTGATGGCCTAAATCATATGATCCACAATCGAGGGAATAAAGTTGGGCACTTTATTCATGCAAAGATTATTATGTTATCTATATTCCTTTTGGGAGATGGTTTGTCTTGACCATCGGAGGAGGACTCCGTGAATAGAAACATTGGCACGTTGTCATGAGTGACGATGTGTTGGATCAGAACATAAAGTGAATTGATTTGGATTAATAATTTTGTCTCGACAAATCAATAAACTTTAGACAATCATTTGTGTTGTATCTTAATCCTAAGATGAATAGCGGGTCCGTTGTCTTGGCTTGTGTCTTTTGATGTACCAAAGGGTGACACCCACATCTTAATAGTGGTGTGCATGCCTGTACGTTGGAGGCATGACTCTTGATAGCATAGACCTGTTATTCGTAGATATGGAATCCATAGCTCCTCTTTAGGAGTAATGATATCCTCTTATATGCGTTTTCTTGTAATTGGAAAACTGGAGCGCTCAACCATTTGGCTACATAGGTGTAACCGAATGGTATACTGTCATTAGATAGTAAGTTTTTTGATGGTGAGATAATAGAACGTAAGATAAAAATAATCGAGAAGGTAAGAGAGAACTTGTCCTTAAGCTGATTATGGGGATACGATACACTATGATATGTCATGGAGACTTAGCTATACGAGCTTCGTAATTCTATGTAGTTCGAGAGTGCAGCTCCAAGCTTTTAGTGGAGTAGCGTTGGAGTTGATAATTATGAAATGTATATCTTTGATATTTGATTTCATAATTATTAGGAGCTTGAACTATATAGGTCCATTTGGTCCCCTTTGCTAGCTCACAACATCCTGTAACGACACGGCGTGTTTTTCCAATAATTGGTGACTTATGTCGGATTTATCAGATTGGTTAAAATTTGAAAGAATTAAATAATTCATGTCTGTTTATCGGTTGAATTAATTTTGTGATAAAAATTAATTCAAGATAAACTTGTTGAATTATTAGGATCGGATAATTCTTGTCTGTTTATCAGTTGTTTTAATTTTCGATAAATTAGATCAAAATAAACTTGTAGAATTATTAGGAATTGATTTATTTTCTTAGAGATTACCTAGATAAAGTTGTTTTGATCAGATAACTTCTCTATTGGATTATTTGAATTAAAATTGAGAATTTATCCTATAGAATCTCAGGTAGAAAATAAAAGATTCGCGAGATTTTTATTCGACAGTTCGGCCTGCCGATGGACGTGTTCGGCCTGCCGATCAGGTGGTTCGGCCTACCAATCAGCGAAGGATAAGATCACGCGTTTCCACAAGGATCTTATCAAATATTAATCCAAACTTGATTCTATTTCGAGTTTTTGGGACCTAATCTAATAAGGATTGACCCTAGGACCAATCTCTATATAAAGGGAGTAAGTCTTAAGAGTTACGAAGATCAATTGAGAGATTAAGAGTGATACTTTGCTAGTGAGAATCTGAAAACTCCCTGAGAGCTTTTGTTCATAAATCACGAACACTTGCTTTGGGTTCTCTCGATTGATTGGAAGGAGAGTCACCTGGTGGACAAGCTGTACGTATGAGCCCACACTCACTCCGGTTGTGGATAAAGAATATCAAAGAAGACCAGTTGGTTGAAGCTCTTCTGAAACGTTACTTCTCTTCACGTTTTGCGAGGGTTCTTCGGCACATAAAGGCTAGTAAGATCTGGTTAATTTATGCATATAGCATGTCAAACTTGTGTTTTGGAAATTACTCTGATGTAAAATTTTTAAAATTCTGCTCTGCACTCTTTTTCCAACATATCATAGTGTATCATATCCCCATAGGATTATCCATAACCGGCTTAAGGACAAGTTCTTTCTTACCTTCCCAATTATTTTTATCTTACGTTCCATTATCTCACCATCGGAAAACTTACCATCCATAGATAGTATACCATTTGGTTACACCTATGTATCCAAATGGTTGAGCGCTCTAGTTTTCCAATTACAGGATAATACATATAACAGGATATCATTACTCCTAAAGAGGAGCTATGGATTCTATATCTATGAATGACAGATCTACGCTGTCAAGAGTCATGCCTCCAACGTACCGGCATGCATAGCACTATTAAGATGTGGGTGTCACCCATTCGTACATCAAAAGGCACAAGTCAAGACAACAGGCCCACTATTCATCTCATGATTAAGATACAATACAAATGATTGTCTAAAGTGAATCGATTTGCCGAGATGAAATTATTAATCCAAATCAATTCACTTTATGTCCTGATCCAACATATTTTCACTTCTGACAATGTGCCAAGTTTCTATTCATAGAGTCCATCTTCGATGGTCAAGACAAACCGTCTCCCAATAGGGATATCGACAACATAACAATCTTTACATGAATAAAGCGCCCAACTTTATTCCGTCGATTGTGGATCTTATGATTTAGACCATCACCTTAAGAATCGTGTCTTCCGCATAATCTGTCCATCATATGCCCAATTCTTAAAGGTTTAGACTGACAGTCTTAGACTTTTGTTTGCTTATCATACATTCAACAAAGATGAACGTAAAGAGGACAAGATTTGGTATAGAAACAATAAATGAATTCTTTATTGATAAAAATATCTCGCATCCCCATAGCTTCCACATGCCTCTCGAAGACTCTCCCATTAAGTGTCTTCATAAATGGATAAGCTAAATTGTCCTCTGACGCGATCTTGCACACCGTGACATGCCCGCCCTCAACAAAGTCCTTTATCACATGATACTTTCGATCAATATGCTTACTCTTCTTGTGAAATCTTGGTTCCTTAGCTTTAGCTACTGCCGTACTATTATCACAGTACAGTGATATCGCTTTATCCATACTAGGAATTACCTCAAGATCCCCAAGGAACTTGTGGAGCCATACTGCTTCTTTCGAAGCATCACTAGCTGCCACATACTCGACCTCCATCGTTGAATCTGAAATGTAGTCTTGCTTCACACATCTCCAACTGATGGCACCGCCCCCCAGAGTAAACACAAAAATTGAAGTCAATTTCCTAGAATCCAGACAAGATTGAAAATCTAAGTTAGTATATACTAGAGGAGTTAAGTCCTCACTCGAATATACAAGCATATACCCTCGAGTCCTTCTCAGGTACTTGAAAATATGCTTTACTGCAGCCCAGTGGTGCGGTCCTGGATCTGCCTAAAATCGACTTACAGTCCTGATCACATAACAAATATCTGGTCGTGTGCAAAGCATGACATACATGAGACTACCCACTACCGAAGCATAAGGCAACTTCTTCATGTATTCTCTTTCTTCATCAGACTTTGGAGAGTCTTTCTTAGAAAGAGTAATTCCAGACCTAGATGGTTGCCCACCTTTCTTGGAATCCTGCATTGCAAACCTCTTGAGAATTTTATCTATGTATCCGGCCTGAGATAAAGCTATCATTTTGTTCTTCCTATCCCAAAAAATCTCGCTACTGAGAACAAAATTAGCCCCACCTAAATCCTTCATGTCAAACTACTTAGTCAATCATAATTTGACTGATGACAATGCCCCAATGTCATTGCCAATTAGCAGAATATCATCTATATAGAGCAGTAGAAAAAGCACCTTCTCATCCTTAATATGTTTGTAAACACATGGCTCATCCACATTTTGTGAGAACCCATAAGTCTTGATCACCTGATCAAATCTTATGTTCCAAGAACGAGAAGCCTGCTTAAGTCCATAAATTGACTTTAGCAGCTTACAAATCTTACCCTCTTGACCCTTGACCTTGAACTCGTCTGGTTGCTCCATATAAATGGACTAATCAAGATAGCCATTTAGAAAAACTTTATTGACATCTATTTGCCAAATCTCATAGTTGAGAGCGGTAGCTATGGACAAGAGAATTCAGATGGACCTAAGCATGGCTACAGGTGAAAAGGTTTTCTCGTAATCGATTCATTCCTTTTACGTATAACCCTTAGCTACCAGTCTAGCCTTAAAGGTTTCGACCTTTCCATCCACTCCTCTTTTCCTCTTATAGATCCACTTACACCCAATGGGTTTTACCCTTCGAGAAGGTCCACAAGTTCCCAGACCTAATTAGTGTCCATGGACTTCATCTCTATGTTCATGGCCTCTGTCTAGAGTTTTGAATCAACATCCTCCATAGCCTCTGCGTAAGTATAAAAATCCATGTTATGTTCATTTGGTTCAACCAAGAAGAACTCCCCATTGAACATATACCTCTCAGGTTGACGCCCAATCCTCCTATTATGCCGAAGCCCCTTAGATTGTTGTTCAGGTTCATTTGGTTTTTCTACACTAATCAGAATGGTTTCATTTGGAACCTCTGAAGTGATTGAATCACTACTTAACTCCTCAAGCACCACTTTACTTTGAGGCTTAAAGTCCCTTAGGTTGTTGTTTAGGTTCATTTGGTTATTGTTGTTTAGGTTGATCCCTCAAGCACCACTATGCCGAAGCCCCTTAGGTTGTTGTTCAGGTTCATTTGGTTTTTCTACACTGATCAGAATGGTTTCATTTGGAACTTCCAGAGTGATTGGATCACTCCTTAACTCCTCAAGCACCACTTTTCTTTGAGGCTTAAAGTCTTCCATGTAACTCTCCTCAAGGAAAGTTGTATTATTTGAAACCACGACTTTATTTTCCTTTGGGTTATTGAAATAACCCCCTTTAGTCCCTATTGGATATCCTACAAACATGTAAACTTCCGAGCCTGCTTCCAACTTATTCGCATCCTTAAACAAGACATGAGCCAGACATTTCCATATGCGAATATGGTTTAAGGATGTCTTCCTACTCATCCACAACTCATGAGGAGTTTTAGGGACCGATTTTGAAGGCACATTGTTCAAAAGATAACTTGCGGTACGTAATGCATATCTCCAAAAAGATAAAGGCAATGATGAATAACTCATCATAGACCTAACCATATCCAATAAAGTCCTATTTCTTCTCTCTGCTATGCCATTCTGCTAGGGAGTGCCCGGCGTAGTCAAATGGGATAAAATTCCATTCTCTAATAAGTGTCTCGTATACTCATTAGAAAGGTATTCTCCACCTCAATCGGATCGAAGTGCCTTTATGGGTCTACTAAATTGGTTTTCCACTTTAGTTTGAAACTCCCTGAACTTGTCAAAAGTTTTACTTTTGTACACATATCCATATCTTGAGTAATCGTCCTCGTGCTCAGATGTTCATTGGTCCGCAAACATCAGTATGCATAAGTTCTAGAACCCCTTCAGCCCTGTTGCCCTTAGACCCGTATGGTTTTTTGGTCATTTTACCCTTCAAACATGATTTACATTGAGGTATAGATTCCACCTTTAACTGACTTAAAGGTCCATCCCTTGCCAACCTTTGAATCATATTCAAGTTAATATGACCAAGGCGCAAATGACAAAGATAAGTCTTATTAGAGTGAGAAGTTTTAAGTCTTTTAGAGTTATTATCATTTATCTCAGCATTTAGCAATAAGTCCATCTTAGGTTTGATAAAATACAAATTATTTTTCATCCATTTAGAACAGATAAAAGATTTGTTTTATGAATCACCACTTTATCATTAAAAGAAACCAAATAGGAGTCTTTAAATAAACAAGCTACAGAAATTAAATTCCTTTTAAATTTAGAACATAAAAATAATCTCGCAAAATTAAATTCTATAATTATCAAAATAAAGATGGACGTCTCCCACTGCTTCTGGTATGACCAAGGATGCATTACCCATCCAAAGCGTGAAGTCTTTATGTAATAGACTTCCCGTTTCTTTGAACCCCTATAGAGAAACACAAACATGATTAGTTGCACTAGAATCTATGACCCAAATGTCACTGGATTCCTCAACCAATCAAGTTTCTAAATATAGAAGATCACACCTACCTCCTTTAGAAAGGAAGTCCTTGCAATGCTTCTTTATGTGCCCGATCTTCCCGCAGAAGAAGCACTTAAGTTTCTTTGGGTTCTTCTTCTTCTTCTTCTTGCTATTGGTGCTAGCACGAATAAAAGACTTCCCGTTCTTGGCTTGTTGCTTCTTTCCATTCCTAGAGTTGGGATTGGAACTAGAAGTAGCTACCATGTTAGCCTCTCCACCCATAGGAGACTCCCTGATCAGCAGTTCAAACTCCTATAACTGTTTCATTAATTCTGTTAAGGTCTTATCCCGCCTATTGCTAAAATTAAATGTAGCTCTAAATGGAATAAATTCCTTTGACAAAGTCTCAAAGATCATAATCATCTGAGTTTCAGCATCAATGTCGGCTCCATTGGTTTGAGCCTTATCGAGGTAACCCATGACCAATATCATGTGCTCCTTTACAAATGTCCCCAGCCTCTGCTTACAGTTAAGAAGTTTCTGAAGTGCCCCTTCCCGTTTTGTTATGGCCTAGCCTCCAAACATATCTTCAAGATTATCCAAGATCTGCTTCGCAGTCTCTTAATCTTCATGTTAAGCCGGCAACACATTATTCATGCTGCCTGTAACTCCTGTAACTGTTTCATCAATTCTGTCACAGTCTTATCCCACCTATTGCTCAAATTAAATGTACCTCTAAATGGAATAAATTCCTTTGACAGAGTCTCAAAGACCATAGTCATCTGAGTTTCAGCATCAATGTCGGCTCCATTGGTTTGAGCCTCAGCGAGGTAACCAATGACCAACATCATGTGCTCCTTTACAGATGTCCCCAGCCTTTGCTTACAGTTAAGAAGTTTTTGAAGTGCCCCTTGCTGCTTTGATATGGCCTAGCCTCCAAACATATCTTCAAGATTATCCAAGATCTGCTTCGCAGTCTCATAATCTTGATTGCAATAATTCAACAAGTTTATCTTGAACTAATTTCTTACAAAATTAATTCAATCGATAAACAGACATGAATTGTCTGATTCTAACAAATTTTAAACCAATCTGATAAATCCGACATAAGTCACCAATTATTGGAAAAGCACGTCGTGTCGTTACAGGACTTTCTGAGCTATCAAAGGGGACAAAAATGGACCTATAAAGTTCAAGCTCATGATAATAATGAAACCCAATATCCTAGATATACATTTCACAATTATCAACTCCAACGCTACTCCACTAAAAGCTTGGAGCTGTACTCTCAAACTTTATAGAATTACGAAGCTCATGCAGCTAAGTCTCCATGACATATCATAGTGTATCGCATCCCTGTATGATCATCCATAATTGGCTTAAGGACAAGTTTTGTCTTACCTTCCTGATTATTTTTATCTTATGTTCCATTGTCTCACCATTAGAAAACTTACCATCCAAAGATAGTATACCATTCGATTACATCTATGTATCCAAATGGTTGACCGCTCCAGTTTTCCAATTACAGGACAACGCATATAAGAGGATATCATTACTCCTAAAGAGGAGCTATGGATTCCATATCTATGAATAACAAGTCTACGCTATCAAGAGTCATGCCTCCAACGTACCGGTATGCATAGCACTATTGAGATGTGGGTGTCACCCTTTGGCACATCAAAAGACACAAGTCGAGACAACGGGCCCATTATTCATCTCAGGATTAAGATACAATACAAATGACTGTCTAAAGTGAATCGATTTGCCAAGACAGAATTATTAATTCAAATCAATTCACTTTATGTCCCGATCCAACACGTCGTCACCTATGACAACGCGCCAATGTTTCTATTCACGGAGTCCAACTCTGATGGTCAAGACAAACCATCTTCCAAAAGGGATATAGACAACATAACAATCTTTTCATGAATAAAGCGCCCAACTTAATTCCCCTGATTGTGGATCATATGTTTTAGACCGTCACTTAAGAATCATGTCTTCTGCATAATCAGTACATCATATGCCCAATTCTTAAGGTTTAGACTGACAGTCTCAGACTGCCATTTGCTTATCATACATTCAACAAATATGAATGTAAAGAGGACAAGATTTGGTATATATATAAATGAATAAATTCTTTATTGATAAAAATGTCTCCAAAAACTTATTACATTTTTACTCCTTAGGGCATACATGTCTAACAATTTCCCACTTGCACTATGTGAGTAAATACAACAAATTTTGCATCCCCATAGCTTCCACATGCCACTCGAAGACTCTCCCAGTAAGTGTCTTTGTAAATGGATCAGCTAAATTGTCCTCTGACGCGATCTTGGACACCGTGACATGCCCGTCCTCAACGAAGTCATTTATTACATGATACTTTCGATCAATATGCTTACGCTTCTTGTGAAATCTTGGTTCCTTAGCATTAGCTACCGCCGCTCTGTTATCACAGTACAATGATACCGCTTTATCCATGCCAGGAACTACCTCAAGATCCCCAAGGAACTTGCAGAGCCACACTGCTTCTTTTGAAGCGTCACTAGCCGCCACATACTCGGCCTCCATCGTTGAATCTGAAGTGCAATCTTGCTTAGCACTTCTCCAACTGATGGCACCGCCACCCAGAGTAAACACAAACCCCGAAGTCGATTTCCTAGAATCCATACAGGATAGAAAATCTGAATCAGTGTATAGAGGAGTTAAATCCTCACCCGAATACACAAGCATATACCCTCGAGTCCTTCTCAGGTACTTGAAAATATGCTTTACCTGCAACCCAATGGTTCGGTCCTGGATCCGCCTGAAATCGGCTTACAATCTTGACCGCATAGCTAATATCCGGTCGAGTGCAAAGCATGGCATACATTAGACTCCCCACTGCCGAAGCATAAGGCACATTCTTCATGTATTCTCTTTGTTCATCAGACTTTGGAGAGTCTTTCTTAGAAAGAGTAATTCCAGACCTAGATGGTTGCTCACCTTTCTTGGAACCTGCATTGCAAACCTCCTGAGAATTTTATCTATGTAGCCGGCCTGAGACAAAGCTATCATTTTGTTCTTCCTATCCCAAAAGATCTGGATACCAAGAACAAAATTAGCCTCACCTAAGTCCTTCAAGTCAAACTGCTTGGTCAATCATAATTTAACCAATGGCAACGCCCCAACGTCATTGTCAATTAGCAGAATGTCATCTACATAGAACAGTAGAAAAACCACCTTCCCATCCTTGATGTCTTTGTAAACACATGGTTCATCCACATTTTGTGAGAACCCATAAGTCTTGATCACTTGATCAAATCTTATGTTCCAAGAACGAGAAGCCTGCTTAAGTCCATAAATAGACTTTAGCAGCATACAAACCTTACCCTCTTGACCCGCGACCTTGAACCCATCTGGTTGTTCCATATAAATGGACTCATCAATATAACCATTTAGAAAAGCCGTCTTGACATCCATCTGCCAAATCTCGTAGTCGAGAGTGGCAGCTATGGACAAGAGAATCCAGATGGACTTAAGCATGGCTACAGGCGAAAAGGTTTCCTCATAATCAATTCCTTTCTTTCGCGTATAACCCTTAGCTACCAGTCTAGCCTTAAAGGTTTCGACCTTTCCATCCACTCATCTTTTCCTCTTGTAGATCCACTTACACCATATGGGTTTTACCCCATCGGGAAGATCCACAAGCTCCCATACGCGATTAGTCTCCATAGACGTCATCTCTATGTTCATGGCCTCTGTCCAGAGTCTTGAATCAACATCCTCCATAGCTTCTGCGCAAGTATAAGGATCCCTGTCATGTTCATCCGGTTCAGCCAAGAAGACCTCCCCATTGAACATATACCTCTCAGGTTGACGCCTGATCCTCCCACTACGCCGAAGCCCCTGAGGTTGTTGTTCAGGTTTGTTTGGTTTTTCTACACCGATCGGAATGGTTTCGTTCAGAACCTTCGGAGTGAACGGATCACCCCTTAACTCCTCAGGCACCACTTTGCTTCAAGGTTTATAGTCGTTCATGTAACTTTCCTCAAGGAAAGTTGCATTAGTTGAAACCACGACTTTATTTTCCTTTGGGTTATAAAAATAACCCCCTTTAGTCCCTTTTGGATATCCTACAAACATGCAAACTTCCAAATGTGCTTCCAACTTATTCGAATCCTTAAACAGGACATGAGCCGAACATCCCCATATTCGAATATGGTTTAAGGATGTCTTCCATCTTGTCCACAACTCGTGAGGAGTTTTAGGGACCGATTTTGAAGGCACATTGTTCAAAAGATAACATGTGGTTTGTAGTGCATATCCCCAAAAGGATAAAGGTAATGATGAATAACTCATCATGGACCGAATCATGTCCAACAAAGTCCTATTCCTTCTCTCCGCTACGCCATTCTGCTACGGAGTGCCCGGCGCAGTCAAATGGGATAAAATCCCATTCTCTAACAAGTGTCCCAAGAACTCATCAGAAAGGTATTCCCCACCTCGATCAGATCGAAGTGCCTTTATGGGTCTACCCAATTGCTTTTCCACTTCTGCCCGAAACTCCCTGAACTTATCATAAGTTTCACTTTTGTGGTGCATCAGGTACACATACCCATATCTTGAGTAATTGTCAATAAAAGTGACTGTTGAGGGTAAGCTCGGTGCCACCACCGAGGACACTAACTTTGCTGGTCAGAAAATAAGCTCAGCAGACATTAGGGGCTACTGTCCGACCCGATGACTTATACTTCTTCCCGAGGTGCCTTCCATTTATCCTAGGGCACGCCCCCAAGAGGACTGCCACCTCGGGGATGTACGGTAGCACGGGTCGGACCACGTTATTCATAAGGATACGTCACTGCCCATCCTTGTAGGCCAACACCAGGCAAATGTGCTGCCGTCCGATAGAGTCCAATCCATTGGGCGATGGATGCGGCACTTGTCACTCACTGCTTGATACACTTTGATGTGACACCTAGGTAATGGGCAAAACCCATCTTGCACCCGATCCAGCTGGTGGCCTATAAATAGGATGCATTAAAGACGTTTGAGAGAGAGAGAAACTTCTCCACACTTAATTAGCTGCCGACCTCTGCCGAGCAATACTTGCCTTGAGCATCGGAGAGCCCTTGTCTATTGACTAATCCCATTTCTCCAAATCATCCTTCTCGCAGGTACACATTCCCGGTCAGGGGCAAGCCTAAGAAGAGGTCAGAACGTGCATAGCTGCATGTGGGTGTTGATCCGACGCCGGACAGCGGTAAGCATCAACATTTTGGTGCTAGAAGGAGGGCCGAACACGCCCAACTCAAGTTATTATACCTCGGATTCCCGAGATGACGACATGAGGTAACGCAAGAGACGATACCGCCTGGCCTAGGGGACGTCCTCAGACCGCAAGATCTCGGTCTGGGGGGCAAGGAAGCACGATGAGGGCCGAGCCGGTAGAGGCCCAAGCCACCCAAGATCCAAACTGGGAGCTTACAGACTGCGGTCTGGATCCTAACTCAGCAGCTTGCACAGCAAGCTCAACGACAAGCTGCACCAGCTCTGCCTCTCCCAGCCCAGGATGACCAGGCTGGAAGTCAGGTTGAACGAAGTGCAGCAAAGCCGATCCGAGCCGTCTGCGGGATCCACTAGGGGAATTCCAACTGACAACAGGCAAGTTCAAGAACACCGTGTGGGTCGCCAAGTGGCTCGTGCCCCTTCACCACAAGGCTCCCGAGCCTCGGTATTTGACCGGCTTGGGTCTCAAGGAATCAACCGAAATTGTCAGGCCGGGGCTGGAGGCCGTGCGGTGGATGGAGTACCCTATCGGGTCGAATTGCCCAAAGATACCAATAGCCATCAGTTCCGGGCACTGCAGCGACAGATTGATGAGATCCAGAATTGTAGATTCGGTCTAGATGAAATCGGAGCTCAGGACCCACCTTTCCCAGATCACATAATGCGGGCGCCTATGCCACCAAAGTTCAAAGTCCCGCAGATCAAGCCTTATGATGGAGCCACTGACGCTGATGAGCACGCTAAACTTTTTTGGGGACACATGCTGCTGCAGAACCCCAGCGATGCTGCGATGTGTAAAGCTTTCTCACTTACTCTTACAGGCCCTGCCCTGCAGTGGTTTCGACGACTCGAACCTGGGTCAATTTCTTTTTTTCAGCATTTAGCCGATGCCTTCTCCTCCTCATTCTCTACAACCAAGACGCGGAGGAAAGAAATAACTTGCCTGTATGCCGTCAAGTAGGGAGACGGCAGCGTTAGGGATTATATTTACCAGTTTACCTGGGCAGCTCTCGAGGTCAAGCACGTCGAAGACGAGACCCTTAAACATATTTTTGTAGGGGGCCTCCGAGACGAGAAGCTGACATGGTTCTTGGCCTTTGAGCAGCCAAACACGTTTTCGCAAATGCTCGGGTATGCCCAGAGACACGCGGACACTGCCGAGTACATGAAGAGCCACCAGGAAGAGGCTGGCCCGAGCAGAACAAAAAAGGATAAGAAGCAGAAAAAGGCACCGGAACAGGGCAGCGCCGAGCATGCAAAGAAACAGAAGAAAGAGAAAGCTGATAAGCCAAAGGGGCCAACCAGCAAGTTTCAGAACTACACACCCCTGGTGGCAACCATCGATGAGGTGCTCGCCCAGGTTGGCGACAAGAATTTGCTAACACCATCGCCGAAGCTCCGAGGCAGCAGGGTGAAGCGTGACCAATCAAAGTTTTGCCAATTTCACAAAGACGTGGGGCATACTACCCGAGAATGCATCTAGCTGAAGGACCAGATAGAAAGGTTGGTCTGAGAAGGTCTGTTATAGGAATTTGTGGAACGGGCTATAGCCCCGAGGACAACCTCTGGAAGGAACGACTCGTCAGGCCGAGACGTACAAAGCCGACCCAGGATCGATAGTGTGGACGCCCCAAAACCCCCGAATATTGTACATACGATATTCGACGGGCCTGTCACCGGGGACACGTCGAGTGGGCGGCGATCAGAGAAGCTCGGCGGGTCTAACGGGGTGAATTCATAAATGTGTCTGAGCACATCAACAAGATATGCCGCCAAGAAGACACCCCGATCACCTTCACAGAAGAAGAAGCGGACCGATTAATGCATCCTCATAACGATGCCCTGGTTTGCGAACTGCCTATCGCCAACAATATTGTACGGCGTGTCTTAGTTGACAACGGCAGTTCGGCAGACATCCTCTTTAAGCAGGCGTTCGACAAGTTGAAGATAAGCAACGCACCTTTGGTCTCGGTTCGGACTCCACTTTTTGGCTTCGCTGGTGAATGTGTCTGGGCAACCGGGAAGGTCAGCCTCCCGGTAACTTTTGGAGAAGGAGCCGCGAGGGTCACTCGGGTTGTCGACTTTTTAGTCGTTGATAAACCCTCCCAGTACAACATCATCATCGGCCGGCCGACCCTGAACGGATTAAAGGTCGTGGTTTCGACATATCACCTGGCGATGAAGTTCCCAACTGATGGTGGCGTTGGAGTGATCCGTTCATCCCAGACGGACTCCCAGGCTTGCTATACAAATGCAGTCCGGGCAGCCTCAGCTCAGTAACATGGAATCCTGGCCGTTCATTCGTTCGATGAGACGGATCTCTTGACCGATCTGGCGCCGAAGATGCTCGCGGACCCTGATCCTAGGTTGCCCGAGGAAGAGGTAAGGGGTACCCCGGTCGAAGACTTGGTACCGTTCTCTCTGGACCCTCGAAAGGCCAGAGCGCACAGTCCAACTCGGGTCACAGTTACAACCTGAGATCCGGGCTGACCTGCAATCCCTTCTTTTCGAATACCAAGACGTTTTTGCATGGTCCCATGAAGACATGCCCAGAATAGATCCGAGCGTCATCAGCCATCGGCTCAACGTCCAACCTAACCACAAGCCGGTGATACAAAAATGAAGGGCCTTTAATCCGGAGAGATATGTTGCGATCAACGATGAAGTCCAGAAGCTCCTGAAGGATGGGTTTATTAGAGAAGTCAAATACCCTGAATGGTTAGCAAATGTCATCCTCGTCAAAAAGGCGAACGGCAAGTGGCGGGTCTGCATTGACTACACCGATCTTAACAAGACCTGCCCGAAGGACTGCTTCCCACTTCCTCGGATAGACCAGCTCGTTGATGCCACAGCCGGCCACGAGCTACTGAGCTTTATGGACGCATACTCTGGATATAATCAGATAAGAATGGCCGAAGAAGACCAAGTCAAAACCTCGTTTATTACTGACCAAGGCTTGTACTGTTACGTTGTAATGCCATTTGGTCTCAAGAATGCCGGGGCTACTTATCAACGCCTTGTTAACAAAATGTTCGCTCGACTGATCGGGAAAACTATGGAGGTCTACATGGACGACATGTTAGTAAAATCCGTCCAAGCGAAGGACCACATGGCCGACCTCCGTGCTAGCTTTGACATTCTCCAGGAGTATGGGATGAAACTCAACCTGGCAAAATGCACTTTCGGCGTCGGCTCAGGTAAATTCCTTGGATTTTTGGTTAACCAACGAGGAATCGAGGTCAACCCGGCAAAGGCCCAGGCAATTATAGACATGCATTCTCCTCGGATAGTGAAAGATGTGCAAAGGCTTACTGGCATGGTGGCTGCCTTATCAAGATTTGTCTCCCGGGCTACCGACAAGTGTCACCCTTTTTTCAAGGCACTTAAGGGGAGGTTTGAGTGGAGCAGGGAATGTGAGGATGCCTTCCAAGACTTAAAAACTTACCTAGCCACACCCTCGCTCCTGTCCAAACCTTTGCCTGGTGAGGTTTTAACAGCTTATTTAGCCGTCTTGGAGAAGGCTGTCAGCTCGGTATTAGTTCGAGATGAGAACGGGATCCAGAGGCCAGTTTACTATACCAGCCACGCGTTCCAAGGTGCCGAGGAGCGGTACTCCCCGTTGGAGAAACTAGCCTTTGCCTTAATAACATCAGTCCGGAAGCTGCGGCCATATTACCAAGGCCATGTCGTCAAGATCCCGACCAAGTTCCCTCTCCAGTAAGTTTTAAAGAGCCCATAAATATCAGGTCAGATGGCCAAGTGGTCGGTTGAACTGGGCCAATATGATGTACATTTTGTACCAAGAACGGCAATAAAGGCTCAAGTTCTGGCGGATTTCCTTGCCGAATTTACAGAGGCCGGAAAAGTGGCTCCCTTAATTGAGAAATCACCCGTCGAGGAGCCTGATACAGCTACCTGCAGTGAACAAGGCCTTTCCCCAGAGCAAAACTGGAAACTACACATCGAGGGCTCAACCTGCGTCGACGGGTCAGGGGCTGGCTTGATTCTAACAAGCCCCGATGGGTATAAGGTCATTTATGACCTTCGATTTGATTTCAAGACCTCTAATAATGAAGCAGAGTACGAAGCTTTGCTAGCCAGACTACGAATTACCCGAGACCTTGGAGTCGATCACTTGACCGTCTATAGTGACTCGATGCTAGTGGTGCAGCAAGTCACTAGAGGGTTTCAGGCCCGGGTAGAATCGATGGCGGCATATTTAAAGGAAGCGAAACAGTTTCTTGGGCAATTTAAGTCCTATACTTTCAAACAAATCCCCCGATCCGAGAACGTGGAAGCCGACGTCCTTGCCCGACTGGCTTCTGGGATGGGTGGAATAGACTTGATGTCCGTTCCCATCGAAAGACTCTCCAGACCAAGTATTAATAAAGACGTCATGAACCTGGCTGCGGAGCCGACATGTACATGGATGGACCCGATCATCCAATACCTGACCATAGCCGAATTACCCGACGATCGAGAAGAAGCACGTCGAATACGTAACAGCTCGGCCCGGTATTCGATGATTGGGGGAAAGTTGTACCGACGCGGCTACACGATGCCATGCCTAAGATGTTTAGACCCCAAGGAGGCCTAATATTTAATGAAGGAGATCCATGAAGGCCTTTGTGGCAATCACTCCGGTGGACGCTCCTTGGCCCAAAAATGCATGCGGCAGGGTTACTACTGGCCCACCATGCAGCAAGATTGCGGAAGCTTTGAGCAGAAATGCCTTAAATTCCAGCAATTTGCTAGGGTGCTAAGTTCACACGCCGAGCCTCTTAATCCAGTAATTTTGGCATGGCCATTGCAAAGTGCGCCATCGACTTGATCGGACCTCTCCCGCCGGCCCGCTCATAATTCAGATACTGTATCGTCGCCATAGACTATCTCACGAAGTGGATCAAAGTTGAGCCTTGCACCAACATGACTGAAGCCAAGTGCACCAACTTTGTATGGAAAAATATCATTTGCCGGTTCAGAATCCCGCACACTATTGTGACTGACAATGCCAAACAGTTTGACTCCTCGGGATTACGTCATCTGTGCGAGAAGCTCGGCATTAAGAAAGTTTTCTCCTCCCCAAGCTATCCGCAGAGTAACAGCCAGGTTGAGGCCGTGAACAATACAATCAAGGATAACCTGAAGAAGAAACTCGAGGGGCTTAAGGGTGCATGGATTGACGAACTACCCCAAGTGCTCTGGGCATACCGAACCACTACACGTGCTGCGACTGGCGAAACACCGTTCTCCCTGGTTTATGGGGCAGAGGCTGTAATCCCTGCTGAGGTAGGGTTACCAAGCTTAAGGGTTGAGCAATACAAAGAAACACTGAATACGAAGCTCATGTTGAACGAGCTCGATCTACTTGAAGAAAAAAGGAACCGGGCATCAATTCGTAACGCAGCTCGAAACCAGGTTGTAGCTCGGTATTACAATAAAAGGGTTCAACCGAGAAGCTTTAAAGTTGGTGACTTAGTGATGAAGAAGGTCACAGTTCAACAACCTGGTCTCGGGTCCTTTGGTCCGAAGTGTGAAGGTCCTTTTAAAGTCGAAGGTGTCGTGCGACCAGGCACTTACAGGTTGACTGATACGGAGGGGAATCAGCTCGGGCATCCATGGAATGTCGAGCTCTTAAAAAGATTCTATTTTTAAAAAGAAAAGATCAGAGCCACTCCTTTTTTGATCTCTAGCCACAATTCTTTTGTAACTGGGCCTGCTGAGCAGGGCTAGGAAAATCCATGTAAATATTACATTAATGGAGCACAACTTCCCTAATCTCATTCCACCTGAGCAATGTCTTTCAGGGAAGAGTATGTCTAAAATGCCACAACTTCAGCTCGGAAGACAGGATGTTGACTCCCCATCAAGGGAGTCATCCTCGTCAAACCAGACCGGGGGGCAAACCTTTAAGTTGCTCGGCACATTTACGTGTCCGATTAGTCCTATACTTGTACAGTTTCTTTAAAACTTCAACAAGTCTACGGGGGGCAACAGGGTAAGGGTAGCCATACGCCGTTTATATTTTACCCGACCGAGATCAGTAACCTAAATTTGCCTGGATAACGAAGCAGACAAGGATAACTACTCGGAGTGACCGAGAACAGAAGTGCTCGGATTAACTGAGACCAGAGGTATCATAAAACTCTACTCAGATGACTGTCCAGCCTAGGATCCTCCCCGAGAAGTGCCTAACTTTGAAAATTACGTGGGGTGTAAAACAAAACAACCAAATTACACGTAAGAAAAAGTGGGCGCAAAACGGGAAAATATAAAATGTTTTAATTTTATTTATTGGGAGGGTACTAGGAAACTGGGCACCTCCCTAGCCCGATTACAAAAGGGGAAAAAGAAGAAAGGATTAATTAGTCTGGGCCTCGCCCCCAGCCAAGTTGTCGTCCTAGCCTCCCTCGGCAGCCTACACATCCCCATCATCATCACCGTCCACAACGACGACCCCCTCCTCAACATCCTGCTGTTGCTCGGCATCACCTTGGTCTGGCTCGGCTGATGACCGACCAGTCGAATTTGGCCGCCTCGGGATGCTTTTCGATCAGATGGTCACGGAGGTCTGCCATTCAGTCAAAGTAGAGATCGGTATATTTCGGGGATGACTTAAACTCCTCGACCGTAGCGGCTAAGCGGTCGGGGAAGCCGGCCACAAATTACTGGTGCTCAGCTTATAGGGTTGCCAGCTGCTCCTCTAGCCGTGCAGCTTTATTCTCTAGCCAAGCGGCTTTATCCTCCGCTTCCTTGAGGCGCCTCGACATGTCCTCGACCTCAGACTTTGCCTTTCGAGCTTCCTCCTTAGCTTGATCTAGCTCAATGTTCTTATCATTGAGCTCTCTGTCGGAGTCCATCTTTAGCAGGAGGGTCTTCTTGTGCCTCTCTTTCTCCTTGTGGATCTCCCTCATCCCGATAGAGTGCACCATATGCACAATGGCGCTTGACTGTGAAAATTATAAGGGGTTAGTCCTTGGCAATGTCGCGGGAAGTCATCGAAACTTTTGATTAGCTCAGATACTTACTGAGGCAGTCGCTCGGAGGGCCATGTTGCACAAGTCCTGGAAGTCCTCGCCCCGAATGTTCATAAAGAAGTCATCCGGGGGAGCCACATATCTGAGGCGCTCGAGAAGCATGCCACGGTAGTCCGGGTGCCTCCTCTGCAGGTCCTCGGAAGAACCTCTAGCCTCCTCGCCTGCTCGGCCGACCTTTGGCGAGGCCCTTATCGGCAGTGGAGGAGGTGGTGGAACTTGGACTGACGAAGAAGTCTGCCTGGTGCGTGTCGGGGGCTCGGGCACTGGCGTTCGCTTGCGTTTTCTGCCAGCATCGATAGCTTTGCCCTTGCCCTTCCTCTGGCTTGCCATCTGGGCGAGCCTGCCAGCACGAGAGGTCGGTGCAGTCATTTCTGCACAAAGAAAATTGAAGTCAAGAGAAGGTCGGAATAAAAAGGGGCGACTATAAATAAGGTTCCGGGCTGACCTCTGATCCGGAGTTGGCCCGACGGGTATAGGAGCCTAACTACACCCTCGAGGTCCTCGTCGACTACAGGTGGCCCTGCATCGAAGGAGCCACTGGACGAGTCCTTGGTACTGGACGAAGAAGGCTCCCTCGTCGGCCACCCGGACCGGGAAGTGCTTGGCCCTGGAAGGTCCGCGTCACTCGGGCAGGACGCCCGGCTCAGGGAAGACTACTGGACTTCCCAAACCAGTTGTATCTGGACAGAGTGTCCTTTCTCAAAAGAAAGGACTGTTGCCCGGATGACTCTGGCTTTTCGAACAGCTCATCCACGGCCTTTATTACATGGCTTGGTGCCCAAGGACGCTTGGTCCAGACGTGCCCCTGCTCAAATGACCTCGGCACTTGTTCATCCTCGGGGACAGCTTCACCGACTTGGGCTAAAAAGTTCCCCCCGATGTAGAACCATTCATACTTCCATAGCTTGTTCGAGTCGGGGTTGCCCAAAATAAAGTCCTTTCTGAAGCCGGTGAAGTAGTACCAGCCGGACTGCCGAGGAAGCTTCTTCATCTTGAATACTTGCTTGAAGGCCTCTAGCGGCATCTCAGTACTCCGGTGGTACTCCACAAAATATACATCCCGATCAGCGACCTATAGCTGTTCGGGTTTAATTGTGCCGGGCACACATTAAAGTCATTAAGTGCCCGACGGAGAAAACGGTGCAGTGGTAGGCGTAGCCCGGCCTTGAAGAATTTGGCGTAAAGCGTGATAAATCCTTCCGACGCGTCTAAAGGTGAGTCTCCCTCACTGGGAACAGCGAGAACCACATCGGCAGGAATGCCATACTCGTCGCGTAGAGTCTTTAACTGCGACTCTGTGATGGCGCTTGTATAACTCGCCGCTGAGGTTTGCCCGGGGCGGCTTATCCGATATGCCGTAACGCCCCACATGCGGGTGGCCTGTACCTCCTGCTCTATCTCCGGCTGCTCTGCCCCTGTCTCGTCGGCTGCGTGCTCCTCATCGGAGACATCAACCGTAATCACCCCCGCGACTTGGACGGGGGCTCTTGCACTCTGACCAGAGGTGCTCGGAGCATCCTCGTGGCCCTGAAACTCGGTCCTCTCCCTTGGAAAAACTCAGGAAGAACCCGCTGTCATCGCCCCTACATAAGGGTCTTGTTCCCTGGACGGCCTGATAAGCTTGCACCCACCCAGCATATTTAAAAACTCCTGCTTGGGCACGGTCTGGGAATCGACCCTTAGGATCTGCTCCAGCCGACTGGCCCCGTCTCGTCTTTGGGATGCCACCTCGGTGTCGGATTGGGTCGAAGAAGAGCTACTGCTCTCCTCGCTACTTTCTGACCATGAAACCTCCACGTTCTGTGAGTCAGACAAATCGCCCATTTTCGCTCGGGAAATTACCTGCTCGGGTTCTTGGTTGCTTGGATGATGTGATCCTCGGCTATACTACTTGAGCTCGGCAGCTAAAATTTTTCGGTCGAAAGATTTCTGAAAATGAAGTGCAAATTATGAAGGAAAGGGACCCTATTTATAGCCATTTTAAGCGGGAAATTCGAGCGCGAAAACCCAAAAGGTGCATTTAATACGCCTGACAGCCGCACAGATGGCTACAACGCGACACGCGTCCCCCGTCTGATCCGCGCGTCTTTTCACCTCACCCTGCTTCTAAGTGTCGTTTGGTCTTCCTACTTTGAGCCGACCTCACCCACTCTGTATAGTCCACCGGGCCGAACACCGACCAGGTGAACTGGGGGGCTAATGTTGAGGGTATGCTCGGCGTCACCACCGAGGACACTAACTTTGGTGGTCGGCAAATAAGCTCGGCAGACATTAGGGGCTACTGTCTGACCCGATGACTTATACTTCTTCCCGAAGTGCCTTCCATTTATCCTAGGGCACGCCCCCAAGAGGACTGCCACCTCGGGGATGTACGGTAGCTCGGGTCGGACCACATTATTCATAAGGATACGTCACTGCCCATCCTTGTAGGCCAACACCAAGCAAATGTGCTGCCGTCCGATAGAGTCCAATCCATTGGGCGATGGACGCGACACTTGTGACTCACTACTTGATACACTTTGATGTGACACCTAGGTAATGGGCAAAACCCATCTTGCACCCGATCCAGCTGGTGGCCTATAAATAGGATGCATTAAAGACGTTTAAGAGAGAGAGAAACTTCTTCACACTTAATTAGCTGCCGACCTCTGCCGAGCAATACTTGCCTTGAGCATCGGAGAGCCCTTGTTTATTGACTAATCCCATTTCTCCAAATCATCCTTCTTGTAGGTACACATTCCCGGTCAGGGGCAAGCCTAAGAAGAGGTCAGAACGTACACAGCTGCACGTGGGTGTTGATCCGACGCCGGACAGCGGTAAGCAACAACAGTGACGAAGTACTCATACTCTCCTCGTGCCCAGATGTTCATCGGTCTACAAACATTACTATGCACAAGTTCTAGAACCCCTTCGGCCCTATTGCCATTAGACCCGTATGGTCTTTTGGTCATTTTACCCTCCAAACAAGACTCACATTGAGGTATAGATTCCACCTTTAAGTGACTTAAAGGTCCATCCCTTACCAACCTTTGAATCCTATTCAGGTTAATATGGCCAAGGCGCAAATGCCAAAGATAAGTCTTATTAGAGTGAGAAGTTTTAAGTCTTTTTGAGTCATTATCATTTATCTCAACATTAAGCAATAAGTCCATCTTCGGTTTGATAAAATATAGATTATTTTGCATCCATCCAGAACAGATAAAAGATTTATTTTTACGAATCACCACTTTTTCATTGAAAGATACCACGTAGGAGTCTTTAAATAAAGAAGATACAGAAATTGAATTCCTTTTAAATTTAGGAACATAAAAATAATCTCGCAAAATTAAATTCCTATAATTATCAAAGTAGAGATGGACATCTCCCACTGCTTCCGCTGAGACCAAGGATCAATCGCCCATCCGAAACGTTAAGTCTTCACACAGCAGACTTCTCATTTCTTTGAATCCCTGCAGAGAAACACAAACATGATTAGTTGCACTAGAATCTATGACCTAGATGTCACTGGATTCCTCAACCAAACAAGTTTCTAAATATAGAACATCACACCTATCTCCCTTGGAAAGGAAGTTCTTGCAATGCTTCTTTATATGCCCGACCTTACCACAAAAGAAGCACTTAAGCTTCTTTGGGTTCTTCTTCTTCTTCTTTTTGCTCTTGGTAGCAGCAGGAATAGAAGACTTCCCACTCTTGGCCCGTTGCTTCTTTCCATTCCCAGAATTAGGATTGGAACCAGAAGCAGCTACCATATTGGCCTCACCACCAGCAGGAGACTCCCTGATCAGCAGTTCAAACTCCTGTAACTATTTCATCAGTTCTATCAAGGTCATATCCCATCTATTGCTTAAATTAAAAGTAGCTCTAAACGGAATAAATTCCTTAGACAGAGTCTCAAAGACCATAGTCATCTGAGTTTCAGCATTGATGTCGGCTCCATTGGTTTGAGCCTCAGCGAGGTAACCCATGACCAACATCATGTGCTCCTTTATAGATGTCCCCGGTCTCTGTCTACAGTTTAAGAGTTTCTGAAGCACCCCTTGCTGCTTTGTTATGGCCTGGCCTCCAAAAAAGTCCTCAAGATTATCCAAGATCTGCTTCGTAGTCTCATAATCCTGATGTTGAGCCTGCAACACGTTGTTCATGCTAGCCATAACATTGCAGCGGGCCTGATCATTAGCATCTTTCCAGCAGTCGTACGCTTGAAATTGCTCATTACTTGAGTCTCCCGTAGGCTCAGGAGGACAAGGGGTTGTCAGTACATATTTTAGTTTCTCAAAGGATAGGACGATGTCCAAGGTTCCGTTTCCAATCGTTATAATTCTCACCGGTTAATTGGTTTTTGTCAAGTATCGATGATAAAGCGTTTTTAGACATTTTCAATCTACAATAAAGAATCATATACCAAACATAAGCAAACATATATAATAATTTAGTAAGATAACACAATCATGTAAAATCATACAAATGTGTTTATGTGTCAAAACCTTGAAAATATCACAACCTTACAACGATAAATCCCAACTCAGAATTCAACAAGCTCCTAGGGGAGTCATGCCAAATTCAATCAGGAACACATATCCCCTTCTGATTAATATATGCCATCCAGGACCCGTATGATCCAGCATATACTAATAATCGTTTCTTTGGCCATTAATTTCATTAACCGAGCTCCTAGGGGAGGTTAATAATAAAATTAACGTGAGTGTATAACCACCATTTCAATATTTTATCCATGATTCATAATCACCACCTAGGGGTGTGCAACAATAAATCATACTAAAATACCTTATCCTTTCAGAGATCCAATCTGGTACATGATAGAAATCCCTTCCTAGGGGTCAGGACCACCATGTTCTTCCTATGGACCAACGATGGAGGCCTTAGGTCCTCTCTTCGAAAACCTTCTCCCACTCAATCTTTTGAAGTCAAGGTTTTATTTTAAAATTATGCATGAACAATTTTAATATGAGCGACACTCCCTATTCTATATGACATGTTATCAATATACATGGTAAATGATATTATAATGCAGACAAGCAAAGCAATCAAGCAAAGCTACAAGCAAAATAATAATAACCGTAATATTATGGTTCCACCCTAGAGAATAGAAAACTAAGATTACAAGAGAATAATCGAGACATTTATCGATTCTTCATCCTTGAATCCTCAAGCTGTATCCTTCTTCATGTAATATCCATCTTCAAGTCTTTAATCCTGTATGAATCGAATACTTCATATTTTCGGTCATATCCAAATTTAATGTTTCTCAGAATCGTCCCAAAAATAAAATTAAAACTGCACTGGAAAAATTGTACCTTTTCTAGACACTTGGCAGCTCTCGGTCGGCAGGTCGATCTGGGTGATCGGCTTGACGATCATGAAGGTTCGGCCTGCCGGTAAAGCACCAAAATTTTTGCCCCACTATCGGCCTGCTAGACCACACATTTGGCCTGTTGATCTGTGACCTTCGGCCAGCAGAACTGTGAGGTCTGGCATGCCGATCGAGCAGAAACCCTCAATCCAGAAAATACAATTTTAATGCAATTCATCAATTTTATTTTCAACAATTAAAAATTAAAATTAGAGACTCAGGAAATACCTGGAGGCGTCATCATCAATCTTTAAGATCTGACTTTCTCGATCCGTCTTCTCCGAACAATTATTTAATTACAAAATTTTACAAATTTAAAATAAATAATAATTCCTAGACGGTGATGATAGTCCGCCATCTAATTACATGAAAAACTTAGATACACATTCTAAGCTCTAAGGAACCATAACTGGTATTAATTAATTAACAAATAATTAAACAATGATTTAATCAACTATAATTAATTAATAAACATTCATCACATAATCCATGACAACATATATATTATATAGAAACCTAGAGTGCCATCTCTCTATAAAATTCAATTCAAGCATAGGAGAGATTAAGATCACAAAATTTATGCATATGACATGATCACAAACTTGCAAATTTATGCAAAAACCTCGGCTCTGATACCAGTTGTTGGAAACAAAGTGCGCAGCAGAATTTTTAAAATTTTTTCATCAGAGTAATTTCTAAAACACAAGTTTGACATGTTATATGTATAAATTAGACAGATCTTACTAACCTCAGTGTGCCAAAGAACCTCCGCAACCTGTGTAGAGAAGTAACGTTCTAGAAGAGTCTCAACCAACTGGTCTTCTTTGCTATTCTCTATCCACAATCGGAGTGAGTGTGGGCTCACACGTATAGCTCTTCCACCTGTGACTCGACTTCCAACCAATAGAGAGAACCCAAAGCTAGTGCTCGTATTTGTGAACAAAAGCTCTCAGGGAGTTTTCAGATGCTCACTAGAAGAGTATCACTCTTAATCTCTCAAATTGATCTGAGTAAATCATGAGACTCACTCCCTTTTTATAGCTATTGATCATGGGGTCAGTCCATATCAGATTAGGTCTCAAAAACTCGAAACAGAATCAAGTTCAGATCAATATCTGATAAGATCCGCATGAAAACGCGTAATCTTATCTCCCACTGATCGGCAGGCCGAACAGGCCAGTTCGACAGGCCGACCAAATCATTCAGCAGGCCTGAACTCCCGAGAAAAAATCTCAGTGAATCTTTTATTTTTCACCCGAGATTCTAAAGGATAAAGTCTCATTTTTGATTCAAATAATCCAATAGAGAAGTTATCTGATCAAAACAAACTTTATCAAGATAATCTCTAAGAAAATAAATCAATTCACATTAATTCTACATGTTTATCTTGATCGAATTTATCCAAAATTAAATCAACCGATAAACAGATAAGAATTATCTGATCGCAATAATTCAACAAGTTTATCTTGAACTAATTTCTTACAAAATTAATTCAACCGATAAACAGACATGAATTATTTGATTCTTACAAATTTTAAACGAATCTGATAAATCCGACATAAGTCACCAATTATTGGAAAAGCACGCCGTGTCGTTACAGGACTTTGTGAGCTAGAAAAGGGGACCAAAATAGACCTATAAAGTTCAAGCTCATGATAATTATGAAACCCAATATCCCAGATATACATTTCATAATTATCAACTCCAACGCTACTCCACTAAAAGCTTGGAGCTGCACTCTCAAACTTTATAGAATTACGAAGCTCATGTAGCTAAGTCTCCATGACATATCATAGTGTATCGCATCCCTATATGATCATCCATAATTAGCCTAAGGACAAGTTCTGTCTTACCTTCCCGATTATTTTTATCTTACATTCCATTGTCTCACCATTAGAAAACTTACCATCCAAAGATAGTATACCATTCGGTTACACCTATGTATCCAAATGGTTGAGCGCTCCAGTTTTCCAATGACAGGACAACGCGTATAAGAGGATATCATTACTCCTAAAGAGGAGCTATGGATTCCATATCTATGAATAACAAGTTTATGCTATCAAGAGTCATGCCTCCAACGTACCGGTATGCATAGCACTATTGAGATGTGGGTGTCACCCTTTGGCACATCAAAAGACACAAGTCGAGACAACGGGCCCATTATTCATCTCAGGATTAAGATACAATACAAATGACTGTCTAAAATGAATCGATTTGCCAAGACAGAATTATTAATTCAAATCAATTCACTTTATGTCCCGATCCAACACGTCGTCACCTATGACAACGCGCCAATGTTTCTATTCACGGAGTCCAACTCTGATGGTCAAGACAAACCATCTTCCAAAAGGGATATAGACAACATAACAATCTTTTCATGAATAAAGCGCCCAACTTAATTCCCTCGATTGCGGACCATATGTTTTAGACCATCACTTAAGAATCATGTCTTCCGCATAATCAGTACATCATATGCCCAATTCTTAAGGTTTAGACTGACAGCCTCAGACTACTGTTTGCTTATCATACATTCAACAAATATAAATGTAAAGAGGACAAGATTTGGTATATATATAAATGAATAAATTCTTTATTGATAAAAATGTCTCCAAAAACATATTACATTTTTACACCTTAGGGCATACATGTCCAACAGTCCCTCACCTGGTTTCGTATCTAGAAATAGGAAAGATAAAATTCTGTTCTGTAAAAATGGTCTTAGGAATGAAAACTTAAATGATCTTTGAGTTTCTCTTGAGTCCCATCCAAGTGGATACGTTTGGGTGGCTATGAAACAACTCTGGCCTCAATTTCATGAAGAAAAAGAACGTCTTGGGAATCTAACACTAAAAGACCCAACTGTTCAGTTTGCGAGAATGTTAGATGGAAAACAGACTTAAGGTCCTTCTACTTTAGAACAAGGTCTGTAAGGTATTTTTCTTTGTTTCTTTGTGTGTTTTTCTAAAAAAAAAAAAAAAAAAGAGTCTTAGTCTTAGTCAATTATCATGGATTCCTCGTCCCAGTCATCTTTAAAGTTCAACAATATTTGTGTGTTTTATGGTTTTAAATCAGGAAAAGGCATTGATTACATAGAAACTGCATTTCATCTACGCTATGTCTTGGCTATGAAAAAGATAAACCTTGTCTATGGAGGAGGTAGTCTAGGTTTAATGGGTACTGTCTCTGCTGGAAGACGTTCTGGAGGTACTGAAGCTTTAGGTATTATTCCAGGTGTCCTTGCTCAAAGTCGTTTATGTGGTCCTACCATTGGTGTTGAAAAAAATCATTGCAGGTATGCCTGAGCGAATAAGAGACATGGAGTTTGCTTCTGATGCTTTCATTGCTTTACCTGGAGGTTTAGGAACTCTAAAAGAACTTTTTGCCATTGCTAGTTGGAAATTGTTAGGACTACACTCTAAACCTGTTGGTTTGTTAAATATAAATGGTTACTTTGACATTCTGCTTAGTTTTTTAGATCATGCTGTGGAACAAAAGTTTCTTGAGGAGTCAGGAAGAAAGATTTTTATCTCTGCCACTACTGTAGAGGAATTGCTCAAAAAAATGCACGTCATTGATCCTGAAACAGACACTGCAACATCCAAGTTCTGCGAAAAACGCAAACGAGATTGGGATCTTTCTCTCTAAACTCTACCTCTTTTAGTTTTACTTATAGCATTATTGTTTTTGTCTTTGTTTATGCGTTTGTCTTTGAATAACCACCCTTGTAAGTATATGTTGTTAGTCTTCTTACTTAATCTTGTTAAACATTGGGAACAGTGTTCAATTTAGGTTGGGGGAGAAGGTTATGTCAATTTTTTTTCTTTTGTGATTGAATCTGGGACTAGTTTTAAAAACCAAGCAAAAAAAAAAAAAGAGTGTGCTATTTGTAAGACTTTAAGATTCATGTGTTCATAGGTCGAGATGGCTGAGTGAAGGTTTTTTCCTGAAACGCGTCTTGATAATGGTCCGAAAATGAAGTCCTTTGTGTTTGTAAAATTCTCATCTCTTCATCTTTCTTTTGTAGCATAAAAGTTTGAAGATGGCTGAGGTAAGGAGTACTTATTATTCTTGAAACGCATCTTCACCTTGTTAGAAATAGCTGAGTAATGGAGTGACTAGCATTCTTGAAACGTGTTTCTACATGATTGTAAAAAAACTGTGTTTACATTTGCATTTTTTAATTAAAAAAAAACTCAAAAAAAAAATTAAAAATCTAAAAATATTTTGGTGATTTGCCTCCTGTCCAATGACGATATCAAGATTATATCATTTCCATGACTTAAGGTAAATTTTAAATATTATTTAAGTTTATGTTAGTTTCTTTAGTTTGCCATATGTTTAGGATGAAATTTTCCCAAAGTTTGAACACTTAATCTTGCACTATGATTTGTTATATTAATTTAGAGACTGTTTATGTTAGTATAATTTAGTTTATTTTTATAAAATCTTATAACTTGTTTAAATCCCTCTTGAGATGAAATCCTAGATAACACTAAGTTATAGATATAATTTAGGCTATCTTTCAATCATTTGAGCCTTTGAAGCTAACTTGTTTACATTCTATATCCCTAGTCACCTCGTTGTGCTTAATGTTCTATTTTCTTTGTTACCCATATATTTAGCCTAGCCTTTTTAATAAATTCATAATCCTTTTCTTGTACCTTTCACTCATAAGGCATTTGTTCTTTCAAGTGAATTCAGATTTCTGAGGTTCGGATGAGTTAGGAATATCTGCTACCTCTATAAAATATGTACATTTATTGTAACTTTTCAATTATTTTATTAAAAAAAAAACAAAAACAAAAACAAAAAAAAAACACAAAAAGAAGAAGAAGAAAGTTAAATAAAAAGTGGTTGACAAAGGAAATTTTCGAGTTCGAGATTGTAAACTTTGGGAATTGGGTTGTACATTTTAAAGGTTCGGGATTTTTGTAAGTGTCTTATGGGTAAACTAAGCCTCAAATATATCTTCCATCATACCTTTAACCCAAGCCTTACATTACAAGCTGAATAAAGTCCTAAAAGGTCTTTAACAAGGTGTTATTCTACATTAGTGGAGAGAGGGATGAAAAACAAGTTTATAAGAATTTATTTAAATAAATTAAGATATATTAATATAAATTTATCTGGTTAATATGCATTGATTAGTAATAGAAATTCACACACACACAGAGGAAAATTCATCTTAAACAATTGACAAACTCTAGAAATGAATCATAACTTAATTAGTGTTTACATCTTTACTTTGAGGCATGAATATGAGATAAACCCTAAGGAAAATCAGTGAGGAATCTCAAGTAAAAAAAAAAATTCTTTTGTCTGTTTTAAGTTTTATCGCTATAGTTGCTAGAGACTAGCAATAAGCTGGTTGGGGGTGTGATGTGACTATAAAAGTGTACATTTTCTAAGGCTTAAATAATTTATTTACGCTTTTATTTCTCATTAAATCCTCTAATTAATAGCATTTTGTGTTAAAAAGTATTTTTGTGTCTTGGTGTGAAAATGTGTTTTTAGTGTGTTTTTATGTTTTTAGTAATTTTTAAAGTCATTCTGGCATGTTAAATAAGTGTCTAGTCTGTAAATATTCAAAATCGTAAAAGTAGTGCGGTTATTTTATTTTGAGTTTTAGTGTATTTGATAGTGTGTTCTAAGTTTATAAATATGTCTTGTTATATTTTTAGTAATTTTTAAAAAATATTTCCAAGTCATAAAAATTATATCTGTGCTAAACCGTAAGAGACTGAAAATTTTAGGAGTTTTTATCTATTTTTATGTGTTTTATTGTAAAATAAATATTTTTAATATTTTTGTAAATATTATGTTTGTAAAATAATTAATATTAGTGTGTTTGTGATTTTTAGATTTGAAATCTAGAGGAAAAACAGAGCAAAACGACACCAAAACCGATAAAATCGGACATCAAATACATCAAGGAGATAAATAAAATTCGAATTTAAAATTTAAGGGACACGTGGCACATTTTCAGCCTTCGGATCAGCTGCCAATTGAATCTCACCGGTTGGATCGATGTAGACGTCAGGACATGCGAGAACGTTAGCACTGACGCATGTCGGAGAAGCTGCGTGTCTCAGTCGTGGATTCCACGTGTCGAAGAACGATTGGCGCGTGTGTTACACACGCCGACAAGATTGCAAGCAAGTCAGAGGGGATCTCGACGTATCTTTGGATTGCATGCAGTCATGTTCACTTGCTCCCACTTTTCTATCCGTTCGATGAAAATAGCAAGAGCGATCCAATGGTCCTCAACCTTGGACCCACTAGACCCACCTGGGCCCAATCTCGCTTGCGTCTGACAGCCATTGGATCTCGTCTTCAACGCTCCAGATCGTGCTTGTTTTGTGCTACTCTGTATGCGTCACGCGGGATTACAAAGGAAAATCTACAGACTCAGGAACGCGGACCAGCGCGAAGAAGAGAAGGAAGAAAATAATTCGAATCGGTCAACTTTCAACAGGAAAAAGCATTAATTTCAAATGGCCGTTAGCAAATCCAATCCCCTATAAATACCAAGGCATTTGCCTCAGTTAAGCATCCCTCTCGCAGCACGAAAATGTTGTTGTAATAATTATAGTCTAGTTTTTATTTTAGTTTTCAGTCTAGTTTCTTGTAAAATATTTTCTAGTTTATGTTGTAAAAATTATGTTCAATAATATTAGTAGTACTTTATTAATTATGTCTTTCTAAATTTCTTTTTAGCTAAGGGGAGAGGGGGAAATTCTGGCAAAATTATCTTAAATATTTTGGTTTTTCTTAGTTTTCTAAGCTGTTATAATGCCAAAATATTTCCTTAGAAAACTTAGAATTTCAATATTTTCTTAGCTGGAACTATGCCAAAATTACGGTTTTGATTTATCGACGACATAGACTGTCACGGATAATGCTTGGGAGGACCTTGATTACTCGTAGACAGAGAATGGCTTAGTAAATGCTTAACTTACTATCTTGGTTGTTATTTTAGTTAAGTTATGTTGAAATGCTGCTTATTTGTTAAGTTGTGTTTTTGCTACATTATAGACATGGAATGGCACAGTAAATGCTTAGTAAATCTTGATTTATTGTCGACATAGGATGGCATAGTGTATACTTAAATCAACTAATAAATAAAAAGAGAAACTAAAATATATTGAAGATAATTGTCAGAATAGAACCTTTGAACCTCAGTCCTGTTATTATTGTTATTTTACTACTTTAAATTGTCATTATTATTGTTGTTACTCTACTTAAGTTACTATTTGCATGTCTTGTTATTAAAGTTCCAAATTATCAAAATTTAGAGATGAAAAATGTTGTAAAAAAATGTGTAAATATTGTAAATACATTCTGTGAATAATAAATATTAATCCTCAAATTTTTTAGTTTAAATAAAAAGAAAAAGTTAATATAATACACGTACTGGAACTGAATAAATCCTTCCTTGTGGGTTCGACCTCAGATTCATCGAGAAAATATTACTTGAGACAACCTTATACTTGAGGTTAGTTTAGAATGCATAAATAGACGCGAGACCACTAGTCTTCTTTTCTATTCTCTATCCATGATCAGAGTGAGTGTGGGCTCACACTATAGCTCTTCCTCCAAGTGACTCTCCTTCCAACCAATTGAGAGAACCCAAAGCTAGTGTTCGTGATTTGTGAACAAGAGCTCTAAGGGAGTTTCAGATTCTCACCAACTGAGTATCTCTCTTAATCTCTTAATTAATCTAAATAACTTATGAGACTTACTCCTTATTTATACAGGTTGGGTCTAGGGTCAGTCCTTATCAGATTAGGTCTCAAAATTTTGAATCAGAATCAAATTCGGATCAATATCTAATGAAATCAGCGTAAAACCACATGATCTTTTTTTCATACATTGGTAGGCCGAACTTACCCCATCGGTAGGCCAAACTTGAGGATAGGCATGTCGAACTGTCAAAAAAAGATCTCAGCGAATCTTTTATTTTCCACCCGAGAATCCATAGGGTAAAGTCTTAGTTTTAATTCAAATAACCCAATAAAAAAGTTATCTAATCAAAACAACTTTATCTTAGATAATCTCTAGGAAAATAAATGAATTCCTAATAATTCTACAAGTTTATCTTGATTTAATTTATTCAAAAATTAAATCAACTGATAAACAAACAAGAATTATCCGATCCCAATAATTTAACAAGTTTATCTTAAATTAATTTTATCACAAAATTAATTCAACCAATAAACAAACATGAATTATTTGATTCTTTCGAATTTCAAACAATCTAATAAATCTGACATAAGTCACAATTATTAGAAAAGCACGCCGTATCGTTATAGGATGTTGTGAGCTAGCAAAGGGGACCAAATGGACCTTTATAGTTCAAGCTCCCGATAATTACAAAACCCAATATCCCAGATATACATTTCATAATTATCAACTCGAATGCTACTCCACTAAAAGCTTCGAGCTACACTCTCGTGCTACATAGAATTACGAAGCCCATACAGCTAAGTCTATCATAGTGTATCATATCCCCATAGGATTATCCATAACCGACTTAAGGACAAGTTCTGTCTTACCTTCTTGATTATTTTTATTTTACGTTCCATTATTTCACCATCGGAAAACTTACCATCCATAGACAATATACCATTCGGTGACACCTATGTATCTAAATGGTTGAGCGCTCCAGTTTTCCAATTACAGAATAACGCATATAAGAGGATATCACTACTCCTAAAGAGGAGCTATGGATTCCATATCTATGAATGACAGGTCTACGTTGTCAAGAGTCATGCCTCCAACGTGCCAGCATGCATACCACTATTAAGATGTGGGTGTCACCCTTTGGTACATCAAAAGACAAAAGTCAAGACAAAGGGCCCACCATTCATCTCAGGATTAAGATACAATACAAATGATTGTCTAAAGTAAATCGATTTGCCGAAATAGAATTATTAATCCAAATCAATTCACTTTATGTCCTGATCCAATACATCGTTGTTGGAAACAAAGTACGCAGCGGAATTTTTAAAAATTTTCATCAAAGTAATTTCCAAAACACAAGTTTGACATGTTATATGTATAAATTAAACAGATCTTACTAACCTCAGTGTGCCGAAGAACCACTGCAACCTGTGTAGAGAAGTAACGTTCCAGAAGAGCCTCAACCAACTGGTCTTCTTTGCTATTCTCTATCCACAATCGGAGTGAGTGTGGGCTCACACGTACAGCTCTTCCACCGATGACTCTCCTTCCAACCAACAGAGAGAACCCAAAGCTAGTGCTCGTGATTTGTGAACAAAAGCTCTCAGGGAGTTTTCAGATGCTCACTAGAAGAGTATCAGTCTTAATCTCTCAAATTGATCTGAGTAAATCATGAGACCCACTCCCTTTTTATACCTATTGGTCCTGGGGTCAGTCCATAGCAGATTAGGTCTCAAAAACTCAAAACAGAATCAAATTCGGATCAGTATCTGATAAGATCCACGTGAAAATGCGTAATCTTTTCTCCCGCTGATCGACAGGCCGAACATTCTGATCGGCAGGCCGATCAGGCCAGTTCAGCAGGCCGAACACGTCATCCGACAGGCTGAACTCCCGAGACAAAATCTCCGTGAATCTTTTATTTTCCACCCGAGATTCTAAAGGATAAAGTCTCAGTTTTGATTCAAATAACCCAATAGAGAAGTTATCTGATCAAAACAAACTTTATCAAGACAATGTCTAAGAAAATAAATCAATTCACAATAATTCTACAAGTTTATCTTGCTCTAATTTTGTCCAAAATTAAAACAACCGATAAACAGACAAGAATTATCTGATCGCAATAATTCAACAAGTTTATCTTGAATTAATTTCTTACAAAATTAATTCAACCGATAAACAGACATGAATTATTTGATTCTTACAAATTTTAAACCAATCTGATAAATCCAACATAAGTCACCAATTATTGGAAAAACACGCCGTGTCGTTACAGGATTTTGTAAGCTAGCAAAGGGGACCAAAATGGACCTATAAAGTTCAAGCTCATGATAATTATGAAACCCAATATCCCTAGATATACAATTCACAATTATCAACTCCAACGCTACTCCACTAAAAGCTTGGAGCTGCACTCTCGAACTTTATAGAATACGAAGCTCATGTAGCTAAGTCTCCATGACATATCATAGTGTATCGTATCCCCATATGATCATCCATAATCGGCTTAAGGACAAGTTCTGTCTTACCCTTCTCAATTATTTTTATCTTGCGTTCCATTGTCTCACCATTAGAAAACTTACTATTCAAAGATAGTATACCATTCGGTTACACCTATGTATCCAAATGGTTGAGCGCTCCAGTTTTCCAATTATAGGACAACGCATATAAGAGGATATCATTACTCCTAAAGAGGAGCTATGGATTCCATATCTATGAATAACAAGTCTACGCTATCAAGAGTCATGCCTCCAACGTACCGGCATGCATACCACTATAGAGATGTGGGAGTCACCCATTGGTACATCAAAAGACACAAGTCGAGATAACGGGCCCACTATTCATCTCAAGATTAAGATACAATACAAATGACCGTCTAAAGTGAATCGATTTATCAAGACAGAATTATTAATCCAAACCAATTCACTTTATGTCCCGATCCAACACATCGTCACCTATGACAACGTGCCAATGTTTCTATTCACGGAGTCCAACTCCGATGGCCAAGACAAACCATATCCCATAAGGGATATAGACAACATAACAATCTTTACATGAATAAAGCGCCCAACTTTATTCCCTCGATTGCGGATCATATGTTTTAGACCGTCACCTTAAGAATCGTGTCTACCGCATAATCATCCCATCATATGCCCAATTCTTAAGGTTTAGACTAACAGTCTCAGACTACTGTTTGCTTATCATACATTCAACAAATATGAACGCAAAGAGTACAAGATTTGGTATATATAAATGAATAAATTCTTTATTGATAAAAATGTCTCCAAAAACGTATTACATTTTTACTCCTTAGGGCTTACATGTCTAACAATCTCCCACTTGCACTAAGTGAGTAAATACAACAAATTTCGCATGTCCATAGCTTCCACATGCCTCTCGAAGACTCTCCCAGTAACTGTCTTCGTAAATGGATAAGCTAAATTGTCCTCTGACGCGATCTTGCACACCGTGACATGCCCGCCCTCAACGAAGTCCTTTATCACATGATACTTCCGATCAATATGCTTACTCTTCTTGTGAAATCTTGGTTCCTTAGCATTAGCTACCGCCGCACTGTTATCACAATACAATGATACCACTTTATCCATACCAGGAACTACCTCAAGATCCCCAAGGAACTTGTAGAGCCACACTGCTTCTTTCGAAGCATCACTAGCTGCCACATACTCGGCCTCCATCGTCGAATCCGAAGTGCAATCTTGCTTCATACTTCTCCAACTGATGGCACTGCCACCCAGAGTAAACACAAACCCCGAAGTCGATTTCCTAGAATCTAGACAGGATTGAAAATCTGAATCAGTGTATCCTAGAGGAGTCAAGTCCTCACCCGAATACACAAGCATATACCCTCAAGTCCTTCTCAGGTACTTGAAAATATGCTTTACCGCAACCCAATGGTTCGGTCCTGGATCCGCCTGAAATCGACTTACAATCCCGACCGCATAGCTAATCTCCGGTCGAGTGCAAAGCATGGCATACATGAGACTACCCACTGCCGAAGCATAAGGCACCTTCTTCATGTATTCTCTTTCTTCATAAGACTTTGGAGAGTCTTTCTTAGAAAGAGTAATTCCAGACCTAGATGGTTGCCCACCTTTCTTGGAATTCTGCATGGCAAACCTCTTGAGAATTTTATCTATGTAGCCGGCCTATGACAAAGCTATCATTTTGTTCTTCCTATCCCATACCTGATTAGTCTCCATAGACTTCATCTCTATGTTCATAGCCTCTGTCCAGAGTCTTGAATCAACATCCTCCATAGCTTCTGCGTAAGTATAAGGATCCCTGTCATGTTCATCCGGTTCAGCTAAAAAGACCTCCCCATTGAACATATACTGCTAAGGTTGATGCCCGATCCTCCCACTACGCCGAAGCCCCTGAGATTGTTGTTCAGGTTTGTTTGGTTTTTCTACACCAATCGGAATGGTTTCATTCGGAACCTCCGGAGCAAACTGATCACCCCTTAACTCCTCAAGCACCACTTTGCTTCGAGGTTTAAAGTCGTCCATGTAACTCTCCTCAAGGAAAGTTGCATTAGTTGAAACCACGACTTTATTCTCCTTAGGGTTATAAAAATAACCCCCTTTAGTCCCTTTTGAATATCCTACAAACATGCAAACTTCCGAACGTGCATCCAACTTATTCGGATCCTTAAACAGGACATGAGCTGGACATCCCCATATGCGAATATGGTTTAAGGATGTCTTCCGTCTTGTCCACAACTCGTGAGGAGTTTTAGGGACCGATTTTGAAGGCACATTGTTCAAAAGATAACGTGCAGTTTGTAGTGCATATCCCCACAAGGATAAAGGTAATGATGAATAACTCATCATGGACCGAATCATGTCCAACAAAGTCCTATTCCTTCTCTCTGCTATGCCATTCTTCTGTGGAGTGCCCGACGCAGTCAAATGGGATAAAATCCCATTCTCTAACAAGTGTCCCAAGAGCTCATCAAAAAGGTATTCCCCACCTCGATCAGATCGAAGTGCCTTTATGGGTCTACCCAATTGCTTTTCCACTTCAGCCCGAAACTCCCTGAACTTATCATAAGTTTTGCTTTTGTGGTGCATTAGGTACACATACCCATATCTTGAGTTATCGTCAATAAAAGTGACGAAGTACTCATACCCTCCTCGTGCCCGGATGTTCATCGGTCCTGCAAACATCACTATGCACAAGTTCTAGAACCCCTTCGGCCCATATGGTCTTTTGGTCATTTTACCCTCCAAACAAGATTCACATTGAGGTATAGATTCCACCTTTAAGTGACTTAAAGGTCCATCCCTTACCAACCTTTGAATCCTATTCAGGTTAATATGGCCAAGGCACATATGCCAAAGATAAGTCTTATTAGAGTGAGAAGTTTTAAGCCTTTTTGAGTCATTATCATTTATCTCAGCATTAAGCAATAAGTCCATCTTAGGTTTGATAAAATATAGATTATTTTGCATCCATCCAGAACAGATAAAAGATTTGTTTTTACGAATCACCACTTTTTCATTAAAAGATACCACATAGGAGTCTTTAAATAAAGAAGATACATAAATTAAATTCCTTTTAAATTTAGGAACATAAAAACAATCTCGCAAAATTAAATTCCTATAATTATCAAAATAAAGATGGACATCTCCCACTGCTTTCGCTGAGACCAAGGATCCATCGCCCATCCGAAGCGTTAAGTCTTCACGAAGTAGACTTCTCGTTTCTTTGAATCCCTGCAGAGAAACACAAACATGATTAGTTGCATCGAAATCTATGACCCAGATGTCACTTGATTCCTCAACCAAACAAGTTTCTAAATATAGAAGATTACACCTGCCTCCCTTGGAAAGGAAGTCCTTGCAATGCTTCTTTATATGCCCGACCTTACCACAGAAGAAGCACTTAAGCTTCTTTGGGTTCTTCTTCTTCTTCTTCTTGCTCTTGGTAGCAGCAGGAATAGAAGACTTCCTACTCTTGGCCCGTTGCTTCTTTCCATTCCCAGAGTTAGGATTGGAACCAAAAGCAGCTACCATATTGGCCTCACCACCAGCAGGAGACTCCCTGATCAGCAGTTCAAACTCCTGTAACTATTTCATCAGTTCTGTCAAGGTCATATCCCGTCTATTGCTTAAATTAAAAGTAGCTCTAAATGGAATAAATTCCTTAGACAGAGTCTCAAAGACCATAGTCATCTGAGTTTCAGCATCGACGTCGGCTCCATTGGTTTGAGCCTCAGTGAGGTAACCCATGACCAACATCATATGCTCCTTTACAGATTTCCCCGGTCTTTGTCTACAGTTTAAGAGTTTTCAAAGTGCCCCTTGCCGCTTCGTTATAGCCTGGCCTCCGAACATATCCTCAAGATTATCCAAGATCTGCTTCGCAGTCTCATAATCCTGATGTTGAGCCTGCAGCACGTTGTTCATGCTAGCCATAACATAGCAGCAAGCCTGATCATTAGCATCTTTCCAGCGATCGTATGCTTGGAATTGCTCATTACTTGAGTCTCCCGTAGGCTCGGGAGGACACGGAGTTGTCAGTACATATTTCAGTTTCTCAAAGGAAAGGACGATGTCCAGGTTTCGTTTCCAATCGTTATAATTCTCACCGGTTAATTGGTTTTTGTCAAGTATCGATGATAAAGCGTTTTTAGACATTTTCAATCTACAATAAAGAATCATATACCAAACATAAGCAAACATATATAATAATTTAGTAAGATAACACAATCATGTAAAATCATACAAATGTGTTTATGTGTCAAAACCTTGAAAATATCACAACCTTACAACGATAATTCCCAACTCATAATTCAACAAGCTCCTAGGGGAGTCATGCCAAATTCAATCAAGAACACGGATCCCCTCTTGATTAATATATGCCATCCATGACCCGTATGATCCAACATATACTAATAATCGTTTCTTTCGCCATTAATTTTATTAACAGAGCTCCTAGGGGAGGTTAATAATAAAATTAGCGTGAGTGTATAACCACCGTTTCAATATTTTATCCATGATTTATAATCACCACCTAGGGGCGTGCAACCATAAATCATACTAAAATACCTTATCCTTTCAGAGATCCAATCTGGTACATGATAGAAATCCCTTCCTGGGGGTCGGGACCACCATGTTCTTCCTATGGACCAACGATGGAGGCCTTAGGTCCTCTCTTCGAAAACCTTCTCCCACTCAATCTTTTGAAGTCAAGGTTTTATTTTAAAAACATGCATGAACAATTTTAATATGAGTGGCACTCCCTATTCTACATGGCATGTTATCAATATACATGGTAAATCATATTATAATGCAGATAAGCAAAGCAATCAAGCAGAGCTACAAGCAAAATAATAATAACCTTAATATTATGGTTCCACCCTAGAGAATAGAAAAACTAAGATTACAAGAGAATAATCGAGACATTTATCGATTCTTCATCCTTGAATCCTCAAGCTGTATCCTTCTTCATGTAATATCCATCTTCAAGTCTTCAATCCCGTATGAATCGAATACTTCATATTTCCGGTCATATCCAAATTTAATGTTTCTCAGAATCGTCTCAAAAATAAAATTAAAACTGCACCGGAAAAATTGCACCTTTTTTGGACACTCGGCAGCTCTCGGTCGGCAGGCCGATCTGGGTGATCGGCCTACCGGTCTTGCTCCATCGGCCTTGTCGAATTGAAACTTCGGCCTACCGATAGAGCACCAATTTTTCTGCCCCACTGTCGGCCTGCCGGACCATACGTCCGGCCTGCCGATCCGTGACCTTCGGCCAGCCGAACTGTGTGGTCCGGCATGCTGACCGAGCAGAAAACCCTTAATCCAGAAAATACAATTTTAATGCAATTCATCAATTTTATTTTCAACAATTCAAAAACATAAAAATTGGAGACTCAGGAAATACCTGGAGGCACCATCATCAATCTTCAAGATCCGACTTCTCGATCCGTCTTCTCCGGATAATTATTTAATTGCAAATTCTTACAAATTAAAATTAAATAACAATTCCTAGACGGAGATGATAGTCCACCAACTAATTACATGAAAAACCTAGATACACATTCTAACCTCTAAGGAACCATAACCGGTATTAATTAATTAATAAATAATTAAACAATGATTTAATCAACCATAATTAATTAATAAACATTCACCACATAATCCATGACAACATATATATTATATAGAAACCTAGAGTGCCATCTCTCTATAAAATTCAATTCAAGCATAGGAGAGATTAAGATCACAAAATTTATGCATATAACATGATCACAAACTTGCAAATTTATGTAAAAACCTCGGTTCTGATACCAATTGTTGGAAACAAAGTGCGCAGAGGAATTTTAAAAAATTTTCATCTGACTAATTTCCAAAACACAAGTTTGACATGTTATATGTATAAATTGAACAGATCTTACTAACCTCAGTGTGTCGAAGAACCTCCGCAACCTGTGTAGAGAAGTAACGTTCCAGAAGAGCCTCAACCAACTGGTCTTCTTTGCTATTCTCTATCCACAATAGGAGTGAGTGTGGAATCACACGTACAGCTCTTCCACTGGTGACTCTCCTTCCAACCAACAGAGAGAACCCAAAGCTAGTGCTCGTGATTTGTGAACAAAAGCTCTCAGGAAGTTTTCAGATGCTCACTAGAAGAGTATCACTCTTAATCTCTCAAATTTATCTGAGTAAATCATGAGACTCACTCCCTTTTTATACCTATTGATCCTAGGGTCAGTCCATATCAGATTAGGTCTCAAAAACTTGAAACAGAATCAAATTTGGATCAGTATCTGATAAGATCCGCGTGAAAACGCGTAATCTTATCTCCCGCTGATTGGCAGGCCAAACACGTCATCCGGCAGGCCGAACTCCCGAGAAAAAATCTCTACAAATCTTTTATTTCCCACCCGAGATTCTAAAGGATAAAGTCTTAGTTTTGATTCAAATAACCCAACAGAGAAGTTATCTGATCAATACAAACTTTATCAAGATAATCTCTAAGAAAATAAATCAATTCACAATGATTCTACAAGTTTATCTTGTTCTAATTTTGTCCAAAATTAAAACAACCGATAAACAGACAAGAATTATCTGATCGCAATAATTCAACAAGTTTATCTTGAACTAATTTCTCACAAAATTAATTCAACCGATAAACAGACATGAATTATTTGATTCTTACAAATTTTAAACCAATCTGATAAATCTGACATAAGTCACCAATTATTGGAAAAACACACCGTGTCGTTACAGGATTTTGTGAGCTAGCAAAGGGGACCAAAATGGACCTATAAAGTTCAAGCTCATGATAATTATGAAACCCAATATCCCAGATATACATTTCACAATTATCAACTCCAACGCTACTCCACTAAAAGCTTGGAGCTGCACTCTCGAACTTTATAGAAATACGAAGCTCATGTAGCTAAGTCTCCATGACATATCATAGTGTATCGTATCCCAATATGATCATCCATAATCGGCTTAAGGACAAGTTCTGTCTTACCTTCCCAATTATTTTTATCTTACGTTCCATTGTCTCACCATTAGAAAACTTACCATCCAAAGATAGTATACCATTCGGTTACACCTATGTATCCAAATGGTTGAGCGCTCCAGTTTTCCAATTACAGGACAACGCATATAAGAGGATATCATTACTCCTAAAGAGGAGCTATGGATTCCATATCTATGAATAACAAGTCTACGCTATCAAGAGTCATGCCTCCAACGTACCGGCATGCATACCACTATAGAGATGTAGGAGTCACCCATTGGTACATCAAAAGACACAAGTCGAGATAACGGGCCCACTATTCATCTCAAGATTAAGTTACAATACAAATGACTGTCTAAAGTGAATCGATTTGCCAAGACAGAATTATTAATCCAAACCAATTCACTTTATGTCCCGATCCAACACATCGTCACCTATGACAACGTGCCAATATTTCTATTCACGGAGTCTAACTCTGATGGTCAAGACAAACCATCTCCCATAAGAGATATAGAGAACATAACAATCTTTACATGAATAAAGTGCCCAACTTTATTTCCTCGATTGTGGATCATATTTTTTAGACCGTCACCTTAAGAATCGTGTCTACCGCATAATCATCCCATCATATGCCCAATTCTTAAGGTTTAGACTGACAGTCTCAGACTACTGTTTGCTTATCATACATTCAACAAATATGAACGTAAAGAGGACAAGATTTGGTATATATAAATGAATAAATTCTTTATTGATAAAAATGTCTCCAAAAACGTATTACATTTTTACTCCTTAGGGCATACATGTCTAACAATCGTCACTTATGACAATGTGCCAAGTTTCTATTCATGGAGTCCATCTTTGATGGTCAAGACAAACCATCTCCCAATAGGGATATTGACAACATAACAATCTTTACATGAATAAAGTGCCAAACTTTATTCCCTCGATTGCAGATCTTATGATTTTGACCATCACCTTAAGAATCGTGTCTTCTGCGTAATCTATCCATCATATGCCTAATTCTTAAAGTTTTAGACCAACAGTCTCAAATTTTTATTTGCTTATCATACAAATATTCAATAAATATGAACGTAAAGAGGACAAGATTTGGTATATAAACAATAAATGAATTCTTTATTGATAAAAATGTCTCCAAAAACTTATTACATTTTTACTCCTTAGGGCATATATGTCAACTACCACCGCACTGTTATCACAGTATAGTGATACCTCCTTATCCATACTAGGAACTACATCAAGATCCCCAAGGAATTTGCAGAGCCACACTACTTTTTTAAAATCATCACTAACTACCACATACTCAGCTTCTATCGTTGAATTTGAAGTGCAATCTTATTTTTCACTTCTCCAACTGATGGCACCGCCGCCCAGAGTAAACACAAAACTAGAAGTTGATCTCCTCAAATTCAAACCAGATTGGAAATCTAAGTCAGTTTATCCTAGAGGAGTTAAGTCCTCACCCAAATACACAAGCATATACCCTCGAGTCCTTCTCAGGAACTTGAAAATATGCTTGACCACAACCCAATGGTTTGGTCCCAGATCTGTCTGAAATCGACTTACAGTCCTGACCGCGTAACAAATATCCAGTCGCGTGCAAAGCATGGCATACATGAGACTACCCACTACTGAAGCATAAGGCACCTTCTTCATGTATTCTCTTTCTTCTTCAGACTTTGGAAAGTCTTTCTTAGAAAGAGTAATTTCAGACCTAGATGGTTGCCCACCTTTCTTGGAATCCTACAGTGCAAACCTCCTGAGAATCTTATCTATGTAGCTAGCCCAGGA